>CM038669.1:111936065-112178063 GCA_021605145.1 Aegilops bicornis | reverse complement strand
ACACATGACAATTTGAACTTCTACTTTTCCGCATGTGCCTTACGGATTTTTTTTGCAGGAAATCTGCTCGAAGAAGAATTCCGGTTTGACAAGAACGACAGGATATCGCAAATATGTTGCCCGCTGCTTTGCTCTTGTTAGTACCTATTGTTCTGTATCACTGTACTTGTATACATACCTGGTTCATTATGTGACAGCAGTATGCATGATAGCTTGCTTATCAATTGTTCGCTCCAAATTATCTGATTTGCATGAATGGTTACATTAGTGTAGAATATATCCAATGCCAATGGTTTTTTAGCTCTGCATTGTTCTTGTAAGTACATGATGTCCTTTATCAGTGTACTTATAATGACAGGTAGTTGTTCATGTACCATCACTCTGCAGCTTATTTTCCTTTGCCCTCCATTTTCTACACATCGGATCTATATTTACTCTTACCATAAGGTTGGTCTTGAAGAAGTTTAGCTGTGCATTGCTCTTGGCTATACCTTTTGCTGTGTCAAGCACTTACATTTATAGCTACTTGGTTATGTAGCATCACTCTTCATCTTATCTTAAATATTCTCCATTTTTTCGTATATTATCACATCTATATTTACTCTTAACAAAATGTAGAATAAAGGCAATGCTTTTGAAGAAGATTACGTGGTAAACTTCTTGAATTGCCCCCATCAGCATGGACAAGGCCTTTATAGAGCCTGTCTTCACCAATAATGTAAGTTTGTCCATCTCAAGCCTTCAAACTTTGTTGTATATATTTGGTTAGGCATGACTGCAATAGTTGTTTATTTTTGGTGTTTGCATCAAATTGCTTGTTTAAAGTTTATTATGTAGTTCATAAACAAAAGTTTGTCCTTTCTCAATTTAAGTTTTCAGTTGTACAACCAAGTTCCTTCTTCATGCCATGTAAATTAAACTATACAGAGCAAGTGATCTTCTTTTTACCTTTGCATGTATGCTTCGTTCTTCATCCGTAATCCGGTGGTGTGGTGAACCTACCCACTACAAAGACAATGTCATATTCTGCAATGTCTTAACTATGAACAATGTCATATCATTCTACTATTATTTAAACCGTCTCTTTATTTGCCAATCTGAAATGGTATAAATTGACAGCACACTAACCATTGATACTTATGAGTTCTTGATCTGTAATCCAGTGGTGTCATGAAGCTGCCAACTCCTTCACAATGTCATTTCCTGCCATGTCTTGACCTGAACAATACTATATTGTGTTAATGCAATTTTAAACTATGTCTCTTTATTCGTCAGTAAGAAATGTGATGAATTGTCAGCACTGATACTTTTATGTGCAAAACCTGACATCTGTCTGCTTGTTTATCTTTCAGAGTGAGGAAGATATAAGTGTTGAACAAGCGCAGTCTCATCAACTTGCTCAGCTGCTTATGCGGCTCCCAAATAGGCTAACCTTTCTTGAACTCTATTGAAGTGTTGTCGGTTTTGTATATTATTTTGTCGGCGTGTTTATTTGCACTTTGGTGGCGATCTTTGATGCCCAAAGTGTATGTAATCTGTTATGCCTTGTGCTTTATTATCATAGTGGCAAACTTTGATGCCCAAAGTGGATGTAATATGTCGTAATTTCTTTATTGTATAGTTTAGGTTTTTCTTATTCACGATGCTGCGGTTATTTTCTTGTATATATATATATATATATATATATATATATATATATATATATATATATCCTGTCTTCAAAGAACCGCCAAACCGCAAAATTACGGTACATAATCGGCCGTCGTGCAATCACGATGTAGGTTGGGCACAAACGCGCCTTAACGACTCACGGTAAAGCAGCTCGAAATGAACCCCGGCCCATGATTGTGCAAATCAAATCATGGGTTTTAACAGCCAAAATTGTCTCGGTCCTTGTTTGGCCCAATCGGATATCGGTCATGAAAGGTGTCGGATGCAAACCGGCCGTAGTTAGGCCCAATTATATGACGGGCTTTTAACAGGCGAAATTAATATAGGGCGAAATGTTAAACGGCCCTTAACGACCAAACTAATATCGGGCGAATTACTAAGTGGGCCTTTAGCAAGTGGGC
This sequence comes from Aegilops bicornis, assembly GCA_021605145.1. Lineage (NCBI taxonomy): Eukaryota > Viridiplantae > Streptophyta > Magnoliopsida > Poales > Poaceae > Aegilops > Aegilops bicornis. The sequence continues at coordinate 112,175,991 of CM038669.1, read as the reverse complement.
CCAAAAGCATAGTGTCCGGTTGACGGGCGAATCGATATGGGCCATAATTGAGCCCAAAGCCTCTTAAAGGGCGGACCGGTGCAGGCCGTAATTTGGCCCGTAACGTGGTAGGCTTTTAACGGGCGGATCTCATATGGGCCACTATTAGGCCGGAGCATGGCAGGCCATTAATGGAACGGATCAAATATGGGCGGCATTTGGCCCAAAACATGGCGATGGGCGGCCTACTAGGGTCCTCAAAATCTTGTGGGCCTACAGCTGGGCCGGCCCATTAATGTCGGCAAAATCTCATGGGCCTTTAGCTGGGCCGGCCCATTATGATCCGCAAGAATCTTGTGGGCCTTTACCTGGGCCGGCCCATTATGGCACACAAAAATCTTGTGGGCCTTTACCTGGGCCGGCCCATTATGGCCCGCAAAATCTTGTGGGCCTTTAGTTGGGCCAACCCATTATGGTCCGCAAAATCTCGTGGGCCTTTAGCTGGGCGGCCCATTATGCTCGCAAAATCTTGTGGGCCTTGGTTGGGCCAGCCCATTTAAACTTGATGGGCGGTCCACGTGTCAACATATCATAGGCGCGTCTCGCCCATTGGATGAGTGACACACTGCCAACGCCGGACTGACACGTGTATCCTCCGACCAATGATGATTTTACGTGTAAAATCCCCATTGGTCGGGCTGTTAACGGGTTATCGGATCCAAAACCCGACCCGGTAGCTTAACGGTGTTCCGTTCTGATTGGATGACACGTGTCGGTCACCCTTGACGAAAAGCACTTCAGGACGCCGATTTATCGTCATGGAAGTGGACACTTCCGTGATGATAATTTTGGTAATGTCATGGAACACTTCTACGACAAAGACAGTATGACTATCTTGATTCTGTCATAAATTTGTCATGGATGTACATGCATGACAAAAAACGCGACCTACTGTGACAAACACGTATCATCACGGAAGTGTATTTTTTTTACTATGTTGAGAAGGTGCTTCCCAGTGGCAAGTCGACGTGGGTGCTGAACCCATTTTTGGACATCATGTATCGCATCTTCCGCAACTCTCTGTTTCCTCGCATTGGCAACAAGGACAAGGTACATGCCTATCTGGTGGATATGATGCTCCTGTGCGAGGAGGCACGTGTGTCTCAGACTCAACCACTTGATGTCTCACACATCATGTGGTGTGAGCTTCGGTTCGCGGTGTTCAACCGCAAGGTACCTATCTATGGACCGTACCTGTTTTTGTTGATCTCCAAGACATGGGAGAAGCTATTCCCTGGTGATGAGTTCCTTGCTCCAGACTGGATTCGGCATGAGTCCATCAGTCTCCGTGTCAAGCCCAAGTGGGCCAACACTACTACTCGTCTTTGGCGTCTGCCGCTAGGAGGGCTGTTGATGAAGAGGAGGTGAGGCAGAGGATGTTCTTGAGGACCGTCTTCTTTGGGTATACCCTCGTTCCTCTGAGCCCTCGTGGGCCAAGAAGTCAAGGACAAGATGAAGACTACATTACGCATGCGAGCAAAGGCGTCTGAGGACTCACGTTGCTTCCAATGAGAGTCGCCGCCGTGACAAGAGGATCATGAAGGTCTTTGGTGAGGCAGAATCCGACGGGTCAGAGAGGCACATCACCCCGGAGGCCGAATGGATGGCGAAGCAAGGCTACAAGTGGACTAATTCTGAGGAGGACATCGAGGAGAACGTCCCTGCCGCCGAGTCTGGCGGGGAGCGTTGGAGCGATTTCTCTGCCTAAGCCACCCCTTGTGTGTAGGTGTCCTCTCTTCCTTTTTGGCGTCTCGATGCCAAAGGGGGAGAGAGTGTAGGGATTTGCGTGCTTGCGAGTCGTGTGTCGTGTTTGGTGTGTTTGCTTTATCGTTTGAACCTCGTTTGCTTTGGTTTGGTTTGCGCCTTTGAGACTTATCCTTCATATGGTGTAAGACATATGCACTCTATCCTATCTTAGCGAGCTTATGATATATTGTGCTACTTATGTTATGCTCCTATTTGCTATCTTGTCTAGTGTTAGTCTTACTATTGCAAGATATGCCTTGTCTCTAAAATATAGGGGGAGTGTTGATCCTAGTATGTGTGTTGTGCAGTCCAAAGCACCCATCTAAATTGCACACATCTAGGGGGAGCCCGTCTATATCTAAGAGAGGAGGGGTTTGTGTTTGCTCAATTTTGTTTCCCTCTGTGCAAATCCCGTATTGTCATCAATCCACCAAAAAGGGTGAGATTGTAAGGGCATATTTATCCCTAAGGTGTTTTGGTGATTGATGACAATGCTTTTGCAGACTAATCGTGTGCCTTGAGTTTCTCAGACGTTTCATCGCTAGGCACAAGACGGTTTGGTGCCCCTCGAAGACTATTGAAGACGGCGTTTTTCTACATTTTTTTGGTCGATTTGAGTCGTAGGAAAGCCGTACTATTAAGAGGGGGTTCGCGTCGGAAAGGTTCGGGTGGAATCATCACGTACACATTTTATTCCTTGTCTCCTCCTTTCCCCTGCGCTTTGGAGCATCCTCCGGTTATCCTGTATGCATTATGTCTTGGTTGCTGATATTGGGCTTGCGGTAGTACTGCTCCCTGGAGCGGTAGTACCGTACCTCGGCGCGGTAGTACCGCAGGAGCCCACGGTAGTACCTCTCCTCTGGAGCCGTAGTACCGTGGCCCCCAGGCCAAGTGCCGCTGCATTGCGGTAGTAGGGGTGGATGTAATTTTTTAGATCCGCGCCTCCGCGGTAGTACCACACCTTGTGCGCGATAGTACCGCGCGCGGCCTGGCTCAGCTGCCACGCGGTAGTACCGCTCCTCCAGCTGTAGTACCGTGTCAGATTTTTGCATCGTCTGATTTTCAGCGGAAGTAGGCACGGATGTATTTTTATTCATTCGCGCCCTTCCCAGGCTAGGCCATTCCTGCCTTGCGGTAGTACCGCAAGGGGGAGCGGTAGTACCGCGCCTGCGGAAGTACCGTTCTCAACATCTGTGCTTCAGGCTTGTTCTAGTTCCTGCCGTTGCAGCGGTAGTACCGCGGTCTCTCGCGGTAGTACCGTATGGCCGTGCGGTAGTACCGCTTGTTAGGGGCGGTAGTACCGCAAGTCGCAGGCTGGTTAGGTGGATAACGGTTGGATTTTGCTCTCAACTATAAAAGGGGTGTCTTCTTCCTCTAGTCGGCCACCTCTTCCAACCCTAAGCTCCATTGTTGCTCCAAGCTCCATTTTCGCCCGATCTCACTCCCTAGCCAATCAAACTTGTTGATTTGCTCGGGAGTGGTTGAGAAGGCCCCGATCTACACTTCCATCAAGAGAAATTTGATTCCCCCCACTAATCCCTTGCGGATATTGTTACTCTTGGGTGTTTGAGCACCCTAGATGGTTGAGGTCACCGCGGAGCCATAGTCCATTGTGGTGAAGCTTCGTGGTGTCGTTGGGAGCCTCCAATTAAGTTGTGGAGATTGCCCCAACCTTGTTTGTAAAGATTCGGTCGCCGCCTCCAAGGGCACCAATAGTGGAATCACGGCATCTCGCATTGTGTGAGGGCGTGAGGAGAATAAGGTGGCCCTAGTGGCTTCTTGGGGAGCATTGTGCCTCCACACCGCTCCCACGGAGACGTACTTCCTCTCAAAGGGAAGGAACTTCGGTAACACATCATCGTCTTCACCGGCTCCACTCTTGGTTAACTCGTGCATTTACTTGTGCAAGCTTATTTGTGCTATATCACTTGCTTGCTTGTGTGCTTATTGTTGTTGCATCATATAGGTTGCTCAACTAGTTGCATATCTAGACAAGCTACTTTGATGCAAAGTTTAAATTGGTAAAGAAAAGCTAAAAATTGTTAGTTGCCTATTCACCCCCCCCCCCTCTAGTCAACTATATCGATCCTTTCACCGGTGGTCTTCTTGCTCTCCTCCGATCCGCCGCCGCCGGTGAGAGTTGGGAGAGTGGGGGAGAGTGGGGAGAGGGAGTGGTGAGGCAAATAACTGTCGGTGCTTCGGGAAGCAACACGGCTTCTCGAGCGTGGCCGCGCGTGTGCAACCGCCGCCGCCCACGTGCACCGCTTGGGCCTGGCCCTGGAGAAACTGCCGATTTGAGCGTTCCTAGGGAGCCAGGCCCAGGAGTGCTTTAAGGTTCATGCCACGCGGGCCAAACAGTAAAAGCAGGCAACCAATCGGCCGGTTTGCGTCCCGCGCGAGCCAGGCCGGGCCTCATGCAGGCAACCAAACACGTCCTTGGACCTCATTTTCAAATTCCACCCTATGAAGAACACGACTAAGTTTTTTTTGAGAAACTTCTGATCTATTCACTTTCAATCATGGGCGGTACAACGAACACCAAAAATAATAAAATTACTCTCTTCGATCCAAATTAATTAACGCAGCTTTAGTACAATATTAATTTGGACCAGAGGGAGTACATACAGATCTGTAGACCATCTAGCGACGACTGCAAACACTGAAGCAAGTCAAAGACACGCTGCCATTATAGCCCCTCCCTCACCGGAGTCGGACAAAGCTTGTTGTAGTAGATAGTCGAGAAGTCGTCGTGCTAAGACCCTATAGAACATGTGCACCATAAGAACAATACTAAGTGATATAATAACATACTAATTATACCTTTCCATGTGGTTTGAGTTTATCTTGACTCTATTTGTTAGGGTTCTTGTTTTTTTTCACTCTTGTGAATCAAACAATAAGTCTGCAAAATTTCATTGTTTTCTAAACCTTTGTTTTATACTTCCTATGTTCCTAAATATATTTCTTTTTAGAAACTACAATGGGGAATTTCTAAAAAGACTTTTATTTAGGAACGGAGGCAGTACATACATTCATATCCTTTTTTTTTGTGTTTTTTATTTTCTGTATTTTTAGAATCATGTGAACCAAAGGAAGCCCTAGAAGGGGAAAATACCATGCATTTATTTTAAAAAATACTTGGATCCAAATGTTTTTTACTCTCTCCGTTCCAAATTACTCGTCGTAGAAATGAATGTATCTAGAACTAAAATACATTTAATCTGCATTGTTCCCTATTCATAGATATGCGGCTATCGACTGATTGAGTCAATGGATCAGTCACGTTTTATCACTCGTTCTCTGGAGCGCTTTCCTATCTTCTTAGTTTCCTCGTGCCGCTTTGTTGTTGGCCATCCTAAATTGCTCACTTTGCTCCCCAATTGTTGTCCTCCATCCTCGCGGCTCGTGGTCCTTGGAGGTTAATGGGTCCGAGGGCGTTAGGTCTGACACTAATGGGCCGACGAGCTCAATCTGGCGAAGCCGGTGCTAAAAATAAGGTTAGCATTTGCAATTTTTCAAAGAATCAAATGTATTTCTGGCACGCTGCAAACTTGGGTTTGTTTACACAGGGGCGATGACTCTAGGGTGTCTGCTTCAATCGTTGTGCCTTTGTGATGCAAGTGTTCTTGTGATGTTGGAAAATTTTGCTCCCATCCTACATGGTGCATATGCACGACAATTTGCTACGACCAATGGGCATTTGTTGCATTCATATGCTCTTCGATTTGAGGTTTCTTTTGCTATTGTCCATGTTTTGCCTAGCAGTTCTACCATATTTTGAAACATGTGAATTTCAAATGAATTCAACAAAGGAAAAATAATGCATTTGAAGCAGGGGCATCCCATTCGGGCACTACAGTTTAGGCATCATTTGATTCAAAGGATTTTCATAGGAATTTTAGAGGATTAGAATCCTTAAAAAAAATCTATGTTGGTTGTTGGATTCATAGAATTGAATCCTATAAGAATTTTTTCTAAGGATTTTTCTTTTTACTACTTTTCACAGGATTTCTAGCATCCACTCAAACCTCTTTGAAAAAAATCCTTTGTTTTTTCTATGATGCAATCAAACAACCCAAACTCCTGTAAGATTGAGATAAACATGACATTCCAATCCCAAGTTTTTTTCTATTCCCGTGCATTCAGAATCCTTCGAATCAAAGAGGTTTGGAGAGATTACACCGTCCCAGACAAAGCCTCGAGCAAGGAAGGCTTTGGGCCAAAGCATCGGCTTCTACTGGAGCATTAGTTAATTTCTTGAAAAACAGGACAGTAAACATGTTCTGCAATTCAAGAAACTTATGTCGCAACTCCCGCTTTTACTCAGGCTACTAAATCACTGCATACATTATTACAAATTCCGCACAAAAAAACTGGGGTTTCAATAGCGAGCAGGGTTCAAATAATGTGTTATCAGAAATAGCAGTGTTCAACAGTTCAATACTACAGCTGGATGACAAGACTACAAGCAACAAGAACATACTTTAAAGTCAATTAATTAACTCCGTGTTACAACATTAGATAGTGTACAATGGGCTCTCTGAACCTCCCTCAGGGCCACCAGCTTGGAGAAACGAATTGAGGAACACCATCAGTCAGGTCAGTAACAGTCCTTTGTCGCGAATGCCGCTCAAAGTTTCCAGTTTTTTGGTTATACTTGTTGAACAGTTGAACTGGATCTACCCAATTGCAGGTAACCAGACCAGAGTTGAGCTTAACAGGAGACTAGCCTGCCGCAATGACTTCGCATACAGTTTTATCGTCTCCGGGAGATGTAAGCGTGACAGATAATATAACTCTGTACAGAATGGCATGTTTGAAGGTGTGCCCTTGGAATGTGTAAACCTTCCTGATCCAGTGACAAGGATTTTCTGGCATTCCTACTGCAGTCTACCAGTGCCCGTTGCGGCCATCCACGGTTGCAGGTAGTTTATTTCCTGTATATGGCTTTGGTGGCACAGCTTGGCTCACGTCGATCCTTTCAGCTTCACCTGTTTCGCTTTTGCAGGTGTTATTTCTTCTAGGGTATGAGCTGCCCGAAGGAACGCCGTTTGGAACAATTCCTTGGCTTGTGATGACCCTTCGCTGTTCATATTGCTCAGTACCAGATGTTGAACAGTTACCATAACGAAGTGCCGAACCAACCACTTTACCAGGCCTTGCGACAGCAGCACCTGTATGATGAAGTGGTGTATCAAGTTAGTCTCGAGTTACGAGGCCCGATAGATACAGTTAAGGATACAGTCATGCAGGCTTGTTTGCAGATTCAAAAGTATTGGACGACCCAGGTGCTTACCTTGAGGAACTCTGTTTGCACCAACTGAAGCAGGATCTCTGCGTGGCTTTTGTGCATTATCTCTGATTATACACCTCGAAAGATCATCCGTAATGTTGGCAGCACCCTGTGGTCGGCTATCTGAACCCTGTGGCCGGTTATCCGAATAGATAACACTCGGCCTTTTAACAGAAAAATAGAATAGTCAAGAACCACACTTCCAAACCTCACAAAAAAAAAAGAACAACACTTCCAATTTGTGTCTAGAAGTGACATCACTCCATCATACAATGTTAAAGCAAAGTCAATATCATACCTTGGTAATGAATTATGTTGCCTCTCAGGCGGTGCTGCTGTTGATCCCTTTGCATAATGCTCTTCAAGGAATGTGAATTGCTTTTTGAAATGATCTACTGCACTGAAATCCAAATAGAGCAAAAGATGTTAGATCGATGAATCAGTCAGTATCTTATGCAGTGCGCGACTGACTCCAAGCAACAAATAAGAACACAGAGAATAGGTATGCACTACCTAATCACCAATAAACAAAAACAATTTTCGCATGCTTTATTTAGCAATATCACCAAAAGAGCAGAAAAAAAAAACCATAATAGTGTGTGTATAACACTTGATATTTATTCATGAACCTGCACAGACATTATTGATACAAAAAAATTGTAGAACTAGACTGACCCACAAGAATAATGTCACTACATTGTCTCTGGAATTAAACAAGGCACTCCACTCCAGTTAAGGATGTTAAAGTATTGGAAGAGAACTTCGCACCTTGGGTACATGAAATTAGTTGGCTCTGCCCCCTCAAGGAATTCCCTCAGCATGTTTGGATGATATTCCAGAATTTCTCTGTATATGAGTTCCCTTATGTCGTCCTTCGTAATTCTTCGTCTCTCAAACTCGAATTCAAGCTTAGTAATGGGCTGTGCAGAAGGCTCCCTATCCACACTCGCAATGTTCTTGAAATAAAGATCAGCAAGAGCCTGTCAACATGCCTAATACATTAGCTAATAGTATTCAAGGTTATAAGGAAAGAAGAAACACAGGAAAAAATGCTGGCAGGCATGGTACTAAAACAAACTACCTCTTCAGCACTTGGCCTGTCTTTTGGATCAAATGCTAGCATTCTCTCTAACAAATTTAATGCAAGTGGATCTGCATTTGGAAACTTCTGCGTAAACGGTACAGGCTTTTTCCGCCTCATACTGCTCAAGTAGCGCCTGGCCTTCTCATTTCGAATCTGTAGGATAGCTACAAACATCAGAGGATTGTATTGGAAACAACACACTGTTTTATGCCAACCATACTGACCCTAGCAATTGTTTCTGGAGCAGGCGTTCCCAGGAGATCTGTGATTATATCAAGTTGATGCACCACATTTTTCCCAGGAAAAAGAGGTTTGCCAGTTAGAAGTTCCGCAAATATACATCCAATACTCCATATATCTATTGCTGGTGTGTACTGCAAGATATTGAAGAACATAATGTTATACAGCGCTCAAGATATTCCAGAATATGTTTAGCTGGATTAATCAAACCTAGACATAGAGTACTTGAGTTACAACTAGAGGTGCCCTTATTCCTTTGACAGCTTAATCATTCGGTTTGCGAAAAGAAATACAGAAAACAAGGTGGTTCCTGAATGACATTGAAGCAATATGATTACCCTGAACATAAAAACAATATGCATATTAAAAAATATTTGATCCTTTGAGGGTGGAAAACAAAAAAAAGAACTGTGCCAGATGTTGGAATGTATTCTTAAACATTTATTTTTTAACTATGCTGGCTGATTGACATTGTTTCCCATAGCTAATACTCCCTCCGTCCCAAAATAAGTGTCTGAACTTTTCAATTTTGTACTAACTTTAATACAAAATTGTACTAAAGGTCAAGACACTTATTTTGAGACGGAGGGAGTATATACTAGAACATAACCTGTTATGAAATAGGAAAAGAACTACTAAGGAAATGCCAGGGGGAGGTTACTTTGCTTTGCTGTCACAAAGTTGCAGCACCCTTAAAGCCTTAAACAGTAAACGAAGTAAATCAGATTCATACGAGGGAAAAATAATGAAAAATACTGTCGCTACCATGATTCATATGAAATTTAACATATACAGACCTTGGAGAAAAAAGATCCACATAGTTCAGGTGCTCGGTACCACCTTGTTGCGATATAATCCTAAAAACAGGATAAGAAATTAGCTGCTGTTATTGATATTGAGTAGCCAAAAGAAATGGTCAGCATGGTAGGGGGAAATTGCAATACCGTCCAAAATATGGCGGTTGGAGTATCACTTATAGCTACCCTTGCAAGACCGAAGTCACATATTTTGAGCTTACAATCAGCATTAGCCAAGATATTCTTTGGTTTGAGATCTCGATGAAATACATTTGCTGCAAGAAGCTATTGGAAGATGCATCAGCCAAAATGATTTTACTATGAGTCTTGTTTTATATTATTGCCAATCAACTCATAATGCACATTTGTATCTATTAGCAGAAGTATTAATTCTCATATGTTCAAATAATCAGAAAATTAGGGATTTCTACATTATTGCTATTTGAATGGAGAGATGACGCATGTGTTTTTCATTGTTATTATACCAGCAAAATATTACTTCTTAGCATGCCAAAAAAGAAAACTGAAAATACCTACTGGATCACAAATAAGTTATTTATATTTATAAAAAAGTTTAAACAGAAGTTCTCTAGCCTCAAACAGTGCTTCACAAGATTAGTATGCCTATCTAGTTGCTGACTTTTGGCACAAAGAGCAGCACCAATAGCATCCTCGCTAGGACAACAGTTCTGTTGTAGCATCACAAGAAGCTTTGGGAGCACGTCCAGATTATAGCTATGTAAATGATTAACAGTAACTTTTCATCACAGCATTGATCAGTTACTAGGTGATTAGACTAGAACACACAACTCAGGCTGTGACAAGCTAGCACAAATTCAACAAATCACAAATAAGATCTGGATTTCCAGAGTTCTCCGGGCACTATAGCGAACTGTGTGACCTGTATCAAAGCACTACACAGGTCCATATTGCTCTCGTGACTACAAAGTTTGTGGAACATACCATGGGTTTTAAATGTTTTCACAAATACCAACACGACCAATACATCGTCGCCGGATACTAGAAATATAGTTTCGAATTTGACATGGCATTGTTATCTACTTACATGTGTATCACGTTTAAACACATTTACCATTTATGGCTGCTACAATTATTAGTAAATTGAGATGCCTGACATCCAGCTGTTGGAATATGCAAAAGAGGCATCTTTGATGCGAAAATAAATCGGTTACCTGTATGTATGTATTTCAATCCTCGGAGCAACTGATACAAGAAAAACTGATAATGTTCTGGAGTCAAGTCATCATTCGCCTTTATAACTTGGTGCAAATCAGACTCCATGAGTTCGAAAACAACGTATATATCCTTGAACTCTCTCCTCGACGGAGGAAGTAGAATATGTTTAATTTCCACGATATCGGGATGTCTTAGGAGCCTAAGCAACTTGATCTCGCGGAGTATCCGTGTCGCATCAGACACATGTTCAAAGATGTCGTTTATCTTCTTGATAGCAACTTTCTCACCCGTGTGAGTATCCAAAGCAGAGCAGACCACGCCGTAACTCCCTTTTCCTATAACCTCTTCTATCTTGTATCTGTTCCCCTCACCATACTCGGTAAAAAAGTCCATTTGAGATGTCTGTGTCACAAAAAACAGAATACGAGTCAGCTTGAGCACTGATGAATTGCGTTCTTTAGTATGACATGGTGAGATGGTGACACTCAAAATAGATATTAGAGTCATAATTTGGCAAGCGACGAGGACTATGTACAAAAAGACACTAGCCAAATATTATGCGAAAATGACCACATAGGAAATTAAGTTCCATGGAGAATTCATACAACGCAAAGTAGCACGGTCTCAATCGTCAAGTAACAAATTTTATCTGAAAAAAGTTGCTTGGAAGCAAAAGAACAGCACTAGAACCACGTGATGCAACGATGTCTAGGGGGCATTACTTCCGTTGTCCAAAACAAGATGAAACTTTTTGCCCAAACGATGGAATTAGGATGACATGAAGCATGCATATTGCTGCACGGGGAGGTGAGGTAGGTAAAAATATGAACACGACAGGACAGCATAACTACTAAAGTCAAGGCTTTAACAAAGTTGGGTTCATAGCTCGAACTGAGAGGGTTGTGAATAAATGAACAGTAGCACCATTACTGCCGGGCATGAATTTACAATAGAAACTGACGAGACCTACGAAACCAAGCAGCCGACGTCAATTCTTTCCACCAAAACGTACGAGCATCTTACGCTCACGAATCTGTAAAGCAACCCAACTCCAAATCGAGTAGATCCGTCTAGCCGCCAAGTTTTACAGCGGTGAACAAGCCTACCACGAGAACAGCGCAGCTTCGCGGTTCGGCGAGCAAAAGCTCCAAACGTACCAAGATCCCGAGCCAAGAACACTACCAATCCACTCCAAGAAAAGAAAGAACGCTACTAACTCCCAGCGCGGCACTAGAGCGTGGGGGCGGCAGGAGCGCTCAGCGGAACAGAGAGAGGGGCATGGCCTCCTTCATCCGCCCCTGCCGAACCCTCCCGGCAGATCTCCCCCGAGAGGAGAGGGAATCTTTTGCGCGAGAAAGGCGAGATCTTCAAGCGCCCCCGATCCAGCAAGAAAGTGGGGGAGGGAGAAGAGGAGAGCGGGGGCATGGCGATGGGGGGGAAGGGATGGAGCTCACTCGCTCACGCGCGCGCAGGACGAGGGGGACGCGGCCGAGGGGAGGAGTCCAGCTGCGCTGAGCTGCGATCCAAGGCGAAGCTCGAGGACAGAGGGGGAGGGGGGCGGCGGTAGCTGGGCAGTCAGGAGAGAGAAGGCCACCGGTGGCCTCCGCTTTCGGAGTTTATACCGGAGATTTATTTCTCTCTTTGTTTAACTAGATTTCTGGGCTTGCCCCTGTTTATCCGTTTATATAAAACGAGAAGAGAAAATCGCTTGGCCTCGTTCGGTTTGGAGGCGCGCCCACTCCGATAGGGAGAGGGAGAGGGGCGGCGTGGAGCCAGCCGTCGGGACGGTGCCGCATCGTTTCCTTTCCCGTTTTGCGTGCTGTTTGGCAACCATGAGGCTGGGTTTGTTGAGGACAGCTCGTTTGCACGGCTTTGTTACTTTGTTAGGTTGGGGGATGATGCATCTTTGGCTTTCCGGCGAAGATGTGTGGCGAGGTATGGTTAAGGGGTTGTGTGGATGGCAATTGAGGAAGTGGAATGCGTCTGTGGTGATTGAACTTTTTGTCTTACTCGCTTTGCTCACCATATTAAGTAAAGTGGAGCATGTAGGTTGTTAAGGCATGATTCAATGATTGACTCGTTTTGGGTTTGTTTAATGTTATTTGTTGTTGTTGATACGTTTTTATAAAGCCGATGTCAAACCAAAGAGAAAAGAAATTAAGGTGCCGGTGAGTCGGACATGGTTCTGGAGTAAGAGTTCTAGCAGGGTTCAAAAAAAGATAAAAGGGAAACTTTTTCAAGGGAAATAGCCAAAACGAACTTGGAGAGAGAAGAAAACTTTTATATAAGAAAAACCACAAAGAAATTAGCATGTGTTCTTTAGGTCCTTATTATGCATCCATCGGATTAACTTTTGGGTTATTTTCTGTTTTTATTTTGTGGTAATTGTTATGTCTTTTATTTATTTATATGCCTATGATTTTTGTATGCTTGATCGTAACACTACTTCTTGGTGCTTTGTTGAGGACACATCATTTGCCCAGTTTGCTAAGTCCAAGCATCATTTATCTTGGCTTTCTAGTGAACAAGTGTGTCAAAGTATGATGAAAAACTTCTCTCAATAGTAATTGAAGAAGTAAAATGTGCTCATGGTTAAGGGGTTGTGTGGATGGCAATTGGGGAAGTGGAATGTGTCTGTGGTCATTGAGCTTCTTGTCTTGCTCGCTTGGGTCACCATATTAAGTAAAGTGGAGCATGTAGGTTGTTAAGGCACGATTCAATGATTGACTCGTTTTGGGTTTGTTTAATGTTATTGTTGTGGTTGATGTGTTTTCATAAAGACGTCGTCAAACTAAAGAGAAAAGAAATATAGGTGCCGGTGAGTCGGACATGGTTATGAAGTGAGAGTTCTAGCATGGGTCGAGAAAAAGATAAAACAAACTTTACTGGGGAAAATGCTGAAAGCAGCTTGGTGAGAGACGAAAACTTCCGTATAAGAAAACCACAGGGAAATTAGCATGTGTTGTTTACGTCCTTATGCTTTCGTCGGATTAACTTTTGGGTTATTTTCTTTTTTTGGTAATTTTATGTTCTTTTATTTGTATACCTGTGATTTTTCAGATGATAAGTCTCACACATGTGACATGAAGCAATCCCGCCCTGACTTTTTTAAACTAAAGTTGTCATTCAAAAAGAAAAAAAGAAAAAAAAACTAAAACTTGCCATCTGAAAAGAAAGTTGACATCCTTGTGTCACTAAACTTGTCTAAAAAACCGTTCGGAGTTGCCATGTGTTTGTGTCACACGTGTGGCATTTATCAGAGTCTATGATTTTTGTATGCTTGATCGTAACACTACTTCTTGGTGTTTTGTTGAGGACACATCATTTACCCAGTTTGTTAAGTCCAAGCATCATGTATCTTGGCTTTCTAGTGAACTAGTGTGTCAAAGTATGATGAAAAACTTCTCTCGATAGTAATTGAAGAAGTAAAATGTGTTCATGCTTATTAGGCTTCTCGTCTTACTTCACTTTGGTCACTGTACAAAGGAAAATGCAAAATGGTCTGTTAATGCACGATACAATCATGGCCTCATTTTTCTCTATGTATTTTTGTTATTGCAGTCGATATATTCCCATAAAGCCCTCGTCAAACCAAAGAGAGAATAAAATAGTGGTGTCACTGACTCGGCCATGGCTCCAAAGGTAAAAGTGTTGGCAGGGTGTCGAAAAAGAGCAAAGGCCAACTTGAATATAGTCAAGGGGAGGGTACTAAAGCTTCAAGCCTCCACAATGCACTTGCCCATGGGGGTTTATATACTGTATATGCTAGGAATCCTTCAAAAATGACAAAGACTACCCTCGACATGGTAGGTGAGAAGGGTAGTGGAGGTAACCTTTAGTTCATATATCCATAGAAGACTAGGAAAAGAGAATTTTTTTTGGAGGCTACTAGGGAAGGAGATGAGTACATCGCTCATGGTGCATCGATCCATCTCGTACCTCCTCCATGATGGGCCTATCTTTATGGGCCTCTTTCTTGACTTAAGTCGCTTTGCCTTTGGGGTTCTTTTGACCTGATCTTCATTTTTTACCTCCCCATTGACTTGTCGACCATGATAATTTTTCTGGAATTTTGTGGGTTGCCTTGGACTATTGTTGACTTACCAAGCTTGACTAGGTGCGACACCCATGTAAAATTAAGTATTTCCACAACAGGCCTTTATGCTCTCATCAAATTAATTTTGTTTGTTCTTATTGTTGGGTAACCATTGTTGGGTAACCGCGCTCCTGAAATAATTGATTGCGTTGATCCATTATACCTACTTTTTTATTTGTATATCTATGTTTATAATTTATACCTATGTCTTAATTTTATTGCAATGATCAGTTATGTCTTAATTTAATTTGTATAGTTATGCTTAATACTTTATGGAAACACTACTTTTTTCTTTCATAGATCATTTTTTGTGTATGTGTGATTTTGTCCCTTCTCTGTTTCTTTGATTTCCTTATTCTTTTGGGATTAACACTACACGCTCGTTATTTTATGCTTATAGTAATTTGTATGCATGTTACAATGCATTTAATGACACTGAATGTTTTAAGCCTACTTCATTTAATCCTTTTGTTTAGGTCCAAAAGGAAATAAAATCAAATGAAGCAAAGAGATTTTATTCAGCAAATAGTTCTCACTATATGTTAATCCATGGCAAGAGAAAATTGATTGACAGTTTCTCTTTGGTATAACTTGAAATTTGACATAAAATAACTTGAAAATTGACGCTCTGTTGCTTTTTTTCACAACAGTAACAACAAGAATTGCAACTACATGTTTGATCACGATCGATTGGAACGACCAAATAAAATGTAGGCGCTCATGCACACTCATGTACTCATGCAACGCCTACTAAAGACTAGAGTTGCATAGCTTCAAGACTAGTAAATAAAGAATAATCCACATAACACCAAAGCATTAAACATGTGGTTTCATCTCTAGTGGGATAGGGTAACACCATCCTAACCATCCAACCAATGATTGGTTATCTCGATGTCTGTTTTTTAGAAAGTTCAGAGTTACCTATGCTCAACTCAAACACCATGTAACATATATCCCCAAGAGTTTTTTAGTTGTATAGCAGGGCAAAGCCCCATTGCAAATTCCCTTTATCTATACAAATTAAAATACATTTACAAAATAAACTATGCAATAGCTTTCTACATGAAATAAACAAAAAAATAGTTACAAACATCCTAACCAATCCTTTAAGGAGGCAACATACTGTTTTTTTACTATGTGAGCTACCATAACCATTAGTGCTTGTGAACTTGCTTCCACTTCTAAAACAAGGGTTCTTCTCTACCAACAACTTTGTAATTACTAGGCATCCAAATTCCACATGAATCTAGAAGGATAATCTTCACGATGAAAGGTGCTCGTAACTTGTCTTTGATATTACAAAAAGCTTCATTAAACTAATAGCTTAGGAGTTTTGTTTGGCAGAAAAAATGCCAACTAGTAGCAACATATTAGCAATAGTACAAAAAAAATCATGGGCCTATCTATGTAGGTTAATAAAAAAATGAATTTATGTTTCAAGGTCATCTCGAAATGGTTGACGGTTCCTAAGGACCTTTTTAGAAATTTGCAGGACAGACCGGAGAGAGAGAGAGAGAGAGCACTAACTATTAACTGTATGGGCCTTGTGAGTCATCTAATTTACAATTTTAGTTTTCATATCTCAGGGGGCCTTTGCGTCTCTGTAAATAACCAAATATACATATTCGATATCTACATCAAGTGATCGATTTATCGTTGGTTTTCATGCTTAGATTATTTGTTCTGAAGAGAACTACCTTTTGACCTAGTTGTTCAAGTAACTGTGATGAATGGGAGGATGATTCCATCTATTTGTATTCTTTGTATTGTAGGTCAATAGTTATTTGAAATTATGAATAATTGATAATATATGGTTGTCTGCATCAATCAATGCAGAGGTTGGAGGTTTATCATTCTTTTCGGAAAAATATATATCTCTATCCATCGTCTTGTAGGTAAGGAGTTTGTTATTATCAAGTAATAAAAGTGTAACAAAAAGTTATGTACTCCTGTCTATTGGTGGTGGTCTTATGTTGTAAATCATTACAAAAAGTGATTACGAGAATAATGGCGTAGATCCCCAAATTAGAACATGTAGAAATTATACATCTCCATGTAGTAGTGTTGGTTGCAACCCGCATGGCAAATGTAACACATGTCCTCTGTTATTCTTTATCAATTTTAATGCATGAAAATATGCTACAATTATAAAAAAACTACAAAATTAATGTGTAGTTTTGCATTCCTTATGATCTCTTTTGAGATAGCTTGCGTTTTATGCATAGGCAAGCATACCCTTTTTTTCTGTTCAACTCATGTTGCATCTTGCATGGTGCACCATGTGCTTTGCCTATTCATCGAATACAGAGTTTAGTGAAGCATGCTCAATAGGATCAAAGCAGCGAAGCACTCGACATGCTTCTAGTAAAAGATACTCCGAAAGCACATAAAAAGTACTTAAATGAGTTTCAAGAATTTTCATCAGTTTCGTCATTTTAGTGGCTAATATTATATATATTAAATACACTATGCTCCCTTATTTTTAAGGCCTCACAATCAACTAAGGTCTTCAATTTGGAATTGGGTCAATAATTTTTTTCTTCTCAAGGAGCTATTTTTTCAAAAAAGTTGATTCACTATGATCCGTAGTTTTGGAGATCTCCCATTCGATTGAGGTATTCAATTTTGGATTTGGTTCGTGGTCTTGACCGGATCAACGATTTTTCAAATCAATCGGCAACAACTGGCGTATAAAAATATATCAATCCCGCGCACCCTCTCACCACCTAAAAGAAAAAACACCAAAATGTGATACCATAGCACCAATATAATACATGCAGACTGACGCAGAAAATTGCCCCATATAAATATGGGTTGGTTAGCAGATAGCACAAAATCACACCGTGAAATGCCCACCAAATCATCACATTATAAATAAAAAATAAAACATAAATCCATCATCGCGCGCCTCGCCAAACCAAATACCCCCTCAGTTTTAGAATATACAACAACAACAACAACAACAACAACAACAACAATAACAACAACGAAACGTAACAATATAAAAAACTCTCCCGATTTTAAAATATAAGGTGTATGTTTTTTTGAAAAGTCAAATTTATTTATAAACTTAAAGAGGTTTGACTTTTTCAAAAAATTAATACACCTAGTGTTTTAAAACAGATGGAGTAGAAAAATTATGAAAATCTAACAATACCAATGGCGCAACAAAGCACACTCGACCCTTCTAGAAACCAGATTAAAAGATCTCTACGTTTTCATCATTTACATATGTAGGGGCCATGGTTGGTGGAATCATAACAAATATGTAGTCTGATGGCTCCTTTCCTCATAGGTACAACTGCTGCTCTCGTTGGTGAACAAACCGAGGCTGCATTTGTCAACACTTGGATGTTTTTTGTCATAGTATGTTAACTGCATAATGAAATGCTAGAGTTCTAAAATTAGATACTCCCGACAGAGAATAGCCAGTGGACTGTATAGCATTCTGCCTTTCTGGCTCTGGTATGGATTACCTCGCAATCACTCAGTGGGCATATAACAAAATATAATAGTTCAGCTGAAGATATTATTTTTGTATCTAGCAAATGGGAATATGCATTCTTAAAACTGGTGTCACTGTCTTTAGCATTGGATACTGCTCTAAGATTTCTCTTTGTTTTGCTATAACATGACGCCTTAATTACTTGGTTAAAGGGTGTTCTCTAGGTCTGCTCTTGATAAATTCAGGCCTAACCCATTTGTGCTGGAGTGTAATGTTTCTTCTAGAAGCAGCGAAAAAGAAAGTAATCATGTTTATTTGAGTTGAGTTTTCTCCTATTATTGGGTGACATTTACTGTGCCTAGACACTGGAGATGCAAAGGCAGAGGTATGATTTTGGCCTTCTTGCTCTTTCTTTAACACGATACAGACGCAGACTTATCTCTATGAACGCATGTCAGTGTCAAAACCGGCGGATCTCGGGTAGGGGGTCCCGAACTGTGCGTCTAAGGTCGATGGTAACAGGAGACTGGGGACACGATGTTTACCCATGTTCGGGCCCTCTCTATGGAGGTAATATCTTACTTCCTGCTTGATTGATCTTGATGAATATGAGTATTACAAGAGTTGATCTACCACGAGTTCGTAATGGCTAAACCCTAGAAGTCTAGCGTGTATGACTATGGTAATGAGTATCTCCCCTTTCCGGACTAAGTCCTCCAGTTTATATAGACATCGAGAGGATCTAGGGTTACACAAGGTCGGTTACAAAAGGAAAAGAATCTACATATCCGATCGCCAAGCTTGCCTTCCACGCCAAGGAGAGTCCCCTCCGGACACGGATGCAGTCTTCGGTCTTTGCATCTTCACAGCCCATCAGTCCGGCCCATGGCTAACAGGCCGGACGCCCGAGGACCCCTTAGTCCAGGACTCCCTCAGTAGCCCCTGAACCTGGCTTCAATGACGAGGAGCCCGGAGCGCAGATTTGTCTTCGGCATTGCAAGGCGGGTTCCCTTTTCCGAACTCCAAGATAGTCTCCGGACGTGATGATTGTATCCGGACCTGCAACACACACCACACACAACCGCAGAGAGAATATAATATTTCACGGGTCCAATCCGCTGATAACTTTTTACAACGTGACATCACGTTTGCCTAGTCATAATTTCGGACCGTTTTGTTCTACCGTTCCACGTTTCGAGACGCAGTTGCTATCGGCACGTCTTGTCGAAGCAGAGATCATGTCCCCTTATTGCGGGATTCTCATCAATACGGGCGTGGGTAACCCAACTGTGCCGTTTACACAGCCCTTGGGAATAGGCGAGTTTTAGGGTGAGTGGGGAGGCGTTTGACATTCGCGGCCTTTATAAGGGGATAAGGATTCGTCCTCATTCACCTACGCCTTCTCCTTCCTCTGCCCATCCATTCCTGAGCTCTAGCGCCCAAGCTCTAGCTTTCCCCGTCCGAGAAAGCACTCCAACCATGTCCGGATCCGGAGCTGGAGGCAAGTGGATGGCCTCCTCCGTTAAGAAGAGAGACATCAAGGAACTCCGAGAGGTCGGATACCTGACCAAGGAGATCGTTCACCGACTCCCGGCCAAGGGACAGATCGTCCCTACCCCCGAGCCTCATGAGAGGGTAGTGTTTCTCACGCATTTCGTCCGCGGGCTGGGATTCCCTCTCCACCCGTTTGTCCGCGGATTGATGTTTTACTACGGGCTAGACTTCCATGATCTAGCCCCCAACTTTATCCTCAACATCTAGGCATTTATAGTCGTGTGCGAGGCCTTTCTCCGCATCCCACCTCACTTCGGCCTGTGGCTAAAGACCTTCAATGTGAAGCCGAAGGTAGTGAGCGGTCAACAAGCAGAGTGCGGAGGTGCCATGGTGGGCAAGATGCCCAATGTCACCTGGCTCGAAGGCTCCTTTGTGGAGACGGTGAAGGGGTGGCAGTCGGGGTGGTTCTACATCACCGAGCTGCGCGATACCAACTAGGCGGCGGCCCCCGAATTCCGATCCGGAGTTCCGATGCGGCTCACCTCCTGGCAAGAGAAGGGCCTAACCCGGGGTTCTGCGAACGAGTTGACTGGGCTCCAGACGTGCATCTAGAACATGATAACTAAGAAGATCAAACTTGTCAACGTGATCCAGGTTATGCTCATTCGCCGGATCCTTCCATGCCAATGCTGGACCTGCTATTTGTGGGAGTTCGATTCGGCCAAGCACCAGACGCTGCTAGAGCTCTTCGGCACGACGCACGAAGACATATGGAAAGTGATCTTCAAGGCCGGCGGGACACCGCCGCCTACGACCGAGGATCGTGGGCTCAGCTTAAAGCGCCAGGCTAGTTCGGTAAGTTCTTTCATGTTTTCAAGGTATAGCCTTTACTGGCATATTTTGATGAAGGAGTCTAAGTCTTCCTATCAATTTCCTTTTAGGCCTGGACCGACATAGCGGGGCGGATTAATTGTCCCGCTCCGCTACCCGAAGATGAAGAAACCCCACTCCTGACAAATATGCTATTTCCGGCGCCTTATGATGTGCCGGAGAAGAAGGCCAAAGGGACTAGGAGTGGCCTTCGCCGAAAGGGCACTTCGGACATGTCGTTCGAAGACGAGACTGACTTTTCGGCTGCCGAAGACGACGGAGAGGATGAGGAAGAGAGTGGTTCCCCCCTGAGGGGGGAAGGAAGAAAAGGGGGTCTGCCACAAATCTGGAGGCGAAGGCGCCCAAGAGGAGGAAGGGCTCCCTTGCGGATAACTCCGCGTGGGATGTTGATAGCAGTCCGGAGCGAATGCCCCGGACCAAGCCTCGGGCTGCCTCATAAGTACCCCAAATCTTATGCACATCGGATGCCTGGCCTTTCCTCTTTGTAATATTAATATGTTTAAACGGTGCCATTGCAGTCCGGCCCGCGATAGCTCCCCGCGATCCTCGACGGAGAGTTCGCTAGACTCAAAGGAGATGGCTAGCATGTCTCCGCCAGCCGCTCACTCTGTCTCGCCCAAGGGTGATGACGAGGTGGTGTCCCAAAGGACCGTCCCAGGCCGGGAGAGGTTTCGGAGATTGTCAGGGTGGCACCCAAGGATGAATCCTCGGCTGCCGAACACATGGGGGAAAAAGCCCCCATGGGGACTGGTGATGGGGGCCAAGTTCCATTCGGCCCTCAGCCGGATACCATTCCGGAGACCTACACGGCTCCGGAGTTCAGCAAATGGCCTTCCCCGAAAGGAGGAGGTGCGCCTGTTCGGCCGGTGACTTCTGTCCAACCAGAGGCACCGGATAATCTGCTGGAGGCGCTGCGAGGTGCCTCCATTGTGGATGAACACCGTGCCCTTATGAGTACGGTGATCGAAAAGGTTCAGTCTGCAAAAAGTGGACTGACCAAGGCCTGCGCTAGCCTTTTAACAGGCTTTGAGGTAATAATCGTAGAAAGAATATCACAGAGTAGATAGTAGCCCCTGATGCTCTGTTCGGTGTTCGGAAAGAAAAAGCCGAACAGAGGATCAAAACAATTTTTGCAGGAGTCTAACATAATATGTCTATGTGAATAAGCAAAGGTCGGCCGCTGGCCGCCGCCAACATATCATGGAGGTCTCCGGCCTAAAACAGAGCCTGGAGCGGGCCAACGAAGAGCTCGGCCTCGTAAAGAAGCAGCTGGAGGACAACCAAGGTATGCACTAACCTGCGGGTATATTTTAGGAAGAATGAATGTTTCGTGCGGACTAAAGCATCATGAACTTTGTTAGGGGCCACGATCGAGGTGGTCCCTCAAGAAGGCGTTAGCCGAGGCCGAGGACAGAGCGGTCAAGGAGCGCGCCGCACACGAGAAGCACGAGGCCCGGGTCAGCGAGGTCGAGCAAGAGCTCCAGGACGCCGCCAAGAAGTACGAGTCATTGGAGCATGATTCTAAGACGCAAGCGTATGAACTTGCGAAGGCCTGCCAGAGCGCACGAGATGCCCGAGCCGAAGCCCAGAGCGCCCTCCAGGAAATCCAGGCGGCCAAGAAGATCGCGGCGGGTAAGGCTTTCATTATGCAAAGCAAGTCTGTGAAGGAAACGTTCCTTTTACTTACCCGAATTTGGAGCCCTCCAGTATGCTACAGATTTGTGACAAAGATATCGGATGCTACCGAAGTTCTATCAAGTCAAGAAGGGAGTTCTTCAGAGAAACTGCTCGTCTCAATATCTCGGACCGTAACATCTGGTGCCTTCAATGACCATCCGAAATACCGGTCGAAGCTGCACAAGGCAGCCGAGCTAGCCATGAAGGACCTAATAGTCCGGCTATGGCCTGCCGAGCCTATGCCCAGCAGCTACTTCAGACTTGTGAAGCGGCTTGTTAGTGCCTGCCTGCGGCTTGAATTCATAAAGCGGTCGGTCTGCATTGAAGGTTGATACGTCTCCGTCGTATCTATAATTTTTTATTGTTCCATGCCAATATTATACAACTTTCATATACTTTTGGCAACTTTTTATACTATCTATGGGACTAACATATTGATCCAGTGCCTAGTGCCAGTGCCTGTTTGTTGCATGTTTTATGTTTCCCAGAAACCCCATATCAAACGGAATCCAAACGGGATAAAAAACAGACGGAGAATATTTTTGGAATATTTGGAGAATATGGGAAGAAGAATCAACGCGAGACGGTGCCCGAGGTGGCCACGAGGCCGCGCGCCTCGACCTCGTGGGCCACCCATAAGGCGGTTGTCGCTCTTCTTCGGCCGTAAGAAAGCTAATTTTCGGAGAAAAATCTGGGCGAAGGTTTCAATCCAATCGGAGTTACGGATCTCCATATATATACGAAACGGTGAAAGGGCAGAAGGGAGAACGCAGAAATAGAGAGACAGATCCAATCTCGGAGGGGCTCTCGCCCCTCCCATGCCATGGAGGCCAAGGACCAGAGGGGAAACCCTTCTCCCATCTAGGGAGGAGGTCAAGGAAGAAGAAGAAGAAGAAGAAGAAGAAGAAGAAGAAGAAGAAGAAGAAGAAGAAGAAGAAGAAGGGGGGCCCTCTCTTTCGGTGGCGCCGGAACGCTGCCGTGGCCACCATCATCATCACCGCAATCTTCACCAACACCTCCGCCATCTTCACCAACATCTCCATCACCTTCTCCCCTCTATCTATAGTGGTCCACTCTCCCGCAACCCGTTGTACCCTCTACTTGAACATGGTGCTTTATGCTTCATGTTATTATCCAATGATGTGTTGCCATCCTATGATGTCTGAGTAGATTTTTGTTGTCCTATCAGTGATTGATGAATTGCTATGATTGATTTAATTTGCTTGTGGTTATGTTGTTGTCCTTTGGTGCCCATCATATGAGCGCCAGTGGATCACACCATAGGGTTAGTTGTATGTTGATAGGACTATGTATTGGAGGGCAAGAGTGATGTAAGCTTCTACCTAGCATAGAAATTGATGCATACATGATTGAAGGGGGACCAATATATCTTAATGCTATGGTTGGGTTTTACCTTAATGAACGTTAGTAGTTGCGGAAGCTTGCTAATAGTTCCAATCATAAGTGCATAGAAATCCAAGTCAGGGATGACATGCTAGCAGTGGCCTCTCCCACATAAAACTTGCTATCGGTCTAGTAAAGTAGTCAATTGCTTAGGGACAATTTCGCAACTCCTACCACCACTTTTCCACACTCGCTTCATTTACTTTATTGTGTTTTTATCTAAACAGCCCCTATTTTTATTTACACGCTCTTTATTATCTTGCAAACCTATCCAAAAACACCTATAAAGTACTTCTAGTTTTATAATTGTTCTAGGTAAAGCGAACGTTAAACGTGCGTAGAGTTGTCACTACAAAAAAAAGACACATCCGTGACATTTTGGGCCAAACGAAATTTTTTTCTGTCATACTTATGACACTTCTATGACGATAATTGTGACAAAACCCGGTATCATCATAGATGTGGTGGGGTCCTACTTCTTTGACAGAAAATGGGTTTTTCGTCCTGGGCGGATCGGAGACGCAGCTGCATGACATTCTTTGGGCCGTCCATGACAGAAAAAACCATCGTAGAAGCGAAGGCGAGGAAAATATCAGGGTGTTCCCGGTTACGGTGGGTGGTCGGGGCCGAGCGATGCGCTGCTTTCTCAGACACGCACGCTGCAGGGTGTGAGGCGTTGGGCTCTAATTGAACCCGAGCGAGGCGTTGGGCTCTAGCCGAACCCGAAGCGACAGTAATCAGTTACGTGACATCGAACCCGAAGCGATCGATCGATGGTCGTTAATCGAACAGATCGAGCGATTTCTTCGCCATCGCCGCTAATCAAGCCGATCGATGCCGCCTTTGGATGAACAATGAAGCGTTCTTTGGGGGGGTTTGGATGAACAGTTCCCTGTGGGGATGGATGAACAGGACCCCGTGGCGTTGCCTTTGGATGAACAGGACCCCGATCGTTCGAGCCGGTTGGGGCTGGATGAACAGGACCCCGTGGAGGGCAGGATGAACAGTAGACGGTGGAGGGCAGGATGAACAATAGCCCGTGGAGGGGTGGTTGAACAGGAGCCCGCGGAGAGGGCTGGTTGAACAAGAGAGTGGTGGAGTAGCGCGGTGGAGGCTGGATGAACAGGAGCCCGTGGATGAACAAATGCAGTGGAGGCTGGAGGAGGTCGACGGTGGATGAATAGTAGCCCGTGGAGGCTGGAGGGGTCGATGGTGGAGATGAACAGTATCCCGTGGAGTCCCGTTTTGCGGTACGCCACACCCCTCCCAATGAACAGGACCCCCGTTTCGACCGTAGCGCTCCAACACAAGTCCGTTTCGTCCGTTTTGCGGTACGCCACAACCCTCCCGATCAACAGGACCCCCGTTTCGACCGTAGGAGGTCCGTTTCCTCCGTTTTGCGGTATGCCAGACCCCTCCCGATGAACAGGATCCTGTTTTGAACGTGGCCGGTCGAACATAAGGCCGTTTCCTCTGTTCTGCGGTACGCCAGGCCTCGTTTCCATCGGCTGTTCCGTCCAAGCCGGTTGTCTCCCACACGTTTCGTTGCCTCCCGATGAACACGACGCATTTCGTTGCCTCCCCATGAACACAACGACGACGCTGTTTCTCCGTTCTGACCCAGCCATGTACACGAACCATGGTTGTACGTACACGTGAGTAGGCGTTCGAGACCCCGCCGTATGTAATGCGACGCGGGTCAGATTTACTTTCTTGCACCGGCCGTCATGCGTACATGTACATGCTACGTCGCGGCGCCTCTACTACGACACGTGCGGCGCCTCTACATCGACCGGTATGTACGTGCGTTCGCGACAAGAATGACAACGCCACGACGCTTCGACCGTGTGGGTCCCGACCGCCGTGCACTTCCTTGCTCAGGAGATGTAGCTGGTGGGTCCCAGCAGTCAGGGGGGGAGCGAATCATTTTTTTTTGCCCGGACGCACTTCCTTGCGTGCGAAGATGTAGCTGGTGGGTCCCAGCAGTCAGGGGGAAACGTTTTTCTCGCGAAATACGGTAGCCCGTCCGATGGGTCCCCGCTGTCAGGTGGAGGAATAATTATTTTGCGCGTAATAAGGAGGCACTTCCTTGCTGCGGTCGTGGACCCAACTGTCAGCCTCTCCACGTACAGTACTCTTCCGATGGAAGTCGTTCCTTGACCACATTGACCACGCCGCGCCGAGAGCACCAGGGCGGTGGACGACGGCGAGGCCTAGGAAGGGGACGACGCGGAGTCGGGGAAGACGCGGCAATGGAAGCCCGCGCAGAGAGGAGTACGAGGGTTCACTGGTACGGCTGCGGTGCGAGGCTGCCGTCGCTGCAGGGCCTGGCCAGCGGTGCGAATAGTAGGGGGCGGTGAGGCCTCCGCGGCAGCACAACCGGCCACGGGAGGCAGGAGCATGCGGCACGACCAGCTGAAAGTGCAACTATCCCTAGGTGGTTTTGGTAATTTATAACAACATATAGCTCATTGAGCTAATGCTATTCCAAGACAAATATTTCGGGAAAGCTCAATGAATAGCATGGCATGGATGATGAAAGTGGATCCCTCAAAATATCAAGGACAAAGGATTGGCTCAAGCTCAAAAGCTCAAGACTCTACATTTTACATTTTAGTGATCCAAGATCACATTGAGTCTATAGGAAAAGCCAATACTATCAAGGAGGGATGAGGTGTTGCTTAATGAGCCTTTTGCTTCATGTGCTTAGTGATATGCTCCAAAACCCTCCACTACTTTCTCACATCCACATATAACCTAAACCTAAAGTCAAACTCGGCCCTACCGATTCTTTCTATCCGGCGCCACCGAGTTCAGATGTCTTAGCCACTGCCACAAATCCTAAGCAAATCGGTCTCACCGATAGGGATCTCGGTCTCACCGAGATGGGATTGTAATCTCTCTGTTTCCCTTCCGTAACTTTTCGGTCTCACCGAAAGAGCGAATCGGTCCCACCGAGATTACAATGTAAACTCTCTGTTTCCCTTTTGTAACTTTTCGGTCTCACCAAAAGAGCAAATCGGTCCCACCGAGTTTACCTGACCAACTCTCTGGTTAGCTAATTACCAAAATCGGTCTCACCGAGTTTGTTTAATCGGTCTCACCGAGATTACGTTATGCCCTAACCCTAACCATATCGGTTCTAACGAGTTGCATATCAGTCCCACCGAAAACCCTAACGGTCACTAGGTTTACTAAATCGGTCCGACCGAGTTTGATGATTCGGTCCCACCGAGTTTGGTAAATTGTGTGTAACGGTTAGATTTTGTGTGGAGGCTATATATACCCCTCCACCTCCTCTTCATTCATGGAGAGAGCCATCGAACAAACCTACACTTCCAACTTACCAGCCTCGAGAGAGAACCACCTACTCATGTGTTGAGGCCAAGATATTCCATTCCAACCATATGAATCTTGATCTCTAGCCTTCCCAAGTTGCTTTCCACTCAAATCTTCTTTCCACCAGATCCAAATCCTATGAGAGAGAGAGTTGAGTGTTGGGGAGACTATCATTTGAAGCACAAGAGCAAGGAGTTCATCATCAACACACCATTTGTTACTTCTTGGAGAGTGGTGTCTCCTAGATTGTCTAGGTGTCACTTGGGAGCCTCCGACAAGATTGTGGAGTTGAACCAAGGAGTTTGTAAGGGCAAGGAGATCGCCTACTTCGTGAAGATCTACCGCTAGTGAGGCAAGTCCTTCGTGGGCGACGGCCATGGTGGGATAGACAAGGTTGCTTCTTCGTGGACCCTTCGTGGGTGGAGCCCTCCGTGGGCTCGCGCAATCGTTACCCTTCGTGGGTTGAAGTCTCCATCAACGTGGAGGTACAATAGCACCACCTATCGGAACCACGACAAAAACATCCGTGTCTCCAACTGCGTTTGAATCCTCCAAACCCTCCCCTTTACATTCTTGCAAGTTGCATGATTTATTTTCCGCTGCCTATATACTCTTTGCATGCTTGCTTGAATTGCGTGATGATTGCTTGAATTGTTCAAAGATAGCTAAAATGTGCCAAAGTCTAAAATTGGGAAAAGGTATAGCTTTTAATTGGTCAAGTAGTCTAATCACCCCCCTCTAGACATACTTCAAGGTCCTACAAGTGGTATCATAGCTTTGGTCTCCATTTGCTTTGATTTCCATAGCTTTTTGTGGTCATAGCCTTGGTTTCACAACCTAGGAGAGTATGGCATCTAGCGAGGGAAATTATCACCGTAGAGGTCCTTACTTTGATGGCACTAATTTTGCTAGTTTGAAGCATAAGATGAAAATGCATATTCTCGGACATAACCCCGCCGTTTGGGCTATTGTGTGTATTGGCTTGCAAGGTGAATTGTTTGATGGGAGAGAAACAAACCGTGAAGCTAGTCTTGGAAGAGTTGAAGATGTTGCAATACAACGCTCAAGCTTGTGATATCCTCTTCAACGGATCGTGCTCAAGAATTCAACAAAATCAGCCGCCTTGAGAATGCAAAGGAAATTTGGGATACTTTGATTGATATGCATGAAGGTACCGACTCCATCAAGGAATCCAAGTTGGATGTGCTCCAAATTCAGCTTGACAAGTTCAAAATGAAGGATGGTGAAGGTGTCATTTGAAATGTACTCTAGGCTTGCTCTTATCACAAATGAGATCGCCCGGCTTAGGAAGTGAAGAGATGACCGATGATTCATCATCAAGAAGATCCTAAGAACATTGGATGGAAAATATGATACCGCAGTGCACATTGATCCAAATGATGCCAAATTACAAAGATATCGAGCCAACGGAAGTCATTGGAAGAATTGTTGCTCATGAGATGTCACTCAAGGATAAGGAGGAACTTCACAACAAGTCAAGTGGTGCTTACAAAGCCTCATGTGAAGCCCCCACATCATCAAGTGAGAAACAAACCTTCAACGAAGAATTGAGCTTAATGGTGAAGAACTTCAACAAATTCTACAAGAGTAGAAGCAAAGAAAGAAGCTCCAAGTCAAGGTCCTATAATGACAAAAGATCTTATAGTCGAGAGCGCAATTGCTACAATTGTGGGAGACCTGGACACTATTCCAATGAGTGTACGGCACCCTACAAAAGAAGAGAAGATTCTCCCAAGAGAAGAAGTAGAAGAGAAGAATCACCACCAAGAGAGAGAAGGAGTAGAGATGATCTTTATGAACGAAGACCCTCACGGAGAAGCAAGGATTCGAAAAGGAAAGACAAGTCATCAAAGAGCTACACAAAACTAAGACATCAAGCTCATGTTGGTGAATGGGTATCCGGCTCCGACTCCGACAATCACTCCGAGAGAAGCTATCACTCCGACTCCGAATACACTCAAGATGAAGGTGTTGCCGGTTTAGCACTTGTGTCAACCAACTCCTACGACATATTTGAATCACCAAATGAAGGAATTGGAAGATGCTTCATGGCCAAAGGTCCTAAGGTAACACACCCGAGTATGTTGATTTTAATAGTGATGAAGATGACTTGCTAGGTGATGATGATTTACTTGTTGACAACTCTAGTGATGAATACTATGATGAAACGTCAATTAATCACGCTAATCAAGATGAAACGAATGACAATGATAAGGAGAAAATTGAGCGTCTAACTAAAGAAGTAAACACTCTTAAGTTAGCTCATGAAACTATCTTCGAAGATCATCGAGAACTTTTAAGGGCTCATGAGAAGTTACGCTTTGAAAAGCTCAATCTTGAGCAAGAGCATGAGTTCCTAAAAGCGATCAATGATGATCTCCGTAAGAAAAGTTCTTCTTACATTGCCAAGCGTTTACTCTTATCTACTTACATGCCTCAAGTCAAGTCTAGTAACAAGAACAAGAAAGATTCTTCTTCTAGTAATAACAATAACAATGCTAAATCCAATATTGTTGCTTCTAGTAGTTCTCTTGATTCCACTAATGATTCTCTTAGCCAAGTTACACTTGAGCAAGAAAATAGCTTATTGAAGGGAATTATAGAGAAAGGTGTATACAAGAGCCTTGCCGGGAGTAAGCAATTTGAGGAAATTGTACGCAAGCAAGGAAGGCACCGGAAGAATCAAGGGTGTTGGTTTTGAATGAAAGTTCAATGCCAATGGAGTTGAGTGGGAAGAAGATCAATACCCCAAGACGAAGTTGTTCCTCAACAAGAGGAGTATGATCCTACTTCCTTCAAGGGAACACAAGCACAAGATGATCTTCCACCACAAGACCACAAGAACAAAGGCAAGGACAAGCTTCAAGAAGAGATTGATGCATTTGAAGAAGCACCTAAGGCCTTGGTCAAGTGGGTTCCCAAGACTACGTCAAGTTCTACATCTTCAAGCACAACTACTACACCAAGGATTCCCATCAAGATGATGTGGATCCCGAAGAACAAGAACTAGAGAGTTCTTGAGGGTGACTCCGCCAACATTTTTCACTCATATCATTTTGGCAAGGACAACTGCAATCAACTTCCATATCTTGCACTAGTTCAAGGAGTCACAAACCCTCATGTTGGTAAGGCAAGGGACAAGGTAACCTAATGTTTTCATGGACATCATTTTGTGTGTGCATCACTCTATGTCTATGGATATTCTTGTTTGTTCCTTGTGGGACTAACCCGTGTAGGTATTGAAAGTGCAATTCACTCCAAAGGATTGCTTCAAAAGATCTACATCAACATTGAGCATCCACATCTTCAACACCTACATGAAGTCATCAACGACAACCCAAGGTTAGTTTATCCCTCTAAGGGGGGATCTCACATCTAGGGGGAGCTTAACTCTAAGAATTGAGTCAAAGCAACTCTAATGATGTGAACACATAAATGCTTTATGTAAAAGTGGTAACCCCACTTGAGCTTAAACGATGAGTATGACCTATGATCAAATGTTCTCATTTGACTCCTAAGTCAATATACTCATATATAGATGACCTAGTCATCGCCAATTGTTTGATAGATGCTAGAATTGGTTGTGCATGCTTTGTCACATATTTCATTTGTCATTTTATTGTGTGAGCATGTTGGTTGCATATTTTACTCATTCGAGGACATCCACTTGTTGTTTGATTGATTGGTTTCTTTTCTTTTGCCAAGTGGATGGACAAGAATGCCTAAGAACCTTCTCTAGCTATCTATGCTTTTCTCGTCTCAAACTCTATTCATGCTACATCACAAAATTTGATCAAGTCGATTCGAACCACTGTGTGAGGAGCACTTGAGTCCCCGATTCGTCATAGACTTAAACTTCCAAAACTTCTTTGTGATTTTCGGTCTGACTGATTCCTCCATTTCGGTCATACCGAGATTACTAAGTCGATCTAGGTTTTCAATCTCGGTGCAACTGATTTTAACTTTTCGGTCACACCAAGTTGTTGTAACTGCTAACAGTTATGCATCTCAATGCCACCGAGTTGTTCAACTCGGTCACACCGACAGTGTCGGGCTATATATATCACACGGGCAAATTTTGGAAAATTTTCTCCGAAACTCCTCGCCACAAGATAGCTCGCTTCCGCCTACTTGGTCTCTGGATCGCCGACTTCATCGCCATGCCGCCTCCGGCCGCTGGTCTCCGCCCGCCGTCAACGGAATTCTCCTCCGCCACAGCCAGAAGCGAGTTCATCGCCGAACTAGGGTATGAACTCGATCATTGTGCTATCCTCGTCCGATTCTCAGCACATTGTATTCGTAATGCATCTTGCCACGATTGAAACACTTCTATCCAGTCAAAACAATCCTTAGAATAGGTATGATTCGAAAATTTAGGGTTAGGTTTCTGCCGAAACCATCTCAGACCCACCGAGTTGAAAAACTCGGTCCCACCGATTTGGCTAACGCCATTGCACTAGTAAGTCTCGTACTGACCAAGAATTACAAATCGGTGTGACCGATTTTAGAACTTTGTGAAACCCTAGCAGTCTCGGTGCCACCGAACTGTGACTCGGTTTGACCGAGTTCACTAGTTTAGGTTCCAAAACTGCTTCGGTATCACCGAGTTTGAAAATCGGTAGATCCGAAATGCTTTCTGTGGAAACTAAAACTGAGTTTTTGGAATCATTCTTCTGCAAAAATCTCTGCATTTTGTGATGCTCATCCACTCTACCTCAACTATAACTATTCATGTGGTCAAGAATACCAAGGCAAAGATGTCGCATCAAAGTGACAAATGCAATGTGTCGAGGAGCAGATTCAAATGAGTGAGGGCACTAGTCCCTCAAGCAGCTCAGATGAGGGGAGCAGAAGCACTCCCAGCAATTTGCCCAAGGCCGCCACAAGGACAAGGAAGAAGAAGACCTCAGAATCTGAGGATGAAGATTATGTGGCAGCTAAGGATGAGGCCAGTTCCAAGAAGAAAGTGCTCAAGAAAGAGTACAGCTCAACGGCGATTAAGCACTGAATGAAGATCAAAAGGCCAGCAGGTAGACAACCTATGTCCAAAGCCAGAGTCTCCACTCAAGCTTCTTTGGAATCCCAACCCAAAGAACCTGCTGATGCTGAAGGAAAGAAAAGGAAGGAAAGGGTCAACAAGACCATGGCCAGAGTGATTGGGAAACCATCTATGATGGAGGAAGAGGAAGAAGAAGAGGTTGCTGAGCCTGCACCCAAGGCAGAAAAGCTGATGGGTGATGCCATAAAGTCAGGGGCTGCAACTTCAAAGCCCAAAGCTGCCCCCAAGCCCAAGAGTGCACCAAAGAGAAATTCCAGGAGTATACCAGCAACTGAGAAGAACAAGGCTCCAATGCCTGAGGTTGATGCTGAGGAAGATGAAGAAGGGCAGGTCCTAAGGAAGCTCAAACCCAAGATCCCAAACCACAATGATGCTCATCATGTGGCTGAGAACATGAAGATCAGGAGAGATCAAGGGTTGAGGCTATGGAGAGAGTCAGATCCATATGCCACCAGGAGAAGGACTGCTGTGGATTACAGGTTCCACACCAAGGAACAACAGGACTTCTATTAGACTATCTTATTGGATAATAAGCCCATAGTTTGTGATATGAGGTGGGTCGACTGGACCTACATTCAGGAGAATGAAGAACACTATCCTGGAGTGTATGAAAGCTTCAGTGCTTGTGGAGTTGCAGATTTTGTTGGGCAGAAGCTCACAAATTGGAACGACGAGCTCATTATGCAATTCTACTCCACAAAGACATTTCTATCCAGATGGCGTGATAGTGTGGATGTCTGAAGGAACACGATATCAGTCAACCATAGAGGAATGAGCAAGTCTGATCAATGCCCCAAAGGAAGATGAAGATGACTTGGACATTTATGCCAAGAAGAAGATGGGTCACAACTCAATGTCACACATGTACAAGAAAATCCCAGATGATGCACTTGAGTCCTTCAAGTTTGGATCAGTTCATTATCTTCTGTCAGGGCTGCCTACAATCAACTGGATCCTAAGGCACACTCTTTTGCCCAAATCAGGTGACCACAACATGATCAGAGGGCATGCAATCAACTTGCTTCACGTTTTTGATGTGCCTCAAAAATTTGAAGTCATGAGCCTCATAGTTGAAACTATCAAGAGGACTGCAGCAGACCAGAAGAGGAGCTGTGGATATGCCCCACAGATTCAGGAGTTGATAAACTCAAAGATGGGCACAGGAAAGTATCTGTTGGATAAGGAACACATGGCTCTCTATCCTGATTTTTAGGACAATCAAGTTGTCATGACTGAGAATGAACCAACATCAGTACAAGCGCAAGAGAAGAAGGAGAAAGCTAGGAAAGAGAAGGCTGCCAAGATGCCAACTCAAGCAGAGGCATCTGAAAACTTTCTGAAGAACAAGCAGGAGCAGCTTGGTTACTTGATAGCATCAACTCTACAGATTGAGAAGGGGTTGGCCACCCTAACTCAAAACCAGGAGAGCCTGGAAAGAATCATGTAACAAAATTTCTATGATCTTGATGTCAAAGTAACTGAGATTCAGTCAGCTGTGGAGCAGCTACAGGATGACATGTAGGAGAGGAAGGGCAGGACAACGACTGATGCATTTGCCAGAGTGCCACGAGCTCAGAGATCAGCTGCAGAGCCAGTTCAAGACACCAAAGTCGCTTCATCAGCTCCAGCTACAGCTCCAGCACCGCCAGCTCTAGCACCAACTCCTTCAGCTCCTTCTACATCGACTGAAGCCTTCGTTCTTGGAGTTCTCTGGACACCACCACCACCAGAAGACCAAGCCTGAGAGACGATATAGTCCTATGCATTTTCTAGGAACTTTTTGGTAACTTGTTGCCAAAGGGGGAGAAAAATGTATAGATCATAGGCTTCGACAGAGAGAGATTTGCTTTTGTTCTCTCTTGTCTTTTTGGTTGAACTTTATTTGCTTTTGATTGTTTGAGATACTATGCGATTACCTATGAGACATTGATGATCATGTGTTTGATCATAAGCTACACTTATGCTCGTTATGATACTATCTTATTTATCCTTATATGATCATTCACTTTGCTTGGTGATGAGTGCATGTATTCAATCTTTGTTATTTTGAGCGCTCCACCAAGATGTATGTGACATGGAAGAGTAACCCATGAGTCTAATTCCTTGTGCATTTGCAGTCCAAAGCAAATATTACTATGCACAAATTTAGGGGGAGCTCTTGCTTATCACATACTTCTCAAAGCGATGATGTTTTTCAAATTTTATTATCATTTGTCGAAGCTTTGATCTATATGTTGTCATCAATTACCAAAAAGGGGGAGATTGAAAGTGCAACTATCCCTAGGTGGTTTTGGTAATTTATAACAACATATAGCTCATTGAGCTAATGCTATTCCAAGACAAATATTTCAGGAAAGCTCAATGAATGGCATGGCATGGATGATGAAAGTGGATCCCTCAAAATATCAAGGACAAAGGATTGGCTCAAGCTCAAAAGCTCAAGACTCTACATTTTACATTTTAGTGATCCAAGATCACATTGAGTCTATAGGAAAAGCCAATACTATCAAGGAGGGATGAGGTGTTGCTTAATGAGCCTTTTGCTTCATGTGCTTAGTGATATGCTCCAAAACCCTCCACTACTTTCTCACATCCACATATGACCTAAACCTAAAGTCAAACTCGGCCCTACCGATTCTTTCTATCCACGCCACCGAGTTCGGATGTCTTAGCCACTGCCACAAACCCTAAGCAAATCGGTCTCACCGATAGGGATCTCGGTCTCACCGAGATGGGATTGTAATATCTCTGTTTCCCTTTCGTAACTTTTCGGTCTCACCGAAAGAGCGAATCGGTCCCACCGAGATTACAATGTAAACTCTCTGTTTCCCCTTTTGTAACTTTTCGGTCTCACCGAAAGAGCAAAACAGTCCCACCGAGTTTACCTGACCAACTCTCTGGTTAGCTAATTACCAAAATCGGTCTCACCGAGTTTGTGTAATCGGTCTCACCGAGATTACGCTATGCCCTAACCCTAACCATATCGGTCCTACCGAGTTGCATATCGCCCCAATCAAAACCCTAACGGTCACTAGGTTTACTAAATCGGTCTGACCGAGTTTGATGATTCGGTCCCACCGAAGTTTGGTAAATTGTGTGTAACGGTTAGATTTTGTGTGGAGGCTATATATACCCCTCCACCTCCCCTTCATTCGTGGAGAGAGCCATCGTAACAAACCTACACTTCCAACTTACCGCCTGAGAGAGAACCACCTACTCATGTGTTGAGGCCAAGATATTCCATTCCAACCATATGAATCTTGATCTCTAGCCTTCCCAAGTTGCTTTCCACTCAAATCTTCTTTCCACCAGATCCAAATCCTATGAGAGAGAGTTGAGTGTTGGGGAGACTATCATTTGAAGCACAAGAGCAAGGAGTTCATCGTCAACACACCATTTGTTACTTCTTGGAGAGTGGTGTCTCCTAGATTGGCTAGGTGTCACTTGGGAGCCTCCGACAAGATTGTGGAGTTTAACCAAGGAGTTTGTAAGGGCAAGGAGATCGCCTACTTCGTGAAGATCTACCGCTAGTGAGGCAAGTCCTTCGTGGGCGACGGCCATGGTGGGATAGACAAGGTTGCTTCTTCGTGGACCCTTCGTGGGTGGTGCCTTCCGTGGGCTCGCGCAATCGTTACCCTTCGTGGGTTGAAGTCTCCATCAACGTGGAGATACGATAGCACCACCTATCGGAACCACGACAAAAACATCCGTGTCTCCAACTGCTTTTGAATCCTCCAAACCCTCCCCTTTACATTCTTGCAAGTTGCATGCTTTATTTTCCGCTGCCTATATACTCTTTGCTTGCTTGCTTGAATTGCGTGATGATTGCTTGAATTGTTCAAAGATAGCTAAAATATGCCAAAGTCTAAAATTGGGAAAAGGCATAGCTTTTAATTGGTCAAGTAGTCTAATCACCCCCCCTCTAGACATAGTTCAAGGTCCTACACCGGCGCTGCTTTGGGCGGCTGGAGCAACAAGACCAGAGGTTGAAGAAGCACTACGGCCGTTGGATGGACATCTTACAGTCACTGGAGCTAGAATCATTTATATTGACTAAGTTGACAAAGCACTCCATCCCCGTCAACTTAGTAGGCCTACAAGTCAGCCTCCCACCAAGGTGGGTCCCAACTAGCAGGGGGGTATTCATTTTTTGTGTGTGTAATATGGAGGCACTTCCGGTGGATCCGAGCTGACAGCGGGGGGACGTTTTTTCGCGCAATACGGTGGCCCGTTCGGTGGGTCCCAGCAATCAGGGGTGAAACGTTTTTTTCACGCAATACGGTGGCCCATCCGGTGGGTCCCTGATGTCAGGTGGAGGAATCATTATTTTCCGCATAATACGGAGGCACTTCCTTGCTGCCGTCGTGGACCCAGCTGTCAGCCTCTCCGCGTACAGTCCACGTCCGATGGAAGCCGTTCCTTGACTATGTTGACCACGCCGCGCCGGGAGCACCAGGGCGGTGGACGACGGCGAGGCCTAGGAAGGGGACGACGCTGAGCTGGGGAAGACGCGGCAGTGGAAGCCCGCGCGGAGAGGAGTACGAGGGTTCACTGGTTCGGCTGCGGTGTGAGGCTGCCGTCGTCGCGGAATAACAGGGGATGTGGGTGAGTAGAGGGATGGCCTGGCCAGCGGTGGGAGTAGTAGGGGCGGTGAGGCCTGCGCGGCAGCACAGCCGGCCACGGGAGGCAGGAGCAGGCGGCACGACCGGCGCTGCTTTGGGCGGCTGGAGCAAGAAGACCAGAGGTTGAAGAAGCACGACGACCATTGGATGGACATCGTACGATCACTGCAACTAGAATCGTTTATATTGACTAAGTTGACAAAGCCCTTGGTACGCGTCAACTTAGTAGGCCCAGTCGTCACTTCAAACGGTGCGCCCTAGATGTCAGGGGAAGGAATCATTTTTTGGGCGGGTGAAACTAGAATATCCAAGATGAAGAAGAAGCACGGCATCTGTTGGATGGACATCCAACGACAACTTCTGCTAGAACCGTGTGTTGACTATAAGTTGACAAAGCCTTGCATACGCGCCAACTCTCTTTTTTTAGGGGACACGTCAACTTAGTAAGGCCACAACTGTGTGGCAGAGAACTTATAGCCCATTTGAGATTTGTAAGAATGTGCAGCCAATTTTTGAGTTCTGATGGAATTTACTACAGCCCATTTACAGTTTGTTAAAAGTACAACCTATTTCAACCAACCGTTCAAAACAGAATTCAATAAAATTTCCCACATTTTGATGGGATCTGAAATATTTTCATCCCGAAATTTCTAGTCAGATTAAATACAATTTCAATATAAATTTATATTACGTAAAAATCCAACGAAACATTGCTTGGCAACAATTAATGAAATTAAAATTTTCAATATCCAAAAATAATATTTTATAAAGTAATTACGTGTTTGGTGCATTTTTATAGTTCTTGCCCAGCTTTTATAATTACATCCCATTTATTATTTCTTAAAGCCCATTTTCTTGTTAAGCCTAATGCATCCCTCCTAGGAAAGATTTGCAGCCAACAAGCAGAGAATAACAACTTAACCTTGCCTGGGTATTCCTAAAAAAAGTATAGCTGGGCTATCCATTTTCAGCTTGAAAAAAATTAATATCTGGGCTGGATATCTGGCCTGGGCTAGACGGGCCACAGCCCGCCCAGTTAATAGTTGCAGCGATGTTTTCGTTGTTGTTCAGAGGAGAAAAATTAATATCTGGGCTAAACATCGCTCAAGAAAAACTCTGCAGTGCTCACACCTCAAAAACACAAATACTGCTCGAGCTGCTTGGTCCCAGCTGTCGACCGCTTCTTGTGCAATTCTCTCATTTTTTGACTACATAGGTTGACAATGGTGTGGGACCGTGATGTCAGGAAACCAGGAGGAAGCAAAAAAAATTATAGTTTTATATACTAATAAGGAGGCACTTGCGTACGTGCGGCTATGGCCCTGGTGGGTCCCCACTGTCATCCTCTCCAAGTCAAGTCATCTCCTCATCCTCATGTCTGTTGACCATGTTGACAACGCGAGACGGAGGCGCCACGGCGAGCGCAACAACTCGAAGGACGACGGAAAGGGCCTCGCGAGCCCTACGAATGGTCTGATACAGCGCCCGCTGCTCATTCGGGAAGCCAGGATCATAGGGCCACATGTCCGCGACGGCATTGTCGTTGCTTGTTCACCGGTGCTCGTTGAGGAGACAGAGGTTGCAGCACAGGTCCTCCTGTGCTGGTAGATCTTCCGTCATTAGGGCGTCGAAGTGCGGCCACACCTGCTCTATGGTGAACACAGCATGAACCAGCTTGGACAGTGGTGCCGGCTCCTGGTCGGAAGCTACGTCCATCGTCTGATTGTCGTCGCTCAGCTCGGCGAGGTAGCCGGGCGAGCCAGATGTCCGGCCGCTGGACCGACTGCCGCCAAGCACGAGTCCGACCGCTGCCCACCTGCATCCCTCGCCCCATGCACGCTTCCGCCCAAAACGGTTACGCCGCGCCCGCCCGCTTCCCGGTGCATGCGATTGTTCCGCTTCAAACGGCACAAGTGCCGTCCCGTCAATCCTTCGCCGCCCACATTAATGATACGCGGTTGCCAAGTTGGCTACTCCGGTGCCACGTCATCCCTCTGCCGCCCACCATTGCTATATAACCATCGTACAGCCATAGCCGCAGTCATCCGCATCCGTTCCTATTCTCCTGTCCACACCACTACTGCCCACCATGGCTTCCTCGCGCTCCAGCGCTCTTCAGGACGGGCGGACGACGGACCACAAGGAGATGCCAGCCATTGCTACGGACTGGCTGGCCGGCAGGCAGCCGGAGGAAGACGACGTCCCAATGGAGAACATGGTAGTCGATGATCCGGCGCCAACACCCTCCTCCGTGCCATCCTCGCATTGCACCATGACCATCGGCGATGCCTGTGCCCAATATATGGACACGGTGAGGCAGAAGCGTGAGGAGCAGTTCCGGGAGGCGCAGGCCGACGCCGCCTACAACCGCCATCTCCTCCAGGAGCACCTGCAGGTGGAGTAGCGGATCGCCGCGGAGCGGGCGGAGCAAGAGGCGTTGCTCGACTCGTACCGCTCTGCCCGCGAGGGCCGCTGATGACCCACAAGTATAGGGGATCTATCGTAGTCCTTTCGATAAGTAAGAGCGTCGAACCCAACGAGGAGCAGAAGGAAATGATAAGCGGTTTTCAGCAAGGTATTCTCTGCAAATCTTGAAATAAGTGGTAACAGATAGTTTTGTGATAGGATAATTTGTAACGAGCAACAAGTAACAAAAGTAAATAAAGTGCAGCAAGGTGGCCCAACTTTTTTGTAGCAAAGGACAAGCCTGGACAAACTCTTATATAGAGAAAAGCGCTCCCGAGGACACATGGGAATTATCGTCAAGCTAGTTTTCATCACGTTCATATGATTCACATTCGATACTTTGATAATTTGATATGTGGGTGGACCGGTGCTTGGGTGTTGTTCTTACTTGAACAAGCATCCCACTTATGATTAACCTCTATTGCAAGCATCCGCAACTACAACAAAAGTATTAAGGTAAACCTAACCATAGCATGAAACATGGATCCAAATCAGCCCCTTTAAGCAACGCATAAACTAGGGTTTAAGCTTCATCACTCTAGCAACCCATCATCTACTTATTACTTCCCAATGCCTTCCTCTAGGCCCAAATAATGGTGAAGTATTATGTAGTCGATGTTCACATAACACCACTAGAGGATACACAACATACATCTCATCAAAATATCGAATGAATACCAAATTCACATGACTACTAATAGCAAGACTTCTCCCATGTCCTCAGGAACAAACGTAACTACTCACAAAGCATATTCATGTTCATAATCAGAGGGTATTAATATGCATATAGGATCTGAACATATGATCTTCCACCAAATAAACCAACTAGCATCAACTAAAAGGAGTAATCAACACTACTAGCAACCTACTAGTACCAATCCCGGACTTGGAGACAAGAATTGGATACAAGAGATGAGCTAGGGTTTTGAGAGGAGATGGTGCTGGTGAAGATGTTGATGGAGATTGCCCTCTCCCGATGAGAGGAGCGTTGGTGATGACGATGGCGATGATTTCCCTCCCGAGGGAAGTGTCCCCGATGTAACAGCTCTCACGGAGCCCTAGATTGGTTTAAGCCACGGCAAGTGAGTCTCGTTCCAAAAGGTTGCTTCTAATTTTTCCACAGACGAAAGACTTCATATAGCGTAAGATGGCCACCGAAGAGCCAACAGGGGCCCACGAGGCAGGGGCGCGCCTGGGGTAGGGCGCGCCCACCCTCATGGATGTGGTGGCCCCCGACGTAATTCTTCCGCTCAATTTTTTATTATTTCCAAAAATAACTTTCGTGGAGTTTCGGGACTTTTGGAGTTGTGCGTAATAGGTCTCTAATATTTTCTCCTTTTCCAAATTTCGTAATTCCAAAGCATTCTCCCTTCTTATGTAAACCTTGTAAAATAAGAGAGAATAGGCATAAGTATTGTGACATAATGTGTAATAACATCCCATAATGCAATAAATATCGATATAAAAGCATGATGCAAAATGGACGTACCAACTCCCCCAAGCTTAGACCTCGCTTGTCCTCAAGCGGAAGCCAATAATGATAAATATGTCCACATGTTTAGAGGTAGAGGTGTCGATAAAATAAAATACGGACATGAGGGCATCATGATTATTTTCATAACAGCAACATATATAGATATTGTCATATGATTTCTTATGCTCAAGTAATAATCTATTCACAATGCAAAAGTACGAATCAGAAACTTTATTGAGAACTAACAAACTATAATCTCAGTCATTGAAGCAATTGCAATTTATCATAACATCAGAAAGAGTCTATGTCAGAGCTTTATAGCAAGTCCACATACTCAACTATCACTTAGTCTTTCATACACTCACGCAATACTTGTGGTTATGGAGTTTTAATCGGACACAGAGAAAGATAGGGGCTTATAGTTTCGCCTCCCAACCTTTTACCTCAAGGGTAATGTCAACAGTAATAACTCATGCTGACTTACATCCAATTAGATATATCTATCAGGATCTTTCCAACACCCTGTGCTTGCCAAAGGATAAATTGTAAAAAGGAAAGGTGAAGATCACCATGAATCTTGCATAAGGTAGAAGGTAATAATAAAAGATAGGCCCTTCGCAGAGGGAAGCAGAGGTTGCCATGCGCTTTCAAGGTTGGATGCACAAAATCTTAATGCAAAAGAACGTCACTTTATATTGCCACTTGTGATATGAACCTTTATTATGCAGTCCGTCACTTTTATTTCTTCCACATCACAAGATCGTATAAAGCTTATTTCCTCCACACCAATCAATCATACATATTTAGAGAGCAATTTTTATTGCTTGCACCGATGACAACTTACTTGAATGATCTTACTCAATCCATAGGTAGATATGGTGGACTCTCATGGCAAAACTGGTTTAAGGGGTTTTGGAAGCACAATTAGTATCGCTACTTGGTGCTAAGAATTTGGCTAGCATGAGGGGGAAAGGCAAGCTCAACATGTTGGATGATCCATGACAATATACTTTATCTCAGATATAAGAAAACATAACCCATTACGTTGTCTTCCTTGTCCAACATCAACTCTTTAGCATGTCATATTTTAATGAGTGCTCCCAATCATAAAAGATGTCAAGATAGTATATTTATATGTGAAACCTCTCTTTCTTTATTACTTCCTATTAATTGCAATGATGACCAAAGCTAATGTTTGCCAACTCCCAACAACTTTTAATCATCATACTCTTTCTATGTGAAGTCATTACTCTCAATAAAATCAATATGATCTCTCTATTTCTTTTTATTCTTTTTCTCTTTTCTTTTATTCACTCAAGATCATGGCAAAATAATCAACCCCTTGACTCAACACTAATCTTTATTATATAGCTCACGGACTCGATTACATAGAGGGATTATAAAGCAAAACTCAAAACTAGATCATACCAAAACTTTTATTCTACTAGATCAAGATACTACTAATAGGATCGAACTAAGAAAAATGGTAAAGGTAGGAGTGTGATGATGATACGATACCGGGGCATCTCCCCCAAGCTTGGCAGTTGCCAAGGGGAGTGCCCATACCCATGTGATTATGTCTCCTTTGCTGGTGAAGAGGATGGTGGTGATGATGGATAGTCGCACATCGAGCGTAAGAGGTCCTCCACCATGGATGATGCCCTTGAGTGCAACAATATGCTCCTTCAACAAAATATTTTCACATGTGAGATACTTGTTCTGTATACGAGCTAACTCAATCATCTTGAAAGCTTCGATCTCAGTTGGGGTAAGAAGATTATGATCAAGTTGAAGGATGTCTTCTGCTGCCGGAGCTTGATCCTCCGTGGCCTTCTTGATCCCTTCATCCTTGTTGATCTCCATGGGTTCTTACCTCTTCAGCTCTATCTTCATTAGCCAAGCATCCTTGTCACCATTGTTGGAGGAGGGGGACGACATGATGCCTGGCCTTGACAACCCTGACAGAAAACAGCTCGAAACAAGAACAGAGAATATTTGCGTGATACAGGAGTCAAAACCTTCGGGAGATTATATAATGAATTTTTACCGACCAAAATACGTATCGTGCAAGAAAACAGAGTCCGGAGAGCACACGAGGTGCCCACGAGGTAGGGGGCGCGCCCAAGGGGGTAGGGCGCGCCCTCTACCCTCGTGGAGGCCTCGTGTCCTTTCCGGATTGCTTCTTATCTTTCTATTTTTCTAAATATTCCAAAACGGAGAAATATTGCCATAAAAACTGTTTTGGAGTCGGTTTATTTACCGTACCACATACCTATTCCTTTTCGGAGTCTGAAACGTTCCGGAAAGTATCCCTTATGTATTCCTCCGGGGTTACGGTTTCAATAATATTGGTTTCGACATTTATGGGATTACCTGAGATATAATCTTTGATTCTTTGACCATTCAC
The DNA here is from genome assembly GCA_021605145.1 of Aegilops bicornis. NCBI lineage: Eukaryota > Viridiplantae > Streptophyta > Magnoliopsida > Poales > Poaceae > Aegilops > Aegilops bicornis. The sequence continues at coordinate 112,133,200 of CM038669.1, read as the reverse complement.
CACCTTCGGATTTGTGCCTTCGAAATTGTTGATTTTTATAGCACCGGAACGATAGACCTCCTCGATAATGTAAGGGCCTTCCCATTTAAAGAGAAGTTTTCCTGCAAAAAATCTTAAACGAGATTTGTATAGCAATACATAATCACCTACATTAAACTCACGCTTTTGTATCCTTTTGTCATGCCATCTTTTAACTTTTTCTTTAAACAATTTGGCATTTTCGTAGGCTTGGGTTCTCCATTCATCAAGTGAGCTAATATCAAATAACCTCTTCTCACCGGCAAGTTTGAAATCATAATTGAGCTCTTTAATAGCCCAATATGCCTTATGTTCTAGTTCGAGAGGTGGCGACATGCTTTTCCATAAACCATTTTATACGGAGACATACCCATAGGATTTTTATATGCAGTTCTATAGGCCCATAATGCATCATCAAGTTTCTTGGACCAATTCTTTCTAGACCTATTGACAGTCTTTTGCAAAATTAATTTGAGCTCTCTATTACTAAATTCTACTTGACCACTAGACCGTGGGTGATAAGGAGATGCAATTCTATGGTTAACATCATACTTTTCAAGCATTTTACAAAAAGCACCATGAATAAAATGTGAACCACCATCAGTCATTAAATATCTAGGGACTCCAAACCTCGAAAAAATAACTTCTTTAAGCATCTTAATAGAGGTGTTATGATCAGCACTACTAGTTGGAATAGCTTCTACCCACTTAGTAACGTAATCAACATCAACTAAAATATGTGTATAACCATTAGAGGCAGGAAAAGGTCCCATATAATCAAAGCCCCAAACGTCAAATGGTTCAATAACAAGTGAATAATTCATAGGCATTTCTTGACGTCTACTAATATTACCAATTCTCTGACATTCATCACAAGAAAGGACAAACATACGGGCATCCTTGCAGAGAGTAGGTCAATAAAAACCGGATTGCAATACCTTATGTGCAGTTCTATCTCCAGCGTGGTGTCCTCCATAGGCTTCGGAGTGACACTTGCGTAGGATCTGTTCCTGTTCATGCTCAGGTACACAACGTCTAATAAAACCATCTACTCCTTCTTTATAAAGATGCGGGTCATCCCAAAAGTAATGTCTCAAATCATAGAAAAACTTTTTCTTTTGTTGGTATGTGAAACTAGGTGGTATGAATTTAGCAACGATGTAATTAACATAATCAGCATACCACAGAGTAGTATGAGAAGCATTTATGACATTTAATTTCTCATCAGGAAAGCTATCATCAATAGGTAGTGGGTCATCAAGAACATTTTCTAACCTAGACAAGTTGTCATAGCAGGGTTCTCAGCTCCCTTTCTATCAACAATATGCAAATCAAATTCTTGTAGCAAGAGAACCCATCTAATAATTCTAGGTTTAGCATCTTTATTTTCCATAAGATATTTAATAGCAGCATGATTAGTGTGAATAGTTACTTTAGAATCAACAATATAAGGTCTGAACTTATCACAAGAAAATATGACCGCTAAGAATTCTTTTTTAGTAGTAGCATAATTTCTCTGAGCATTATCTAGAGTTTTACTAGCATATTGAATAACATTTAATTTCTTATCAACTCTTTGCCCTAGAACAACACCTATAGCATAATCACTAGCATCACACATAATTTCAAAGGGTAAATTCCAATCAGGTGGCTGAACAATAGGTGCAGAGATCAATGCTTTCTTCAGTATTTCAAATGCTTCTACACAATCATCATCAAATAAAAATGGTATATCTTTTTGTAATAAATTAGTCAGAGGCCGAGAAATTTTTGAGAAGTCCTTAATGAACCTCCTATAAAATCCGGCGTGACCAAGGAAACTTCTTATACCTTTGATGTCCTTGGGACATGGCATCTTTTCAATAGCATCAACCTTGGATTTATCAACCTCAATACCTCTTTCAGAAACTTTATGCCCCAAGATAATACCTTCATTAACCATAAAGTGGCACTTTTCCCAATTCAAGACATGATTGGTTTCTTCACATCTCTGCAAAACTCGATCAAGGTTGCTCAAGCAATCATCAAAAGAGGATCCATAGACGGAAAAGTCGTCCATGAAAATCTCACGAATCTTTTCACAAAAGTCAGAGAATATAGCCATCATGCATCTTTGAAAGGTAGCAGGTGCATTACATAAACCAAAAGGCATACGTCTATAAGCAAAAGTACCAAAAGGGCAAGTAAAAGTAGTTTTAGATTGATAGTTGGCTGACGTGGGTATTTGAGAGAAACCAGAATAACCATCTAGAAAGCAAAAATGTGTATATTTGGATAATCTTTCTAGCATTTGATCAATAAAAGGTAAGGGGTAATGATCTTTCTTAGTGGCCTTTTAATTTGCGGAAATCAATTACATCCTATAACTGTAATAATTCTTTGCGGAATCAATTCATCTTTATCATTAGGAACGACGGTAATACCTGTTTTCTTAGGGACACAATGGACATGACTTACCCACTGACTATCAGCAACAGGATAAATTATACCTGCCTCAAGGAGCTTTAGTATTTCCTTTCTTACCACTTCCTTCATCTTAGGATTCAGCCGTCGTTGATGATCACGAATTGGTTTGGCATCTTCCTCCAAATTTATTTTGTGTTGACATAGAGTGGGACTAATGCCCTTAAGATCATCAAGAGTATATCCAATAGCAGCACAGTGCTTCTTCAGAGTTTTCAATAATCTCTCTTCTTCATGCTCTGAAAGGTTAGCACTAATAATAACAGGATATATCTTTTTCTCATCAAGATAAGCATATTTAAGAGTATCAGGCAACGGTTTAAGCTCAAACACGGGATCACTCTTGGGTGGAGGAGGATCCCTAGGATTTCAACAGAAAATTGTGTTTCGTGATAGGTTCTGTTTAAAGAACACTTCATCTATTTCCCTTCTTTCATTCATAAACATATCATTTTCATGGTCTAGCAAATATTGTTCTAAAGGATCACTAGGAGGTACGGCAATAGAAGCAAGACCAATAATTTCATCCTTACTAGGTAATTCCTCTTCACGGTGTTGTCTACTAAATTTAGAGAAATTAAACTCATGAGACATATCACCCAAACCAATAGTAACAACATCCTTTTCATGATCTATCCTAGCATTAAGCGTGTTCAAGAAGGGTCTACCAAGTATAATGGGACAAAAGCTATCTTGTGGGAAACCAAGAACAAGAAAATCAGCGGGATGTTTAGTTTTCCCACACAAGACTTCAACATCTCTAACAATTCCTATTGGTGAAATAGTATCTCTATTGGCAAGTTTGATGGTGACATCAATACCTTCTATCTCAGCAGGTGCAATTTCATGCATAATTTCTTTATATAAGTCAATAGGTATTGCACTAGCACTAGCACCCATATCACATAAGCCATGATAACAATGATCTTCTATTTTAACGGAAATAATAGGCATGCCTACCACAGGTCTATGTTTATCTTTAGCACAAGGTTTGGCAATTCTAGCAGTTTCACATAAAAATAAATAACATGCCCATCAATATTATCAGCCAAGAGATCTTTAACAATAGCAATACTAGGTTCAACTTTAACTTGCTCAGAGGTGTATAAGTTCTAATATTGCTTTTATGAACCACGATTGAAGCTTTAGCATGATCCTTTATCCTAACAGGGAAAGGTGGTTTCTCAACATAAGAAGTAGGAACAATAGGATCATTATAAGTAATAGTCTTTTCTTCAACTTTAGTAGGTGCAACTACTTTTACTTCTATGGGAGGATGATATTTAAACCACTTCTCCTTGGGGAGATCAACATAAGTAGCAAAAGATTCACAAAATGAAGCTACTATCTCAGAGTCAAGTTCATATTTAGTGCTAAATTTATGGAAAACATCAGTATCCATAAAAGATTTAATACAATCAAACTTAGGGGTTATACCTGATTCCTTACCTTTGTCGACATCCCAATCTTCAGAGTTGTGTTTAATTCTATCCAATAAATTCCATTTGAATTCAATAGTCTTCATCATAAAAGAGCCAACACAAGAAGTATCGAGCATGGTGCGATTGTTATCAGAAAGACGAGCATAAAAACTTTGAATAATTATTTCTCTTGAGAGCTCATGATTGGGGCATGAATATAACATTGATTTAAGCCTCTCCCAAGCTTGAACGATGCTTTCTCCTTCGTGAGGCCAAAAATTATATATATAATTGCGATCACGATGAACAAGATGCATAGGATAAAACTTCTGATGAAATTCCAATTTCAATCGTTTGTAGTTCCATGACCCCGTATCATCACATAGCCTATACCATGTCGATGAATCTCCCTTCAAAGATAAAGGGAAGACCTTCTTCTTAATAACATCACCGGGTATACCTGCAAGCTTAAATAATCCACAAACTTCATCCACATAGATTAGGTGCTCATCAGGATGCTTTGTTCCATCTCCTGCAAATTGATTAGCTAGCAGTTTTTCTAACATACCCAAGGAACTTCAAAGGTAACATTTTCATTTTCAGTAGGTTCGAGGGTTGAGGAGCAACTCTTTGCTCTCTTGGTCGAGGTGAAGATACCCCGAACAAGCCCCCGAGAGGATTACTTTCCATAGTAACAAGTGACAAGAAATTTCAGCACACTATATAAATTTTTCCTTACCAAATTCCACCTACCAAAGGCACTTCACTCCCCGGCAACGGCGCCAGAAAAGAGTCCTGATGACCCACAAGTATAGGGGATCTATCGTAGTCCTTTCAATAAGTAAGAGTGTTGAACCCAACGAGGAGCAGAAGGAAATGATAAGCGGTTTTCAGCAAGTTATTCTCTGCAAGTACTGAAATAAGTGGTAACAGATAGTTTTGTGATAGGATAATTTGTAACGAGCAACAAGTAACAAAAGTAAATAAAGTGCAGCAAGGTGGCCCAATCCTTTTTGTAGCAAAGGACAAGCCTGGACAAACTCTTATATAGAGAAAAGCGCTCCCGAGGACACATGGGAATTATCGTCAAGTTAGTTTTCATCACGTTCATATGATTCGCGTTCAATAATTTGATAATTTGATATGTGGGTGGACCGGTGCTTGGGTGCTGTTCTTACTTGAACAAGCATCCCACTTATGATTAACCTCTATTGCAAGCATCCGCAACTACAACAAAAGTATTAAGGTAAACCTAACCATAGCATGAAACATATGGATCCAAATCAGCCCCTTACGAAACAACGCATAAACTAGGGTTTAAGCTTCATCACTCTAGCAACCCATCATCTACTTATTACTTCCCAATGCCTTCCTCTAGGCCCAAATAATGGTGAAGTGTTATGTAGTCGACGTTCACATAACACCACTAGAGGACAGACAACATACATCTCATCAAAATATCGAACGAATACCAAATTCACATGACTACTAATAGCAAGACTTCTCCCATGTCTTCGGGAACAAATGTAAATACTCACAAAGCATATTCATGTTCATAATCAGAGGGGTATTAATATGCATATAGGATCTGAACATATGATCTTCCACCAAATAAACCAACTAGCATCAACTAGAAGGAGTAATCAACACTACTAGCAACCTACTAGTACCAATCCCGGACTTGGAGACAAGAATTGGATACAAGAGATGAACTAGGGTTTTGAGAGGAGATGGTGATGGTGAAGATGTTGATGGAGATTGCCCTCTCCCGATGAGAGGAGCGTTGGTGATGACGATGGCGATGATTTCCCCCTCTCGGAGGGAAGTGTCCCCGGCAGACCAGCTCTGCCGGAGCCCTAGATTGGTTCCGCCAAGGTTCCGCCTCGTGGCAGCGGAGTCTCTTCCCGAAAGGTTGCTTCTGATTTTTCCCTGGACGAAAGACTTCATATAGCAGAAGATGGCCACCGGAGAGCCAACAAGTGGCCCACGAGGCAGGGGGCGCGCCCTGGGGGGTAGGGCGCGCCCCCACCCCCGTGGACAGGTGGTGGCCCCCTGACGTAATTCTTCCGCTCAGTATTTTTTATTATTTCCAAAAATAACTTTCGTTGAGTTTTAGGACTTTTGGAGTTGTGCAGAATAGGTCTCTAATATTTGCTCCTTTTCCAGACCGGAATTCCATCTGCCGGCATTCTCCCTCCTTATGTAAACCTTGTAAAATAAGAGAGAATAGGCATAATTATTGTGACATAATGTGTAATAACAGCCCATAATACAATAAATATCGATATAAAAGCATGATGAAAAATGGACGTATCAGCCGCCTCGAGCGCTGGCGGTACCACATGCGGGTGGCGGAGGCTGCAGCCGCCTACAAAGAGGGTGATGAAGCGGGCGAGGCGCTGTTTGGCGAGACCGAGGATGAGGCAGAGGACAATGCCGGCTCTGGCGAAGTCCACCACTGGCGTCGGCCGACGAGGCCCTGCTCCGCCGAGGCCCCGCGGCGCCAACAACGAGGCAGAGGACACCGCCGGCTCCGCCGAGGCCCCACCCTGCCGGCAACGAGGGGGAGGATTTCCCCCGCTCCACCGAGGCGCCGCCCACCGGCAACGAGACAGAGGACATCGCCGGCTCCGCCGAGGCCCCGCCCCGCTGCCAACGAGGCTGCGCCACACAGAAAACGAGGAAGAGCAGAACACGGTAGGTCGCCGCCGCTCGGGTCCAAGTAAGGCCACCACTGCTACCCTCCGGTTGCTGGCACTGAGTTGTACATCATGGAGCAATTCTATGATTATAGGATGATTGAGCAAGCTCATGAGATACAATCATTTGCTAGAGAACTTGAGCACTTTAGTTGTATTCTACCGGACAAGTTTGTTGCCGGAGGTATCATCACTAAGCTTCCTCCTTCGTGGATCTCATTGGCACTCTTGATGTGGAAGAAAAGGCGAGAGCAAAGGACACACATGCTCGAGGTATTGAGGGAGGATCTAGTGCCAATCTGGTACAGAAGAAGAACTTCCAGCCCCACAAGTTCAAGAACAAGGGCAAGTTTGATGGTAAAGCAAAGTTTGATGGGATGAACAAGGCTGTGCAACACACGAACTTCAAGAATAAGAATGACAAGAAGAAAGGTATTTGTCATGTGGGGATCCTAATCATTGGGCTCCTAGTTGCCCTAATCGCTATGACAAGCTAGGCGGGTTGACCACTGACGGCCGGTTAGCTTCTTGGCGGCGACGTGGAGTCGAAGAGCTATGTTGGAGAAGGACCCTGCGCAGTTGGCTGACTAACACGTGGGCCCAACAGGCATCTGGGCCACATGTCGATTCTGCAATCGCACTGTAGTTAAGTCACCGAAGCTTACATTCGGCTCGGTAGGACACATTAGGTAACCGGTTAATTAATTATACCTCCAGCACACCCCTTTTTAGTTGAAGAATGTATGAAATGTAATGAAATCCGGCATGTTTATATGAAATCCGACCGTGTATGAATGAATTTATTTCGATTCGTTCAAATTCTTGTATCACTAGCATTGGATGAACATGCAAAACAATACGTACTAGCATTATTCCCAGGGTGATCACCTCGTTTGCAGCAGTTTCACATGTACTCCCTCCGGTCCTTTCTAGTCTCAGATACAAGTTTTATTCTGCGGTCAAAGTATATCTACTTTGACCAATCTTATAGAAAAAGTATGCACTTTCACAATGTGCGAAGTAAAAAGGAATGTATGAGTACAAAGAGTTTGAGCAGCTATTTAGCGTTCCTGTACATTGCAATCAAACACACAGGCCTGACAACTCATAGAGAACATTCAAAACAACCGATGATTATGCATCTCAGCGATTCACATGTCAGAGCCAATATTTACTTCACAACTAAATAATAAAGAAAAAATGGATCGACGCTGCTGACAGCAAATGGCGTCCCATTCGAAAATATCAAACGCATGTCTTCTTGCTAAAATCAATGAGCAAAATTTGACAAGGTTTTCCCATTCCAAAATATCAAATGCCTACGATTGTGGAATGGGCAGGGTTTGCCATCAGTTCGGACATTGACATGGCACCTCGTGCTAAATAAACCAACTGTTCTTTTTGTGCAGTTCTACCAATATCAACCAAATTGGCGCGTAGCTTGTATGATTTCGCCCTTATATGTTGCAACGCCTTGAACTTATCGGCACCTCCTTTCTTGTGGTGGAAATGAGTGATTCGATGTATTCATGAACATTTTGTGCAGTTCCCATTGAAATCAAGCTAAGCACCCCTGTTTGCACAAATACAAAAGAAGTGATTAGTATAAAGCAAACTGTACTATGAATTGACAGTTTAAACAGGCACCTACGTGGTCCATGTAGAGCACACTTTTAGAAAAATGGAACTCACCGGAAAGAATCCTAGAACAACATTGTACTCGCGCATCACAAAGAAGAAAATGGAGATTTGTGATCCTTCTGAGCTGAAGTTAGTTTGGTCTTGTGGGGGGTAATGTAACCATCCTTCAACTGCTCCTTCTGATGAGAAGATAGGCAGGGCTTCTTCATCCTGGCATAATCGGAACTACTCACTTCACGTATTCCATATTCTTCTTCAGAGGAGGATGATCCTGTTGTGCAAACACAAGAGGATAACTAAATGCTAGCATCCCTGTTTGCTCAAAAAAAAGGAAAGGAAATATTTAAAACAACACCGATGAAGCATTTCTCAAGGACAATACCACCTTTTGATGACAGTATCTAAACAGTAGGACAACAACAATAGAGATGACAAAGCTCAATCATATGGATGAAATCAGTGGGCGAGCACCAACCTTTGTCAGGAGGCTTATTGTGTAGAGCATACAGATGAAGCACTTCTTCGGAACCATCTGTCGCTATCTACTGTTGTGGACATGCTTACTAAGTTACTATATACTCCTTGATTAGATTAATGTTTCCAACATCTTCTTGTGCAGTTCCACTAAAATATATGGTATCTTCAAAGAAGATCCCTGTTTGCACAAGTAGAGATAATTACGCATTACATTAAGAGTGGCATCAAATCAGTGGCAAAACAATTGCTCATTCCAGCCATAGCAATAAATTAAGATGCAAAACTATATCATTACTTGTGTCATCACAGTTCGATTAGGTGCTTCTTTACAAGACCGGAGTTGATTTTTGTTTTTGTTCTGCTTGTTCTTCCCCTTCATCACTTGGTTCAATAATAGACAAGCTTCGCCTTCAATGTAAGATTTCGCATGTCAATTAGGTTGCACAAGTATAGCACTAAACAATGACATTAATTTTCTGATGAAAGTGGCAAAATACAGACCAACAGTTGTGAAATATCCTTATCTTACCTCAATGGGATATTGCGGTGCACATACAGATTGGAAGTCTTATCTCCATTTGTGCAGTTCACTAAAATCAAGCAACATTACCGTACAAGTAGCACAACATATGAAAGCACACCGTAGAATCATGTGAAAGAAGGCTAGTACTAACCTATCATGACGCGGAATTCAAACAACTCACAAGAAGAAGATCTGAACCAAATTTTCCAACACGGATAGGAAGTAAGATCTCCTCTTGTGCAGTTCCACTGAGATCAAGCAATCAAGCAACATTGTCGGTGTGACATTTTGGTTGAACAACACAAAACACTCTTAAAACAAAAGTGTTTTGTGCAGTGCAACAAAAGGTCACAATGGCAACGAGGTGAAGTAGATAATCCTGTTTACACAGAGGTGCACAGGAAACAACTAGGGGTCAATAACGGTGGATGACACAGAAGCCAACAAAAAGAAGCATCTACCTTATCTAAATGGGAAAGAAAGCAAGACAGTAGCATTTCTCAAACAGTGGCATTGATTAATATTAACAGAGAGATTATATTAACAATAAAATTCGTTAAACATGTAATTTGCTTTTAAAGAAAGAAGACCCCGAGGGAGTATTTTTGGGACTTTTTCCAACAGCTGCCCCTGCCACGCATCGCACCTTGTCTCTATTAGTTCATTACTAGGGGTAACATGGTCTTTTATAATGTCATTTAATAACCTCTAGTCCATGTTTAGTCCCTGGAACCAAGCAGGTAGGGACTAGGGAGTTTTTAACCAAACAAGGCCTTAGATTAACAACAGCTAAAGAGTTGCATGAGACAGTGGACGCGCCAGCACCATGTGCATCAACCTATGTACTGGGGTGATGCACAGTCTGTCGCAACAAAGAACAAACAACCAAGGAGCATATCTGTGTTGGTCCCAGTTTTGTTATCTTTAGACACCTTTCCCTATGTGAGCGCAGCAAATCTAGTCCTGCTCAAACTCTACAGCCTTGTCCCCCAAAACAAAAGATCAGTTTGTTACAGATGTGTGTACTGCGTTTGTCATTGTTTTCCCTTTTCGACCAACGTAGGTGCTGGATAGCCAGACTGTACTAGTACTTTCCCCACTTCCTTTCCTCTGTGAACCACGTCCTAGATTTATGCTATACAACTTTCCCCACTACTTTCCCCCATTCCTGTCCTCTTTGAACCACGTCTTAGATTCATGCGATACAACTTTTCCCACTACTTTCCCCCTTCCTTTCCTTTTTGAATCACATCCTAGATTCATGCTATACAACTTTTCCCACTACTTTTCCCCATTCCTTTCCTCTTTGAACCACGTCCTAGATTCATGGTATACAACTTTCCCCACTACTATCCTGTTTGATCCAACACCTAGATTCGAGTGCAGAAGCGGAAAAATCCCACATGCAGCTAGAGAAATGCATGTGGAATAAGTAAATTATACCTTAAGGTTCTTGGGGTGTGGTTCGGTGGGCGACCAGAGGCCGTTCGACCCACACTATGTACGTCGGCGAAGAAGAAGGGGTCAGAGGCCCTCCCGCGCCGCCGCTGGGTGAAAGTCAACAGCTACGCCGGTAATGGATTCCCTCCCTCGCCGACGGCGACAACGTTAAGCCTCCTTCCCTTCCCGACAGACGGATCATGCCGGCTCTTTGACCAGCGGTGAGGGGAGAGAGAGAGGCCAACGAAGTCTTGTTTAGATCTGGAGAGTTTGAGAGAGTGTGAAGAGAGCAACTACAAGCAGACCAGCAGTGAGGGGAGAGAGAGAGAGAGGACAATGAAGTCTTGTTTAGATCTGGAGAGGGCGAGAGAGTGTGAAGAGAGCAACTACAAGCGCTGAGGCTCCAACGTGTATATATATACTGGAGAGAGTGTGAAGAGTGCAAACCCTAGAAAAGAAGCGCCGAGGCTGCAGCTTATACGTGATGAGGTGATTATACGGTCACTACGAGATTGTATAGCTCCGTATCCATCCATTTTGACCAGTCAAAGAATCCTCCTGAAACGAATTATGCTCAAGTGTAGTTATCGAACCCGAGACCTCAAGTTTGATGAGCGAACAGGCTAACCAGCTACACAACCCTCCCATTATGTTCAACGAGAGGAAAATAACCTTTTATACATTCCTGCATTTGTGTGACAAGCATGCCGTATTTTTTGTGTGTGTGGGAGTCATTGGGATTTAAATCATAATCGTGTCGTGTGCGTGTGTGTGTGTGTGTGTGTGTGTTTAACAGCATGTGTGTGTTAGAGAGAGCGACAGATCGACCTACTCCTACAGAGAGATGGTGTGTAGTGTACGATTTTAGCCGCGAGAGTCGGTGCATCCTCTCGTTTCCGAGCGTCCAGTAGGGACAGGCGGACAGCTGCCACGCCCGCTCCTGACTAGCCTGGCCCACCCAAAGTCCCTCCATCGCCCGCGCGTGCTTCCCGCCCAAAACGGCCAGCGCCGCTCCAAAGAATCGGTGCCGCATTCATGCCCGGGCAGAGCGGACGCGACCTCTCACTGGCGCCTGCGTTGAAGGGAGAAGCGGATTCAAGAGTGATGGTTGCTTCGTCTGTCCAACTTCTTCTTTGGGTCTATGTGATTTGTGGCTCATTGGTCATTATTACTAAGGTGGTAGGACTGCCGGATGTCCCACGCTTCGGCGAAAGGAGGTACTACTAGATTACAATTTTCTCCATTCTTCTGGAGGAGTGCGAGAGCAGTGAAAATACGCAGGCTCAGTGATTACATGGCCCACCTCACACTATCACCATATTTTCTGGACACCGTGCGACACCGAACTCTTTACATAGTACTCCCTCCGTTCCTAAATATAAGTCTTTGTAGAGATTCCACTAGGTGGACTACATACAGAACAAAATGAATGAATCTACACTTAAAATGCATCTATATACATCCATATGTGGTTCATGGTGAAATCTCTACAAAGAATTATATTTAGGAACGGAGGAAGTACTTGTATAGTACGTACTCTAATTTATCAGCGAGATAGTACAATGCTATGAAGCTTCCGACTTACATTAAATGTATCTTGCGTCCAAGGTTGCCCGTTGCAACATTTCATCAAATACAAAGGAGACTAACATGCATGCTATTGCATCTCAATGATTGACAGATCATAGCAAATATGTACTCCCTCCATTCCAAAATAAGTGTCTCAACTTTATGCTTCATACAGAGCAAAATCAGTGAATCTACACTCTAAAATACGTCTATATACATCCGTGTTTGGAGTATGTACTAGTAGTTCATATTGAAATCTACTAAAGGACATTATATTCCAAACAATATGATAATATCTCTAACCAAGGTAGTAGGGACGAGGAGTAAACGGAGGGAGTAGTAAAGTTTTCTCCTCGTCCTGCAAGCCACCGCGCGCGTGGGCGAGGGAGCGGGCGTAAGGCGTACTATACTACTACTACTCATGCAGTCCCTAGCCATTGAAACAGAGAACTAAAGAAAAAAACAATCCATGCAGTCCCTAGCCCTCGAACCGTAAACCTTAATGAGGCTTTAATTTGCTGGCAACGTTGGCGCTTCCTAAGAAATGAAGTTTGCAACCCTTTGACCATCGGATAATTTTGTGTAGTTTCACCAAAATCGAGATGAGCATCCCTGTGGCAAAGAAATTGAAGAAGCGTGATTAGAATAAGATTACTGGAACTAGTTGATGAGACATAAAATCATCACAAATACAGTACATAGAAGCCAGTAGAGGTATGTGCGGGGCAAAGAAGTAGAGAAATATCCACATGTAGTGATGTGGGCAGCTGGAGCAGTGGTACAAGCCGGCTGTAAACGGAGTTGTACCTGAGGGATGTCGGGACGTAGCTCAACCTAGAGGAGGGCGGCGGGAGGAGGTACTACCCACGTCGCGACAGTGAGAAATGGACGAAGGCAACCTCACCGGCTTTGTGAGAGGGAATGGCGGGGACCCCTGATCGGGACGTGCCGATAGTGGGTTTTCGCCGTCGGTGACGGTGACCGCATCTACACTAAGCATCCACCCCTTCCCCCAGTGGACCTGATCTGCCGGGATGTTAGAGATGTGGCCACAATGGTTTTGTGCGAGAGAGTGTGAAAACTGAAGAGAGCAACCCCAGCAAGCAACCGTGTAGGCTCGTCCTGCCTATGTATATAGTGGAGCGGTTTCCTTTTCTCTCCATAGGACCTATTTATATTGCGTACGTGCCACTGAAGAAAAAAAACTTTATTTATAAATGACGCGGCACCTACTACTCGTTCTCCTATAAACCTTGCGCTTGGCATCTCCAAACTGTTAACCTTGCGATTGGCTCTTCGCCTCTTTGGGAAGTCGAGCAATAATGGTACTGCAGTATATATCGTTCTGGCTATATGAGACCGAATGAATTGCTGCACGTCCACCACGTGGCGAGGGTCGAGGGGCGAGGGAGAGTGCGTACTATTGCGTCCGTTTCAATATGGACTACATACGGAGCAAAATGAGTGAATCTACACTCTAAAATACGTCTATATACATCAGTGTTTGGAGTATGTACTAGTACTTCATATTGAAATCTACTAAAGGACATATATTCCAAACAATATGATAATCTCTCTAGCCAAGGTAGGGACGAGGAGTAAACGGAGGGAATACTAGTAAAATTTTCTCCTCGTCCTGCGAGCCACCGCGCGCGTGGGCGAGGGAGCGGGCGTAAGGCGTAGTAAGCAAGCTTCACCTCATCCTGCGAGCCACCGCGCCCGTGGGAGGGGGAGACGGCGTACTAAGTGATGTCTACTAGGCAACCTTCTCCTTGTAGATGTTGTTGGGCCTGCAAGTGCACAGGTTTGTAGGACAGTAGCAAATTTCCCTCAAGTGGATGACCTAAGGTTTATCAATCCGTAGGAGGCGTAGGATGAAGATGGTCTCTCTCAAGCAACCTGCAACCAAATAACAAAGAGTCTCTTGTGTCCCCAACACACCCAATACAATGGTAAATTGTATAGGTGCACTAGTTCGGCGAAGAGATGGTGGTACAAGTGCAATATGGATGGTAGATAAAGGTTTTTGTAATCTGAAAATATAAAAATAGCAGGGTAACAAGCGATAAAAGTGAGCGTAAACGGTATTGCAATGATAGGAAACAAGGCCTAGGGTTCATACTTTCGCTAGTGCAAGTTCTCTCAACAATAATAACATAATTGGATCACATAACTATCCCTCAACATGCAACAAAGAGTCACTCCAAAGTCACTAATAGCGGAGAACAAACGAAGAGATTATGGTAGGGTACGAAACCACCTCAAAGTTATTCTTTCCAATCAATCCGTTGGGCTATTCCTATAAGTGTCACAAACAACCCTAGAGTTCGTACTATAATAACAGCTTAAGATACAAATCAACCAAAACCCTAATGTCACCTAGATACTCCAATGTCACCTCAAGTATCCGTGGGTATGATTATACGATATGCATCACAAAATCTCAGATTCATCTATTCAACCAACACATAGAACCTCAAAGAGTGCCCAAAGTTTCTAATGGAGAATCACGACGAAAACGTGTGCCAACCCCTATGCATAGGTTCCCAATGTCACGAAACCCGCAAGTTGATCACCAAAACATACATCAAGTGGATCATAGAATAACCCATTGTCACCATGGTTATCCCACGCAAGACATACATCAAGTGTTCTCAAATCTTTAAAGACTCAATTCGATAAGATAACTCCAAAGGGGAAACTCAATCCATTACAAGAGAGTAGAGGGGGAGGAGAAACATAAGATCCAACTATAATAGCAAAGCTCGCGATACATCAAGATCGTGCCAAATCAAGAACACGAGAGAGAGAGAGAGAGAGAGATCAAACGCATAGCTCGGGTACATACCCTCAGCCCCGAGGGTGAACTACTCCCTCCTCGTCATGGAGAGCGCCGGATGATGAAGATGGCCATCGGAGATCGATCCCCCCCCCTCGTGAAGTCTTGGAAAAGGGGTCCCGATTGGTTTTTCCTGGCTCTGGAGGCTTGCGGCGGCGGAACTCCCGATCTAATCTCTATTCTGGAAGTTTTACGATATGTAGGTATATATGGGTGCAGGAGGTACGTCGGTGGAGCTTCGGGGGCCCCACGAGGCAGGAGGCGCGCCCTAGGGGGGTGGGCGCGCCCCCCCCACCCTCGTGGGCACCTCCCTTCTTTCCTGGCATGCACTCCAAGTCCATCGGGTGGCTTTCCTTCCAAAAATAACTTCTCTAGTTGTTTTCGTTCCGTTTTTGACTCCGTTTGATATTCCTTTTCTTCGAAATACTGAAATAGGGAAAAAACAGCAAATCTGGGCTGGGCCTCCGGTTAATAGGTTAGTCCCAAAAGTAATATAAAAGTGGATAATAAAGCCCAATATTGCCCAAAACAGTAGATAATATAGCATGGAGCAATCAAAAATTATAGAAATGTTGGAGACGTATCAAGCATCCCCAAGCTTAATTCCTGCTCGTCCTCGAGTAGGCAAATGATAAAAAAGATAATTTTTGATGTGGAATGCTAGTTGGCATAATTTCAATGTAATTCTTCTTACTTGTGATATGAATATTCAGATCTGGAAGATTCAAGACAAAAGTTCATATTGACATAAAAATAATAATACTTCAAGCATACTAACAAAGCAATTATGTCTTCTCAAAATAACATGGCCAAAGAAAGTTATCCCTACAAAATCATATAGTCTGGCTATGCTCTATCTTCACCACACAAAGTATTTAAATCATGCACAACCCCGATGACAAGCCAAGCAAGTGTTTCATACTTTTGACATTTCCAAAACTTTTTCAATCTTCACGCAATACATGAGCGTGAGCCATGGATATAACACTATATGTGGAATAGAATGGTGGTTGTGGAGAAGAAAAAAAGAGGGGAAGATAGTCTCACATCAACTAGGCGTATCAACGAGCTATGGAGATGCCCATCAATAGATATTAATGTGAGTGAGTAGGGATTGCCATGCAACGGATGCACTAGAGCTATAAGTATATGAAAGCTCAACAAAAGAAACTAAGTAGGTGTGCATCCAACTCGCTTGCTCATGAAGACCTAGGGCATTTTGAGGAAGCCCATCATTGGAATATACAAGCCAAGTTCTATAATGTAAAATTCCCACTAGTATAGAAAAGTGACAACATAGGAGACTCTCTATCATGAAGATCATGGTGCTACTTTGAAGCACAAGTGTGGTAAAATGATAGTAGCATTGTCCCTTCTCTCTTTTTCTCTCATTTTTTTGTTTGGGCCTTCTCTTTTTTTATGGCCTCTTTTTTCTTTTTTTTTCTTTTTCGTCCGAAGTCTCATCCCGACTTGTGGGGGAATCATAGTCTCCATCATCCTTTCCTCACCAGGACAATGCTCTAATAATGATGATCATCACACTTTTATTTACTTACAACTCATGAATTACAACTCGATACTTAGAACAAAATATGACTCTATAGGAATGCCTCCGGCGGTGTACCAGGATGTGCAATGACTCATGAGTGACATGTATGAAAGAATTATGAATGGTGGCTTTGCCACAAATACAATGTCAACTACATGATCATGCTAGCAATATGATAATGATGGAGCGTGTCATAATAAACAGAACGGTGGAAAGTGGCATGGCAATATATCTCGGAATGGCTATGGAAATGCCATGATAGGTAGGTATGGTGACTGTTTTGAGGAAGGTATATGGTGGGTGTATGATACCGGCGAAAAGTGCGCGGTATTAGAGAGGCTAGCAATGGTGGAAGGATGAAAAAAATGCGTATAATCCATGGACTCAACATTAGTCATAAAGAACTCATATACTTATTGCAAAAATCTACAAGTTATCAAAGCAAAGTATTACGCGCATTCTCCTAAGGGGATAGATTGGTAGGAAAAGACCATCGCTCGTCCCCGACCGCCACTCATAAGGAAGACAATCAATAAATAAATCATGCTCCGACTTCATCACATAACGGTTCACCATACGTGCATGCTACGGGAATCACAAAGTTTAACACAAGTATTTCTCAAATTCACAACTACTCAACTAGCATGACTCTAATATCACCATCTTCATATCTCAAAACAATTATCAAGCATCAAACTTTTCTTAGTATTCAACGCACTCAAAAGAAAGTTTTACAAATCTTGAATACCAAGCATATTATTATTACTAAGCAAATTACCATGCTATTTAAGACTCTCAAAATAATATAAGTGAAGTATGAGAGTTCATCTATTTCTTCAAAATAAAACTACCACCATGCTCTAAAAGATATAAGTGAAGCACTAGAGCAAACAACAAACTGCTCCAAAAGATATAAGTGAAGATCAATGAGTAGGCGAATATTTATGCAACTATGTGAAGACTCTCCCATTTAATAATTTCAGATCTTGATACTTTATTCAAACATCAAGCAAAGCTAAATAAAACTATATTGCAAGGATAGCACAAATCATGTGAAGAAGCAAAAACTTAGGTTCAATCGATACTAACCGATAATTGTTGAAGAAGAAAGGTGGGATGTCTATCGGGGCATCCCCAAGCTTATATGCTTGAGACTTCTTGAAATATTATATTGGGGTGCCTTGGGCATCCCCAAGATTGAGCTTTTGTGTCTCCTTAATTACTCTCATATCATGGTTTCCTAAATCTCGAAAGCGTCATCCACAACAAACTCAACAAGAACTCGTGAGATAGGTTAGTATAAACCAATGCAAAACCTTATCATATTCTACTGTAACAAATCACTAAAATTATTATTCAACATTGAACACTAAATGTCTCTGCATATTTAATAGTCCTATCCTCAAATAAAATCATTAAACATGCAAACATATGCAAACATAACAGCAATCTGCCAAAACAGTACAGTCTGTAAAGAATGCAAGATTCATCATACTTCCCTAACTCCAAAAAATATGAAATAAAATTCCCACTGTAGTAAATTTATCATAGCTTAATATGAAGAAGGTTTCAATGTTTTATCACATTCTGAATTTTCTAAGGAATTTTTGCAACAGCGGTAAACTTTCTGTTTTCAAACAGCAACATGCATACTTGCAAAATAAGCATGGCAAAAGCTATCTTTGACATTTTTATTGAAAATAAAGATGCAAAACATTAATCTAAATGACAGCAAGCAAAAACTAACAAAAGGAAATGACGCTCCAAGCAAAACACATATCATGTGGTGAATAAAAATATAGCTCCAAGTAAAGTTACCGATGAACGAAGACGAAAGAGGGGATGCCATCTGGGGCATCCCCAAGCTTAGGCTCTTGGTTATCCTTGAATATTACCTTGGGGTGCCTTGGGAATCCCCAAGCTTAGGATCTTGCCACTCCTTATTCCATAGTCCATCGAATCCTTACCCAAAACTTGAAAACTTCACAACACAAAACTCAGCAGAAAATCTCGTGAGCTCCGTTAGCGAAAGAAAGCAAAACACCACTTTAAGGTACTGTAATGAACTCATTATTTATTTATATTGGTGTTAAACCTACTGTATTCCAACTTCGCTATGGTTTATAAACTATTTTACTAGCCATAGAGTCATCAAAATAAGCAAACAACACCCGAAAAACAGAATCTGTCAAAAACAGAACAGTCTTTAGTAATCTGTAACTAACGCAAACTTCTGGAACTCAAACAATTCTACCAAAACAGGAATACCTAGATAATTTTATTATTGATCTGCTGCAATTGGAATCAGTATTTTATCACGTTCTGGTGATTTTAAACAATTGTTTTTTTGAACAGAAAGTTTCTGGAATTTTCAGCAGGATCAAATAACTATCATCCAAGAAGATCCTATAGGTCTTACTTGGCACAAACACTAATTAAAACATAAAACCACATCTAACCAGAGGCTAGATGGATTATTTATTCCTAAACAGAACCAAAAATCAATAAACTAAAATAAAATTGGGTTGCCTCCCAACAAGCGCTATCGTTTAACGCCCCTAGCTAAGCATGATGATTTCAATGATGCTCACATAAAAGATAAGAATTGAAACATAAAGAGAGCATCATGAAGAATATGACTAGCACATTTAAGTCTAACCCAATTCCTATGCATAGGGATTTTGTGAGCAAACAACTTATGGGAACAATAATCAACTAGCATAGGAAGGCAAAACAAGCATAACTTTAAAACTTTAAGCACATAGAGAGGAAACTTGATATTATTGCAATTCCTACAAGCATATGTTCCTCCCTCATAATAATTTTCAGTAGCATCATGAATGAATTTAACAATATAACCAGCACCAAAAGCATTCTTTTCATGATCTACAAGCATAGAAGATTTACTGCTCTCCACATAAGCAAAATTCTTCTCATTCGGAATAGTGGGAGTATCATAAGAGACTTGAATACAATAACTATCATGTGATTGAAAATTAAGATCAAGATGACAAGTTTCATGGTTATCATTATTCTTTAAATCATACGTGTCATCACAATAATCATCATAGATAGGAGGCATGCTTTCATCATAGCAAATTTTCTCATCAAAGCTTGGGGGACAAAAAATATCATCTTCATCAAACATAGCTTCCACAAGCTTGTGGCTTTGCATATCATTAGCATCATGGATATTCAAGGAATTCATGCTAACAACATTGCAATCATGCTCATCATTCAAATATTTAGTGCCCAACATTTTTATGCATTCTTCTTCTAACACTTTGGCACAATTTACCTTTCCATCATACTCACGAAAGATATTAAAAGGATGAAGTGTATGAGACAAACTCAATTCCATTTTTTTGTAGTTTTCTTTTATAAACTAGACTAGTGCTAAAACAAGAAACAAAAAGATTCGATTGCAAGATCTAAAGATATACCTTCAAGCACTCACCTCCCCGACAACGGCGCCAGACAAGAGCTTAGTTAACGGGTGTGAGTGCCGCTTCTAACCTCCCGACAGCGGCGCCGGAAAAGAGCTTGATGTCTACTACGCAACCTTCTCCTTGTAGACGTTGTTGGGCTGCAAGTGCACAGGTTTGTAGGACAGTAGCAAATTTCCCTCAAGTGGATGACCTAAGGTTTATCAATCCGTAGGAGGCGTAGGATGAAGATGGTCTCTCTCAAGCAACCGTGCAACCAAATCACAAAGAGTCTCTTGTGTCCCAAACACACCCAATACAATGGTAAATTGTATAGGTGCACTAGTTCGGCGAAGAGATGGTGATACAAGTGCAATATGGATGGTAGATAAAGGTTTTTGTAATCTGAAAATATAAAAATAGCAAGGTAACAAGCGATAAAAGTGAGCGTAAACGGTATTGCAATGATAGGAAACAAGGCCTAGGGTTCATACTTTTGCTAGTGCAAGTTCTCTCAACAATAATAACATAATTGGATCACATAACTATCCCTCAACATGCAACAAAGAGTCACTCCAAAGTCACTAATAGCGGAGAACAAAGCGAAGAGATTATGGTAGGGTACGAAACCACCTCAAAGTTATTCTTTCCAATCAATCCGTTGGGCTATTCCTATAAGTGTCACAAACAGCCCTAGAGTTCGTACTAGAATAACACCTTAAGATACAAATCAACCAAAACCCTAATGTCACCTAGATACTCCAATGTCACCTCAAGTATCCGTGGGTATGATTATACGATATGCATCACAAAATCTCAGATTCATCTATTCAACCAACACATAGAACCTCAAAGAGTGCCCAAAGTTTCTACCGGAGAATCACGACGAAAAGGTGTAGCGACCCGACCTCAGATGGTCAAGTCTCTGTGTTTCAGTGTCATCCCTGGATCGGTAATGCTGACACACACAATACTCGAAGGATTTATAACAGAGTAGCAATCACACACTTATTACATCGAAGGTCTCAAAAGATAACTTATTACAATAGTATGGCTTAAGGCCATCTAATGCGATAACAACGGAAGGCTTGGAAGATAAAGTGAGTCCATCAACTCCAACGGCATAGCTGAGCTGCACGGCAACGACCTAACGATCCTTACTCCTCATCTGAAAAGTCTGCAACATAAGACGTTGCGGTAGCGAGAACGGGTCGACACATGGAATATGCTGGCAATATAACACAAGATAATGTAAATGTAATAATGCTATCACTACATGCATTTATGGCTTGTGGAAAGCTCTATGGTTATAGTTTTTGCGAAAAGCCAATTTTTCCCTACAACAAAGGAATATATTTTAATTTAACTATCATGGTGGTTGAAACAACATTGAGAAGGTATAACCCCAACTCAATCCCAATTAAAGTAGTTAACATCCCCGCAATATTAATATAGAGTGATGAGATACATGTGAATACTCAGGTACTAGATACTCAGAATTGTCCATAACCGGGGACACGGCTAACCATGATTAGATTGTACACTCTGCAGAGGTTTGCGCACTTTTCCCCACAAGACTCGATCGCCTCCGTTGATTTCTCGCCGCATGGTGTTTGAGAAGCGGATGACCGAGACACGATCTTTCGTAAACATTAACTCTCTACTCCGGGTAGACCATAGCAAACCTACAAAACCCACTACCTGCTGATCTACCTCTTCAAGAGCTTCACGTAACTTACTCAACTATGCTAGAGCCCATAATAGCTTGTGGCTTCACACAGAAGTTTCTAGCATGAATAATCTCAGTTACCTTTGAGCACAGGTGGCGGTCCATAGGAAGATCACACGGGTGCAAGGATTTCCAAAAAAAAAAACAGACAACCTTTGGGTTCCCCAGGTGCCTCAATCCACCCAGATGTGTCTTAAAGTTGCCACCTTAAGTTGAACCATTAATTAATAATCTCACATCTGTCATGGAATACACTCAAACCCAATGCACGTCTACGAGCATAGCATGGCAATATAAGCAACACGTAGAAGTAACTCCCAAGGGTTTGATAGTAACATGGCAATAGGTTCTACCTCAATATCTACTTCCCAACCCACAAGTTAATGACATCCTAATCATGCAATGTTTGAGGATTGGAACTAATGCATAAAACTGGGTATGGAAAGAGTATGATCAAGTGTTACTTGCCTTGCTGACGATCCGCGAATCCTAGAGACTCGTAGTAACACGCTTCGCACTCCGGGAATTCTATCGCAAGCAAACAATAACATACATAAGCAACAAGCAAAGATGCACAAGCAAAACTATACTAAAAGAGGTTGACCGGAGAGTTCAATTTAAGAACTCCGATTCGCAAAAAGAATCAAACCAAACCGAGCAACGAAACTCAAACGGCGAAAGAAATAAGATCCGTTTACTAATCTGAACTAGGGTCAAACTTTTACAGAGGCAAAAGCTGGTTTGAGTTGGTTATTCGGAAAGAGGGTTTCGAGATGAAACTCCAGGCGCTTGAATCACCTGATTCCGATAAACGAGCGAAAAGTTATACTAGATCGAACATCGGATCAGAAATCGCAATCAGGAAAATCGCGGAAAAAATCCGATAAAAAGGAAAACGATGAACAGTTTAACGAACGAACGTTTGTTAACTGAAAATAAACGAAGAACGCGTTCGTTAAAACGAACGAACGAGCGAACGCTCGCTAAATAAATAAATCGGAGAATAAAACCAAATTATATAAAAAACTAGGGTTTTCTAAAAAAGCAAGCAGTTTTCTTGGAGAAAAGGCGTGGCAACTACCTCGCGGTAGCTCGTGAACTCGGCGTGTTTCGGGGTGGCGGGGAGAGGTGGCGGGCGACTCGAGGCGGCGGGAGGCGGCAGCGAGGCTCGAGGTGGCCTTGGCGGGCTCGGGCTCGGCTCGGGCTCGGGCGTGATGGTGGCGGTGAGAGGTGGCGGGGTGGGGTATTTAAGGAGGGGAGGGCGGTGGCTTGGGAAGAGGCGCCCGGGGAGAGTCCGACTCGGGCTCCCCTCGGCGTCCGTCTTGGCCTGCAGCGGCCTTCCATGAGGAAAAGCGGCGGGCGGGCTGGCTGAGCCTCGGCCCGGTCGGGTGTGAAGCGCAAGTTTTTCTAAATAAATTCTGCCGAGAAAAATCCTAGAAAAATAAATAAAAATCTAAAATTGCCAAAACAAATTTTCACCGTGTAAATGAAATATTTAGAACGAAATGAACATTTTCTTGGCCCCTAAAATGCAATTTTTTAAAATGTGCAAATTTTTCTAGGGCAAATAAAATTCCAAATAAAATCAAATAAAATCCAAATAATGATTTTAACAATTCTCCTCCAATATTTCAATTGTTTTGGAGAAGTCATATTATCTCCTCTCATTTATTTTAATAAGAAATATTTTCTGGAAAGAAAAATAATTAAAATAAAAATCCTCGCTTCAATATTTGGTAAAATTCAAATCTGAAAAATCAGAAAATCCCAAGTCTCTCAGGGTCCTTGAGTTGCTTAGGATTTCGAGGATTACGGAACGAGGATGCAATAAAATATGATATGCATGGATGACCTATGTATAACATTCCAAATTGAAAATTTGGGATGTTACAAACCTACCCTTAAGATGAATCTAGCCCTCGAGATTCGGGTTAACTAGAGAATAGGTGCGGGTGGTCCTTGCGAATATCATCTTCTCGTTCCTGTGTGGCTTCTTCCTCGTATGGTGGCTCCACTGAACTTTGCTAAACTTGATAACCTTGTGCGGGTGACTCATTTGTCAAAGTCGAGAATCTTCTTGGCTTCTCCTCATAGGTCAAATTATCGTCTAATTGAATCGCCTCCGAGAACCTTTGTGTCTCTCAACGGTATATCAGCCATCTTAGCGGGACACTTCTTCAAGCTGTGATACGTGGAATACATCATGAACTCGACAATCCTTGGTAACTCCGACTTGTAAGCCACTTCTCCCATCCGTTCCAAAACACGGTATGGTCCTACAAATCTTGGGGCTAGTTTTCCTTTAACTCCAAAAGCGTTTCACTCCTCGCAAGGGTGATACTCGCAGATAGGCTCTGTCTCCAATTTCATAGGTTACTTCCTTGCATTTTGAATCTGCACAACTCTTCTGCCTGGACTGTGCAATCTTTAATCTGTCTCGGATTAGTTTAACCTTCTATTTGGACTCTTTGATCAAATCTGGTCCAAACAACTGACGGTCTCCTACCTCATCCCACATCAGAGGTGTTCTACATCTGCGTCCATACAGAGCTTCAAACGGTGCCATCTTCAAACTGGCTTGGTAGCTATTTTTGTGTAACATCCCAAAATTCTAAATTTTGGAATGTTATATTAAATAAATATTTATGCTTGTTTGTTTGATAGTGGTGTGGTTGCTTGTGTGAAATTGAGTGAAATTTGAAAACTTTTGAAAATTGAATGAGAGGGAATGAAATGACTTTCCCAAACTTCCACCTTGCATTTATGATCTCCATGAATTCAAATTCTTTTCATCACAAAACCCTGGAGAGAAGATGACATGACTTCTTCCATTTATTTAAATGACAAGGGGTGTTGAAAATATTTGAATTTCATTTGGAAAATATTTCCAATTCTGAAACTTTATGCAACTCAATGATTTTCACGAGAGGAGATACAATGAATTCTTCAAATTAAATGAAATATGAGTTGGGAGTTTTAAAAGAATTAAATCCAAAGTTCTGTTGAATTTATTTCCAATTTGGAGTTATTTGAGTTTTATTCAAAATATTTTTCTCCAAAAACAAAATATATGGAAATTAGGGTAACATGATTCCCTACATCAGAAAATTGGAGAGAAATTAATTTAAAGTCATTTTGGTATTTTAAAAATGATTTTTATTGGATTTTATTAGAGCAGCAACACTATTTGAATTATTTAAATTTGTGTGTATTTTATTTAATGCTAGAATAATGTTCATCATGTAGGAAATCTTTTTCTGAAATTTTTGATATATTATATGCCTATATAATATTTTCATTTTATTTTGTTTTCCTCTCTGTTTGTTTAAAAAACAATATTCGCACCGCCTTCGGCCAAAGGCCCAAGCCGCCAACCAGCCGGCCGGCCAAGGCCAAGGCCATCGCACGCACGCACCTAGGGAGCCACGGAGCCAAGATTTCCTATTCTTTTACAAATCCTAGTAGGATTTGATCCCGTTTCGTTATTCCGTTTTTATTCCTAGGATTCCTAATCCTACTCTAATTCTTGTCCCCTACTCCAAGCAAAAACCCTCCCCTCCCCACTATAAATACCCAAGCACCCCCCCTCCAACACATCAAACCAACACCTCTCCTCTCCTCTCCTCTCCGCAGCAGCAGCAGTGCAGCACCACCGCCGCCGCCAAGTGCCGCCGCCGCGCCCTCGACCTCTCCTGAGGTTTATATGATCTCCTCTCCACCGTCCCGTGATCTCCTTTCCTCTAGGATCAACCGCAACATCGGATTCGATCTTCTTCCCCAACTCAAGCGACTACTCCGGTGAGATCCACGAAATCCCGTAATTCATTTTTTTTTCCAGAAAATAGCAATCTTAGAAAATTCATATCTCTTAGAGTTTTTAGTATTTTTGAGTGATTCCAATTGCTATGTGTCACAAATTTGCGGAAGTTTCTGTTAGTGTCTCTGGATTTCAAATTTGAGTAGTTTAAATTTGAATTTGATAAATTTTGTTCAGATTAGTATTTTGGCCATAACTTGAGTTTAAAAATAGGTTTTTAATTAATTATTTTTGCTCCTGGTCACTTATGATATTTTTTAGCTGTAGGATTTAGTTTGGTAATTTTGGAGTATTTTAAATTAGATTTTTAGTAAAAACAGTACTGTTTTGCTTATATAGTTGTTTTAGTTATGTAATTATTGTTTTTAATTATTTTTAGTTCATTCCTTTTGTAGATTTTCACTTGTTGTTATGTGTTTAGGTTTAGCTACAGTAGATAAATTTTTGTAGTTATTTATTAGTGTTTAGCTACTGTTTTTGTAATTGCTTGTTTAGTTCATAGTGATAGTGGATAAAAATAGTTTTATTAGTTTTTCTTTTCCCACTTCAAGTTATATTGTTTTGTTTCTGTTATTTGTGAACACATTAGTTGTTGTATTTATTTAGTATAGTTTATTAATGTTTTAAGAAATGATTTGCTGTTATAGTTGTCTTAGTGTTTTGCTAGTTGCTATATTTGTTCTAGTATTAACTAGATGGTTATAGTAGTTTTATATTAGTTCTTTTTGTTAGTTAGTAAATTAGTAATTTATTTTCTGTTATTTTATTAGATATATATTTTCTTTTCTGTAGAAAAAAATATTAGAATAATTTAGTGATGTTATGTTAAGATTTGTGTGAGTTGGTCACCACTAGTTTTTCCTTGAATTTTTCTTTCGAAGTTTTTCCTTTGGTTTTCGACTTGGTTTTCTTTGTTGCTTTTATTTTGATTGAGTATTGTTATGAGTGTTAGAATTGTTTGCTAGGATGTTTGCTTATGTGAATGCTATGTTTGACTATATAGATTTTCAGCGGAGTGACGATTAGTTCTACCAAGTCATTTTAAATGACGTTGTTATCTTCATCAAGTATTACCAGGCAAGTTCACTTTGACCATGTTTTTCATACCTATGTGTTTTATTGCATCTAGTGTCATCTTCGCAACAATCCCTCCAGTAGTGAAATTGAATCCTTTTAGTTGAGTAGTATGCATGAGGCAGGAACCCATCACCCTGTTACCAAGCCCGGGACGTTATTTATTTTAATGCTATGCTATAGTAGACGGGGTTGGTATGAGTGCTCGGGAGTGTTGTGAGAATGGAGGATCTACGTCAATGACGACAACTCCATGATGGAATCTGCAAGGATTGCATCTTCAAGGCCTCGCGACTTCAAGACTCGAGACAAGAATTCAATACACACTCTTTGGGTGAAGGAAGGTTGACGGGCACCACTGGAGAAACCAGTGGTTGGCGGGATGCATGGAGAAGCGCCATGACATCTTGCGGAAAGCTTCACCCAGACTCAAAGAGGCGGAAGAATACTTCATGCCGGAAGCTTACATGCAACCGCAAGTCACTATGGGCTCTGGCTTGGTTGACCCTAGTTGTGACTCTGGCTAGGGCGGTGCTAGCAGATGTAGAACTACGGTAGGATTGAATGAGCACCGACGGTGGTCGGGAACTCTTCTAAGACCATGTTTGGTCATCTTGTTCTCAAACACCACGAAGTGCGAGAACATAAAAAGAGGATCGAATCTTGCGGGTAAAGTGTACAAACCTCTGCAGAGGGTTAAAACCTAATCGATTAGCCGTGTCCCGTTACGGACAATTTGAGCATCTGGACTGGATCTATCTCGGAACTCTCAACACCGGATGATAACTTAATTGTGGGCAACTTATGATGAATTTGGGCTATGAGACATCGGTTGGCGGAACCATGTCATGATAGAAAACTCTATAGTACAGACTTCATTTATTCCTTTGATGTAGGGAAAATAAAACCAGCTTTTACGCAAACAAAACTCAGAATCTGAGCCACAAAGCCATACCGCATATAGTATAGTTTATCATCTGTTTTCTCTTATTGTGATCTTGCGGTACATTCAATGTCTTGACCTACACGGCTGCAACGTATCATGTTGCGAGATATTTCCTCGACGAGTAAGAGTTACGATACAGGTTACGGTCTACACTCAACCTGCCAATGGCGTTGATGGGACTCCACACCCGTTTGATTGTTTCATGAGTATTACGAGGTATATATCATTTTACGTTATTTATACATGTGATTGCACTTTGATATATACATTGATGTACTGTGTGTGCCGACATCTTGATCCGAGGATGGCATAGATACCACGAGGCTTGACCGTCTAAGGTCGGGTCGCTCTGAGATATGGTATCGAGCACATGTTGGTATGAGAACGTGACCCTAGAAATCGGAAAGTCCCTAGGGTAGTAAATCTCTAAAACTTCTTTTCAAAGTAGTCCATTACTTCTCATCTTTTCTGATTTTATCAAATATCCCTTCTTATCTCAAATAGTTAGACTATACACCTTTCCCTTTTGAGCACATGAAGGATCAACTGAAGCCGCTCCAAGAAAGATATCAGACAGCTGAGGACCTCTTCAAAGTAACAAGGGTTTCACCATGCATTAGAAGAGTTGAAGCTGCAACAATTGAAGACTCCGAAGACTACAAGAATTTGAAGAATCTGAAGAATTATTTGACCTTTAGAAGACCAAACCCCTATTACACACTTACGTTAGATGCGGCGATTTGTGAGCTATCATTTGTTTGATGTTTTCCCGACAGCCACAAAATAAAACTCATTTCTTCAAGACTATTGTGTGTATTGTGTATCTCCTTCCCCACCTCTCTCACATCTCATCCCAAAACTTTTGGACCCCATAGATGATGAATGAAGTTGGACTGATATTCTCTGGATCAAGACTTCAGCGGAGGCGTAGCTATGGATTCGTAACATGGAGAATCACTTCGAACAATTTGGTTTCAAGGAAGAATGAAGTATCTTACACTCTTGATTACTTTGAAGGAAGTGCTGCAACACAGTGGAAAATGCATCAAGCCATACAAGGATTTAATGGAGCAAGAACTTGGGACGAATTCAAGAAGACTCTGACAAGATCTCGTCTTATCCGGAAGCACCATGATACACCAAGAAATAAACCTTGTGCCTGCAAGATTTGCGGAGAAATAGGACACACTCGGGAGGAACACAAGGATGGATGCCCTCATTGTGAGGAGAAACACCCGGTGAGGAATGCCCAACTAGTAAGGTGACTTGTTTCTTGTGTGAAGGAACCACCCACTACCCGACTCGATTGTCACATTTACTCCATGGTGCAACAAACTATTCAGGAGCAGGAAGAAGGAATGAAAGAAGCCCTCCGAGAAGTTATGAAAGAACACTGTGATGAAGGAATGTGTTGAAGACCTTGATGGAGAAGGCCTCAACAGATTTTACTCCAATGCCTGCTATTCATGTGGAGAAGAAGGACATTTTTCACAGTATTGCACCAAGGAAAGAAAAGAGTATCTGGGATACTTCCCGACAGAAGCAGTGGAGTTTGATCCACGGGGAATAGAACGTTTGATCAGAACGAAGAAAACCAGGAAGAGAAAACAAAGACACCCTCAGAACAACCCAATTTCTGCAAAGAGGGACAAGAGTCGTATTACATTTGAATGTAAGGACGTCGGGCATTATGCCAATGATTGTCTCGAAAGGAAGCAAGGAACTCAAGGAGCAGGCACCATCACCAAGAAGCCTCGAGACATGCCGAAAGTTATTTGTTTTCGTTGCAGGGAAGCAGGACACTATGCTACCAAATGTCCCGACAAGATGAAAGCTGGAGCTGAGTAGTTGGAATTTTGATATTGGTAATAAGTGTAGTAGGAAGCAATTGTTTCCATAAGGATATGGAGTTGAATTTGTGTAATGAAAGTCTCGGATATTGTAATGAATTCATGAAATCAATAAATTTAAGGTGACATGTTTTCATATGTTTAATTGTATGAGTTGTTACTCTATGAACACGGATTTTGACCATTTTCGAGGATATGAGAAATATGGTCTATGGATGGATTTGTGAATTTCATTTTTAGGGTGGTAGTACCTTGTGAAGAAGACTAGATTAATGGATAAGAAAATATATATTCCACGGATTTGTAGTTCAAGGAAAAAAAGTTGGAGTTTTGCTATGATGGTATGAAGAAAGCAGTACTCTTTGGATTTAAAGGAGGTGTAATATGGAACAAGAGAGTTACTCCAAGGATGAGTTAAAGCTGCACTAGTGTTGAAGTGGGCCATAACCCACAGGCCCAGGATTTTGAAAAGGAACAGATGTAACCTTGATAAATGAATAAATTTGGAAGAATCAGTGATCCAATCAGCATACGTTTCGTAGGAGGTTACGCAAAAACACGAGAGTGGTGAAGTAACGATAGATGTTTTGTTTGGCTTGCTGAACCAAAGGATTTACTCGAACCCGGTTCGAGAACAAGAGAAATTCTGCAATGCTTGTGAGTATGCCCAAGTGTTAGAATACGTGATTCACTGTTTACGTATGAGGTAATGATTCAAGTACGGGATGGATTGGCCCCATACGGAGACTTCTATCATGAACTATCATATGTTGATGGAAAATCGTAGAGACTTGAAAACTTTAGAAGAGCGTCGATACGACAAGCCAAAAACCTTAGAATGGTAGGACGATTGATCCATGTACCGGCAACCATTGCCAAACGTAGGTCATACGGTGAGACCCAACCCAACCCATTATTCCTGCAGGAGAAACCTGTAATGATCGACCACCATGAGATCTCGATAGTTGTTTATTGGCGACAGACCTATCAGCTAAGGAGACACAGTCTCGGAAGAACCTCACCAGGATGAAAGGACACGTATTTGAGGAAAAGGTTTTGACCCTACCGGAAGAGCCCGGTGTAGGAGTTACTTGAAGTTGTGAGAAGACCGATAGTGTTCACCCTAGGGATGGAGTACACGAGTTCCGTTGGAACCATAACCACTGCTTTTAAGTGTGGTAGCACACTAGACCATTCCGATCGACGGATTTGCTGGAAGACCCCCAAACCCTAACCTTTTCTTGCTGCCTCTTCGAATCTCGAGGATGAGATTCATTTTAAGTGTGGTAGATTTGTAACATCCCAAAATTCTAAATTTTGGAATGTTATATTAAATAAATATTTATGCTTGTTTGTTTGATAGTGGTGTGGTTGCTTGTGTGAAATTGAGTGAAATAAGAAAATTAATGAAAGTTGAATTAGAGGGAATGAAATGACTTTCCCAAACTTCCACCTTGCATTTATGATCTCCATGAATTCAAATTCTTTTCATCACAAAACCACGGAGAGAAGATGACATGACTTCTTCCATTTATTTAAATGACAAGGGTGTTGAAAATATTTGAATTTCATTTGGAAAATATTTCCAATTCTGAAACTTTATGCAACTCAATGATTTTCACGAGAGGAGATAAAATGACTTCTTCAAATTAAATGAAATATGAGTTGGGAGTTTTAAAAGAATTAAATCCAAAGTTCTTTTGAATTTATTTCCAATTTGGATTTATTTGAGTTTTATTCAAAATATTTTTCTCCAAAAACAAAATATATGGAAATTAGGGTAACATGATTCCCTACATCAGAAAATTGGAGAGAAATTAATTTGAAGTCATTTTGGCATTTTAAAAATGATTTTTATTGGATTTTATTAGAGCAGGAGCACTATTTGAATTATTTAAATTTGTGTGTATTTTATTTAATGCTAGAATAATGTTCATCATGTAGGAAATCTTTTTCTGAAATTTTTGATATATTATATGCCTATATAATATTTTCATTTTATTTTGTTTTTCCTCTCTGTTTGTTTAAAAACAATATTACACCGCCTTGGGCCAAAGGCCCAAGCCGTAACCAGCCGGCCAAGGCCAAGGCCATCGCCTTTCGCACCTAGGGAGCCAGGGAGCCAAGGTTTCCTATTCTTTTACAAATCCTAGTACGATTTGATCCCGTTTCGTTATTCCGTTTTTATTCCTAGGATTCCTAATCCTACTCTAATTCTTGTCCCCTACTCCAAGCAAACACCCTCCCTCCCACTATAAATACCCAAGCACCCCCTCCAAAGACATCAAATCAACACCTCTCCTCACCTCTCCTCTCCGCAGTTGAAGAAGCAGCACCACCGCCGCCAAGTGCCGCCGCCTCGACCTCTCCCCGAGGTTTATATGATCTCCTCTCCACCGTCCGTGATCTCGTTTCCTCTAGGATCAACCGCAACATCGGATCCGATCTTCTTCCCCAACTCCGAGGACTACTCCGGTGAGATCCACGAAATCCCGTAATTCATTTTTTTTTTCCAGAAAATAGCAATCTTAGAAAATTCATATCTTTTAGAGTTTTTAGTATTTTTGAGTGATTCCAATTGCTATGTGTCACAAATTTGCGGAAGTTTCTGTTAGTTTCTCTGGATTTCAAATTTGGGTAGTTTAAATTTGAATTTGATAAATTTTGTTCAGATTAGTATTTTGGCCATAACTTGAGTTTAAAAATAGGTTTTTAATTAATTATTTTTGCTCCTGGTCACTTATGATATTTTTTAGCTGTAGGATTTAGTTTGGTAATTTTGGAGTATTTTAAATTAGATTTTTAGTAAAAACAGTACTGTTTTGCTTATATAGTTGTTTTAGTTATGTAATTATTGTTTTTAATTATTTTTAGTTCATTCCTTTTGTAGATTTTTACTTGTTGTTATATGTTTAGGTTTAGCTACAGTAGATAAATTTTTGTAGTTATTTATTAGTGTTTAGCTACTGTTTTTGTAATTGCTTGTTTAGTTCATAGTGATAGTGGATAAAAAATAGTTTTATTAGTTTTTCTTTTCCCACTTCAAGTTATATTGTTTTGTTTCTGTTATTTGTGAACACATTAGTTGTTGTATTTATTTAGTATAGTTTATTAATGTTTTAAGAAATGATTTGCTGTTATAGTTGTCTTAGTGTTTTGCTAGTTGCTATATTTGTTCTAGTATTAACTAGATGGTTGTAGTAGTTTTATATTAGTTCTTTTTGTTAGTTAGTAAATTAGTAATTTATTTTCTGTTATTTTATTAGATTTATATTTTCTTTGCTTTAGAAAAAAATATTAGAATAATTTAGTATTGTTATGTTAAGATTTGTGTGAGTTGGTCACCACTAGTTTTTCCTTGAATTTTTCTTTCGAAGTTTTTCCTTTGGTTTTCGACTTGGTTTTCTTTGTTGCTTTTATTTTGATTGAGTATTGTTATGAGTGTTAGAATTGTTTGCTAGGATGTTTGCTTATGTGAATGCTATGTTTGACTATATAGATTTTCAACGGAGTGACGATTAGTTCTACCAAGTCATTTTCCGACAAATACGTTGTTATCTTCATCAAGTATTACCGAGCAAGTTCACTTTGACCATGTTTTTCATACCTATGTGTTTTATTGCATCTAGTGTCATCTTCGCAACAATCCCTCCAGAGTGAAATTGAATCCTTGTAGTTGAGTAGTATGCATGAGGCGGGAACCCATCACCTGTTACCAAGCCGGGCGTTATTTATTTTAATGCTACGCTATAGTAGATGGGGTTGGTATGAGTGCTCGGGAGTGGTGTGAGAATGGAGGATCTCGTCAATGACGACAACTCCATGATGGAATCTGCAAGGACTGCATCTTCAAGGCCTCACGACTTCAAGACTCGAGACAAGAATTCAATACACACTCTTTGGGTGAAGGACGGTTGTGGGCACCTGGAGAAACCAGTGGTTGGCGGGATGCATGGAGAAGCGCCATGACATCTTGCGGAAAGCTTCACCCAGGACTCAAAGAGACGGAAGAATACTTCATGCCCGAAGCTTACATGCAACCGCAAGTCACTATGGGCTCTGGCTTGGTTGACCCTAGTTGTGACTCTGGCTGGGATGGTGCTAGTAGATGTAGAACTACGGTAGGATTGAATGAGCACCGACGGTGGTCGTGGGAACTCTTCGAAGACCATGTTTGGTCATCTTGTTCTCAAACACCACGAAGTGCGAGAACGTAAAAGAGGGATCGAATCTTGCGGGTAAAGTGTACAAACCTCTGCAGAGGTTAAAACCTAATCGATTACCCGTGTCCTCGATTCACGGACAATTTGAGCATCTGGACTGGATCTATCTCGGAACTCTCAACACCGGATGATAACTTAATTGTGGGCAACTTATGATGAATTTGGGCTATGAGACATCGGTTGGCGGAACCATGTCATGATAGAAAACTCTATAGTACAGACTTCATTTATTCCTTTGATGTAGGGAAAATAAAACCAGCTTTTACATAAACAAAACTCGAATCTGAGCCACAAAGCCATCGCATATAGTATAGTTTATCATCTGTTTTCTCTTATTGTGATCTTGCCGGTACATTCAATGTCTTGACCTACACGGCTGCAATGTATCATGTTGCGGATATTTCCTCGACGAGTAAGAGTTACGATCTTTGGGTTACGGTCTACACTCAACCTGCCGATGGCGTTGATGGGACTCCACACCCGTTTGATTGTTTCACTGAGTATTACGAGGTATATATCATTTTACGTTATTTATACATGTGATTGCACTTTGATATATACATTGATGTACTGTGTGTGCCAGCATACTGATCCAGGGATGGCACAGATACACAGAGGCTTGACCGTCTGAGGTCGGGTCGCTACAATACGAGAACTCCGCGTAAGGCAAATTGTCATCCCAACTAGATCCATAATCTAGCGCACATGCTCTCAACATGTCCTCCAGAATCTGATTGAATCTCTCTGTCTGTCCATCCGTCTGTGGGTGGAATGCGGTACTGAACTCCAATCTGGTACCCAAGGTCTGCTGTAGCTGATGCCAAAATTTGGAAGTAAATTGGGTTCCTCTATCTGATACAATGGTCCTCGGAACTCCATGGAAACATACGATCCTGGACATATATATTTTGGCCAACTTTGCACTTGTATAAGTTGTTTTCACCGGGATGAAGTGAGCTACTTTGGTCAAACGATCCACTACTACCCATATTGAGTCATATCCTGCTTTGGTTCTGGGTAGTCCGGTGATAAAGTCCATGCCTAGTTTATCCCACTTCCATTCGGGTATCGGCATAGGCTGTAGCAGTCCTGCTGGCTTCTGATGCTCTGCCTTCACTCTCTAACATACATCACACACGGCTACATACTCGGCAATGTCCTTCTTCATACCAGTCCACCAGAAACGTTCCTTCAAATCCAAATACATCTTGGTGTTTCCGGTGTATCGGTATGGTGAGTCATGGGCCTCTGAAGTATTACTTTCACGATCTACGGGTTATTGGGTACATAAACTCGGTCCTCAAACCACAAGGTATCGTGCTCATCCTCAGAAAACCTTTGGCTTTTCCTTCGCTCATCTTCTCCTTTATCTCAGCAATCTCTTTGTCTTCCTTCTGAGCTTCTCGAATCTTGTCCAACAATGTAGACTGAACCTCCATCGTTGCAATGAAACCTCTTGGAAAAATTTCCAACCGAAGTTCCATAATATCCTCAGCTAACTCCTTTGGCAGTCCTCTACTTTCAAGGATATTAGCGTAACTCTTCGTGCTCAAAGGCGTGCCTTTCTGACATTGGCCTTTCCTGGATGATAGTGCAGCTTCATGTCGTAATCCTTTATAAGTTCCAACCATCTCCTCTGCCTAAGGTTTAACTCCTTTTGAGTGAAAATGTACTTCAAACTCTTATGATCCGTGTACATGTCACAACGGTTTCCAATAAGATAGTGTCTCCAAGTCTTCAAGGCGTGCACTACATTTGCTAGCTCCAAATCATGCGTGGCATAGTTCAACTCATGAGGCTTCAGCTTGTCGTGAGGCATACTGAAACAACCTTTCCGTCTGCATAAGCACACATCCCAGTCCCAAGCGAGAGGCGTGCAATACACTTGAAACTACTTATGTATATCGGCAATGTCGACCTTTGGGCGGTAGTCAACCGTTTCTTCAACTCCTGAAAACTGGCCTCGCAATCTTCATCCATTTAAACTTAGTATCCTTCTTGACAATTCACCATTGGCTTGGCAAGTTTGGAAAAATTCTCAATGAATCTCCGATAATATCCTGCGAGTCCAAGGAAGCTGCGGATCTCGCCAAGCGAAGTGGGTGCCAACCATTCAAGAATCGATCGAACCTCACTGGGATCTACTGCTATACCCTCTCCTGATATAACATGCCCAAGAAATCCAACTTCCTCAACCAAAACTCGCACTTGCTGAATTTGGCATATAACTGGTGTTCCCTGAGCTTCTCGAGAACCAAACGCAAATGTTCCTTGTGCTCCTATTCGTTCTTCGAATATACCATGATGTCATCAATAAACACCACAACAAACTTGTCCAAATACTCCATGAACACCTTGTTCATCATACTCATAAAATAGGCAGGGGCGTTAGTCAGTCCAAACGAC
Source organism: Aegilops bicornis (assembly GCA_021605145.1). Lineage (NCBI taxonomy): Eukaryota > Viridiplantae > Streptophyta > Magnoliopsida > Poales > Poaceae > Aegilops > Aegilops bicornis. The sequence continues at coordinate 112,097,091 of CM038669.1, read as the reverse complement.
ATGACTGTATACTCATATAATCCATATCGAGTGGTGAACGCTGTCTTTGGTATATCCGTTTCTCGGATCTTCAACTGGTGGTATCCCGATCGTAGATCAATCTTCGGAAACACCTTAGCTCCTTGCAACTGATCAAACAGATCATTGATCATTGGTAACGGATACTTGTTCTTTATCGTTACTTCGTTCAAGGCTCGGTAATCAACGACCATCCTCAGGGATTTATCCTTCTTCTCGACCAAAAAATCGGTGCTCCCCAAGGTGATGAACTCCTTCGAATATAACCTTTCTCCAATAACTCCTTGATCTGCTTCTTAATTTCCTCCAGATCATTTGCGGGCATCTGATAGGGTCTCTTGGACATTGGCCCTGTACTTGGCAATAGTTCTATCAAGAACTCGATGTCTCGATCTGGTGGCATGCCTGGTAACTCCTCTGGAAAAACATCCGGAAAATCTTTTACTATAGGCACTTCCTCCTGTACAACTCCCTTGAGGGCATTCACTTGGCTCCTCCTAGGCACATGCCTGGATACATACTTAATCCTTTTTCCCTCCGGGGTGGTAAGATATATTGATTTGCTAGCACATTCAATACTTCCTCCATACTTTGACATCCAGTCCATACCTAATATCACATCCAATCCTCGCGACTCCAGGATGATTAGGTCAGACGGAAAAACATGCGCTCCAATGGTTAGTGGTATCTGGGTGCACCATCTGCTAGCCATGTACTCTGCTCCAGGCGAGCTCACTAAAAGAGGGGTCCTAAGGGTTTGGGTTGGTAACTTAAACTTATCCACAAATCCCCTTGATATGTATGAATGCGATGCACCAGTATCAAAAAGAACAACAACGGTAAATTACTTAACCAAAAACTTACCTATTACCGCGTCCGGCTGCTCTTCAACTTCCTCCACGTCAACGTGGTTCACTTGTCCTTTGTTGAATGGATTTGGCTTCGTCCCAGCGCTCCCATTTCTGTTTCCATTCCTTCCTTCAGGGCAATCATTGGCATAGTGCCCTGTCTTCCCGCACTTAAAGCAAATAACTTGGCTTAGGTCCCTCTTGGCGGGTGTAGATGGGTTTGGGCGGTTCTGGTTGTTATTAACTCCGTTCCCATTCCCATTCTTCGCACCATTGTGGTTATGCGATCCTCCTCCAGTATGGTTATGGCCTCCATGGTTATGAACAAGTCCTCCCGAGTTCGGGGTTAATCGAGGCTTCTGGTGAGCTCCTGAGTTGTACTTCCCTTGTCCATACTTCCTCTTACGAGTTTCAATTTGCTGCTGCTTTCCTTCAATCATTAGGGCCTTGTCTACCAACTCCTGGTAGTTGTTGAAAGTTGCCACCATCAACTGCATGCACATCTCTTCGTTCAGCCCTTCCATAAACTTCTCCTGCTTCACGGCATCTGTGGCCACATCATCAGGGGAATAGCGTGATAACTTACTAAACTCATCCACGTCTTTGGGCCACAATGCGGTTCCCTGGCGTAAGTTGCGAAACTTCGCTTCTTCATCTGCATGGCTCCGGTTGAGACATGGGCCGTCTGAAAAGGCTTCTTGAAACTGGTCCCAAGTGACATTGGCTATAGGAAAAGTAGCTGTGTAATTCTCCCACCATGCGGCTGCTGGTCCATCCAATTGATGTGCGGCAAAGCACACCTCCTCAACATCCGTGCATCCTGCGGTGGTTAACTCCCTTCAAATATGGCGTAGCCAATCATCAGCAACTATTGGCTCGATTACTCTTTGGAAAACACCGCGGTTGTAACCTCGTAAAAGCGGGCTAAATTGTCCACTAGCGGCGGGTTGTTATTGTTGTTGTTGTTGCCCTGGTTCTGAACTAGCGATTGCATCAAGGCATTCTGCTGCTGGATCAACTAGGTGAGCTCCGGTGGGAAAACAAAACCGGGGTCACGTCTCGGAGGCATCTGGTGGGTTTAGATGGAAGAGATTAGAATAGAAAAAGGTCTAGTGAGGAAAACACTACCCATATGCACATGAGGCAAACACAATCATTTCACTCAATCAATCAAGCAAGGGCATACAACGGTCTAGGACTATCGCAAAAGTGCTCAGCTACTACTAGTTACATGGGGGGAAATACTACTAATATATGGTGGTCATCTAAAATTTTTGATCGGTGGAAGACTCCATGACGTCGCCTCCGACTTCATCTTCGTAGTGATCATCACTTGGATCGGAATCGGTGTAAATGCGATGATGATGTAGTTATCCGGGCAAGTGGGATCTTCTTCCTCTTCTTCCGATGCGGATCCTCCCATGAATACTCCGATCTTCTTGACCATATCGTCGTTCTTCTCCAGTAGTATCTTGATTTCCTCCTCATATCCATCACGTGTAAACTTGAGTTCTTCCTCCAGCTTGATAATCTTGGTCTTCGCCTTCTTAAAATCCATCATGTCTGCACACATCTGATTCTCCTGTCGTCGAATGTGCTGGTTTAACTCCTGGATGAAAGCTGCAATGGATCTATCCTTCTTGGTGCTGATTACTTCCCATTGCTCGTCTCAGTGCCCACATATCTGGTAGACGGTGTCCTTAAGCTCCCTGTTGTAGACTTCTCCAATATGTCCCATGGTAATGTGAGCGGCCATACTTTTGCCAAGACTCCAGGTGGGTGCTTCGAAAGAAAACTCTATGGGCTTAGAAGTTGGCGAGAACGTCCTTCCTGGTACTTGTACTTGTATCATCCAGCTCCTCTTACGGTAAGGTGGCGTTATGCGTCCAGTGAAGCTTGGTATTCCAATGTTTAAGTACCTAGTGACTTCCTTCAAATGGCGTCCAAAAGGTGTGTCTTCATCCGGTTGTGCAAACTTGTTCTTCATCTCCGTCATCCTAAAGAGTGGAAAAATGGAGAGGAGTCATAAATGAGTAGAGAAGAGTGTCCTATGGTTTATCTTAGTGGTCGTGTCCTACACTCAACATGTGCTCTGATACCATCTTGTAGCGACCCGACCTCAGATGGTCAAGTATCTGTGTTTCAGTGTCATCCCTGGATCGGTAATGCTGACACACATAGTACTCGAAGGATTTATAACAGAGTAGCAATCACACACTTATTACACCAAAGGTCTCAAAAGAGAACTTATTACAATAATATGGCTTAAGGCCATCTAATGCGATAACAGCGGAAGGCTTGGAAGATAGAGTGAGTCCATCAACTCCAACAGCATAGCTGAGCTGCACGGCAACGACCTAACGATCCTTACTCCTCGTCTGAAAAGTCTGCAACATAATACGTTGCAGCCCGAGAACGGGTCAGCACATGGAATATGGTGGCAATATAACACAGTGTAACAGGAACATAATAATGCTATCACTACATGCATTTATGGCTTGTGGAAAGCTCTATGGTTATAGTTTTTGCAAAAAGCCAATTTTTCCCTACAACAAAGGAATATATTTTAATTTAACTATCATGGTGGTTGAAACAACATTGAGAAGGTATAACCCCAACTCAATCCCAATTAAAGTAGTTAACATCCCCGCAATATTAATATAGAGTGATGAGATACATGTGAATACTCAGGTACTAGATACTCAGAATTGTCCATAACCGGGGACACGGCTAACCATGATTAGATTGTACACTCTGCAGAGGTTTGCGCACTTTTCCCCACAAGACTCGATCGCCTCCGTTGATTTCTCGCATTGCATGGTGTTTGAGAAGCGGATGACCGAGACACAGTCTTTCAGAAACATTAACTCTCTACTCCGGGTAGACCATACCAAACCTACAAAACCCACTACCTGCTGATCTACCTCTTCAAGAGCTTCACGTAACTTACTCAACTATGCTAGAGCCCATAATAGCTTGTGGCTGCACACGGAAGTTTCTAGCATGAATAATCTCGATTCCTTTGAGCACAGGTGGCGGTCCATAGGAAGATCACACGGGTACCCCGGGATTTCCAAAAAAACAGACAACACTGGGTTCCCCAGGTGCCTCAATCCACCCAGATGTGTATTAAAGTTGCCACCTTAAGTTGAACCATTAATTAATAATCTCACATCTGTCATGGAATACACTCAAACCCAATGCACGTCTACGAGCATAGCATGGCAATATAAGCAACACGTAGAAGTAACTCCCAAGGGTTTGATAGTAACAGGGCAATAGGTTCTACCTCAATATCTACTTCCCAACCCACAAGTTAATGACATCCTAATCATGCAATGTTTGAGGATTGGAACTAATGCATAAAACTGGGTATGGAAAGAGTATGATCAAGTGTCACTTGCCTTGCTGACGATCCGCGAATCCTAGAGACTCAGAGTAACACGCTTCGCACCTCGGGAATTCTATCGCAAGCAAACAATAACATACATAAGCAACAAGCAAAGATGCACAAGCAAAACTATACTAAAAGAGGTTGACCGGAGAGTTCAATTTAAGAACTACTGGTTCGCAAAAGAATCAAACCAAACCGAACAGCGAAACTCAAACGGCGAAAGAAATAAGATCCGTTTACTAATCTGAACTAGGGTCAAATTTTTACAGAGGCAAAAGCTGGTTTGAGTTGGTTATTCGGAAAGAGGGTTTCGAGATGAAACTCCAGGCGCTTGAATCGCCTGATTCTGATAAACGAGCGAAAAGTTATACTAGATCGAACATCAGATCAGGAATCACGATCAGGAAAATCGCGGAATAAATCCGATAAAAAGGAAAACGACGAACAGTTTAACGAACGAACATTCGTTAACCGAAAATAAACGAAGAACGCGTTCGTTAAAATGAACGAACAAGCGAACGCTCGCTAAATAAATAAACCGGAAAATATAACCAAATTATACAAAAAAACAAAACTAGGGTTTTCTAAAAAAACGAAACGGTTTTCTTCGGAAAACCGGGCGGCGGCTACCTCGCGGTAGCTCCGGCGGGGCTCGGGGTGGCTCGAGGTGGCGGTGAGAGGTGGCGGCGACTCGGGCGGCGGCGGGAGGCGGCGCGGGTTGAGGTGGCCTTGGCGGGGCTCGGGCTCGGCTCGGGCTCGAGGCGTGGTGGCGGTGAGAGGTGGCGGGGTGGGGTATTGAGGAGTCCAGCTTGGGCTCCCCTCGGCGTCCGTCTTGGCGCAGCGGCCTTCATGAGAAAAGCGGCGAGGCGCGCCCGGCCTGGGCCTCGGCCCGGTCGGGTCTTGAACGCAGCAAGTTTTTTAAAATAAATTCTGCCGAGAAAAATCCTAGAAAAATAAATAAAAATCTAAAATTGTCAAAACAAATTTTCACCGTCTAAATGAAATATTTAGAACGAAATGAACATTTTCTTGGCCCCTAAAATGCAATTGTTTAAAATGTGCAAATTTTTCTAGGGCAAATAAAATTCCAAATAAAATCAAATAAAATCCAAATAATGATTTTAACATTTTTCCTTCAATATTTCAATTGTTTTGGAGAAGTCATATTATCTCCCCTCATTTATTTTAATAAGAAATATTTTCCGGAGAGAAAATAATTAAAATAAAAAATCCTCGTTTTCCAATATTTGATAAAATTCAAATCTGAAAAATCAGAAAATCCCCAACTCTCTCCGAGGGTCCTTGAGTTGCTTAGGATTTCGAGGATTACGGAACGAGGATGCAATAAAATATGATATGCATGGATGACCTATGTATAACATTCCAAATTGAAAATTTGGGATGTTACAAAACGTGTGTCAACCCCTATGCATAGGTTCCCAATGTCACAAAACCCGCAAGTTGATCACCAAAACATACATCAAGTGGATCAATAGAATAACCCATTGTCACCATGGTTATCCCACACAAGACATACATCAAGTGTTCTCAAATCTTTAAATACTCAATCCGATAAGATAGCTCCAAAGGGGAAACTCAATCCATTACAAGAGAGTAGAGGGGGAGGAGAAACATAAGATCCAACTATAATAGCAAAGCTCGCGATACATCAAGATCGTGCCAAATCAAGAACACGAGAGAGAGAGAGATCAAACACATAGCTATTGGTACATACCCTCAGCCCCGAGGGTGAACTACTCCCTCCTCGTCATGGAGAGCGCCGGGATGATGAAGATGGCCACCGGAGATGGATCCCCCCTCCGGCAGGGTGCCGGAAAGGGGTCCCAATTGGTTTTTCGTGGCTCTCGAGGCTTGCGGCGGCGGAACTCCCGATCTAATCTCTGTTCTGGAAGTTTTTTGATACGTAGGTATATATGGGTGCAGGAGGTACGTCGGTGGAGCTTCGGGGGCCCCACGAGGCAGGGGCGCGCGCCCTAGGGGGGTGGGCGCGCCCCCCACCCTCGTGGGCACCTTCCTTCTTTCCTGACATGCACTCCAAGTCCATCGGGTGGCTTTCCTTCCAAAAATAACTTCTCCAGTTGATTTCGTTCCGTTTTGACTCCGTTTGATATTCCTTTTCTTCGAAATATTGAAATAGGCAAAAAAACAGCAAATCTGGGCTGGGCCTCCGGTTAATAGGTTAGTCCCAAAAGTAATATAAAAGTGGATAATAAAGCCCAATATTGCCCAAAACAGTAGATAATATAGCATGGAGCAATCAAAAATTATAGATACGTTGGGACGTATCACTAAGCAAGCTTCTCCTTGTTCTGCGAGTTGATGGGACACATCAAAAGTACTCCAGTGTATAGAGCCTTGCCTCTAAGGTAGGCCCCACATGGTTTGCCTCTTTTTTAACATAACGCGTCAAGTCGCAATTTGTTTGTTCACCCGTGGTAGACGATCCTCCCTCCATCTAGTGGACAACCAGTACACGTGTCAAGTTACCACGTGGGCTGCCTTTTCGTACAGAAATGAGCTCCATCGTGTACCCGCGCGGGTGCGGTTGGGAAAGAGACGGGAGTACGTGCGCCGTGCATGCACCTCTTCTCTCCGTGCACGTCCCTTACCTACATGGGTGTGTGTGAGAGATACAAACCTAGACAAATGGCTTGTGCGTCCGTGAGTGTTTTTTGGTTTGGGGGGGGGGAGGTTGATTTCATGAATGTATTTTGTGGGAATATGTGTCGATGACATCTCAAACAAAATTTTGCATGCAATGTGTGCGAAATGGAGGCCTATCCATATCATATATAGAGGGTCGGGCGATCCACGAGAAGAGAGGGAGGGGTCATAGATATCGATAGAGTCGAAGAGAGGATCAAGTGGGTGGGTGCGAGATCGATGAAGAGAGCCATCGAAATTGTGTGTGTGTGCAAGTCAATGAAGGAAATATGCCCTAGAGGCAATAATAAAGTTATTATTTATTTCCTTATATCATGATAAATGTTTATAGTTCATGCTAGAATTGTATTAACCGGAAACATAATACATGTGTGAATACATAAACAAACAGAGTGTCACTAGTATGCCTCTACTTGACTAGCTTGTTGATCAAAGATGGTTATGTTTCCTAGCCATAGACATGGGTTGTCATTTGATTAATAGGATCACATCATTAGGAGAATGATGTGATTGACATGACCCATTCCGTTAGCTTAGCACCTGATCGTTTAATATGTTGCTATTGCTTTCTTCATGACTTATACATGTTCCTATGACTATGAGATTATGCAACTCCCGTTTACCGGAGGAACACTTTGTGTGCTACCAAACATCACAACGTAACTGGGTGATTATAAAGGAGCTATACAGGTGTCTCCAAAGGTACATGTTGGGTTGGCGTATTTCAAGATTAGGATTTGTCACTCCGATTATTGGAGAGGTATCTCTGGGCTCTCTTGGTAATACACATCACTTAAAGCCTTGCAAGCATTGCAACTAATGAGTTAGTTGCGCGATGATGTATTACGAAACGAGTAAAGAGACTTGCCGGTAACGAGATTGAACTAGGTATTGAGCTACCGACGATCGAATCTCGGGCAAGTAACATACCGATGACAAAGGGAACAACGTATGTTGTTATGCGGTCTGACCGATAAAGATCTTCGTAGAATATGTAGGAGCCAATATGAGCATCCAGGTTCCGCTATTGGTTATTGACCAAAAACTTGTCTCGGTCATGTCTACATAGTTCTCGAACCCGTAGGGTCCGCACGCTTAACGTTATGATGATAGTTATATTATGACTTTATATGTTTTGATGTACCGAAGGTTGTTCGGAGTCCCGGATGTGATCACGGACATGACGAGGAGTCTAGAAATGGTCGAGACATGAAGATTGATATATTGGAAGCCTATGTTTGGATATCGGAAGTGTTCCGGGTGAAATCGGGATTTTACCGGAGTACCGGGAGGTTACCGGAACCCCCCGGTAACTTAATGGGCCTTAGTGGGCCTAGGTGGAAGAGAGGAGAGGAGGCAAGGGCTGGGCCGCCTCCCCCTTGTCCGAATAGGACAAGGAGAGAGGCGGCGCCCCTTCCTTCCTTCTCCTCCTTCCCCTCCCAAGTCCTAATCCAACTAGGAAGGGGAGTCCTACTCCCGGTGGGAGTAGGACTCCTCCGGTGCGCCTCCTCCTATGGCCGGCCGCACCCCCCTGATCATTTATATATAGGGGCAGGGAGCACCCCATAGATACAGCAATTGATCAAGTTGATCTTTTAGCCATGTGCGGTGCCCCCCTCCACCATAGTCCACCTCGATAATACTGTAGCGGTGCTTAGGCAAAGCCCTGTGTCGGTAGAACATCAACATCGTCACCATGCCGTCATGCTGACGAAACTCTCCCTCAACACTCGGCTGGATCGGAGTTCGACGGACGTCATCGGGCTGAACGTGTGCTGAACTCGGAGGTGCCGTGTGTTCGGTACTTGATCGGTCGGATCGTGAAGACGTACGACTACATCAACCGCGTTGTGCTAACGCTTCCGCTTTCGGTCTACGAGGGTACGTGGACAACACTCTCCCCTCTCGTTGCTACGCATCACCATGATCTTGTGTGTGCGTAGGAAATTTTTGAAATTACTAAGTTCCCCAACAGTGGCATCCGAGCCTGGTTTTATGCGTAGATGTCATATGCACGAGTACAACACAAGTGAGTTTTGGGCGATATAAGTCATACTGCTTACCAGCATGTCAAATTTGGTTCGGCGGTATTGTGAGATGAAGCGGCTGATACGTCTCCAACGTATCTATAACTTTTGATTGCTCCATGCTATATTATCTACTGTTTTGGGCAATATTGGGCTTTATTTTCCACTTTTATATTACTTTTGGGACTAACCTATTAACCGGAGGCCCAGCCCAGATTTGCTGTTTTTTGCCTATTTCAGTGTTTTGAAGAAAAGGAATATCAAACGGAGTCAAAACAGCGAGCGAAATCAATCAAGAAGTTATTTTTGGAAGGAAACCCACGATGGACTTGGACCCCACGTCGGAAGATACGGGAGGTGCTCACGAGGGTGGCGCGCCCACCCCAGGCGCGCCCACGCCTCGTGGGGCCCCATAGCTCCACCGACGCATTCTTTCACCCATATATACCTCGCACCTAAAACTTCCGTAACAGAGATTAGATCGAGTTCCGCCGCCGCAAAACCTCCAGAGCCACGAAAACCAATCGGGACCCTGTTAGGCGCCTGCCGGAGTGGGGATCCCTCACCGGTGGCCATCTTCATCATCCGGCGCTCTCCATGACGAGGAGGAGTAGTTCACCCTCGGGGCTGAGGGTATGTACCAGTAGCTATGTGTTTGATCTCTCTCTCTCGTGTTCTTGATTTGGCACGATCTTGATGTACCGCGAGCTTTGCTATTATAATTGGATCTTATGTTTCTTCTCCCCCTCTACTCACTTGTAATGGATTGAGTTTTCCCTTTGGAGTTATCTTATCGGATTGAGTCTTTAAAGATTTGAGAACACTTGATGTATGTCTTGCCGTGTGTATGTGTGGTGACAATGGGATCTCACGTGCCAGTTGATGTATGATTTGGTGATCAACTTGCGGGTTCCGCCCATGAACCTATGCATTTGGCACACGTTTTCGTCGTGATTCTCCGGTAGAAACTTTGGGCACTCTTTGAGGTTCTATGTGTTGGTTGAATAGATGAATCTGAGATTTTGTGATGCATATCGTATAATCATACCCACCGATACTTGAGGTGACAATGGAGTATCTAGGTGATATTAGGGTTTTGGTTTATTTGTGTCTTAAGGTGTTTTTCTAGTACGAACTCTAGGGCTGTTTGTGACACTTATAGGAATAGCCCAACGGATTGATTGGAAAGAATAACTTTGAGGTGGTTTCGTACCCTACCATAATCTCTTCGTTTGTTCTCTGCTATTAGTGACTTTGGAGTGACTCTTTGTTACATGTTGAGGGATAGTTATATGATCCAACTATGTTATTATTGTTGAGAGAACTTGCACTAGTGAAAGTATGAACCTTAGGCCTTGTTTCCTAGCATTGCAATACCGTTTGTGCTTACTTTTATCATTAGTTACCTTGCTGTTTTTATTATTTCAGATTACAAATACCTTTATTTACCATCCATATTGCGCTTGTATCACCATCTCTTTGCCGAACTAGTGCACCCATACAATTTACCATTGTATTGGGTGTGTTGGGGACACAAGAGACTCTTTGTTATTTGGTTGCAGGGTTGTTTGAGAGAGACCATCTTCATCCTACGCCTCCTGCGGATTGAATAACCTTAGGTCATCCACTTGAGGGAAATTTGCTACTGTCCTACAAACCTGTGCACTTGCAGGCCCAACAACGTCTACAAGATGAAGGTTGCGTAGTAGACATCAAGCTCTTTTCTGGCGCCGTTCTGGGAGGTTAGGTAAGCGGCACTCACACCCGTCAACTAAGCTCTTTTCTGGCGCCATTGCCGGGGAGGTGAGTGCTTGAAGGTATATCTTTATATCTTGCAATCGAATCTTTTTGTTTCTTGTTTTAGCACTAGTTTAGTTTATAAAAGAAAACTACAAAAAAATGGAGTTGAGTTGTCTCATACGCTTCACCTTTTTAATATCTTTCGTGAGTATGATGGAAAGGAAAATTGTGCTCAAGTGCTAGAAGAAGAAATCTATAAAATGTTTGGCATTAAATCTTTATATGATGAGCATGATTGCAATGTTGTTAGTTTGAATTCCTTGAATATCCATGATGCTAATGATATGCAAAACCACAAGCTTGGGGAAGCTATGTTTGATGAAGATGATATTTTTTGTCCCCCAAGCTTTGATGAGCAAATTTACTATGATGAAAGCATGCCTCCTATCTATGATGATTATTGTGATGACACGTATGCTCTAAATAATAATGATAACCATGAAACTTGTCATCTTGATCTTAATTTTCAATCACATGATAGTTATTTTGTTGAGTTTGCTCCCACTACTATTCATGAGAAGAATTTTGCTTATGTGGAGAGTAGTAAAATTTCTATGCTTGTAGATCAGGAAAAGAATGTTTTAGGTGCTGGTTATATTGTTGAATTCATTCATGATGCTACTGAAAATTATTATGAGGGAGGAATATATGCTTGTAGGAATTGCAATAATATCACGTTTCCTCTCTATGTGCTTAAAGTTTTGAAGTTATGCTTGTTTCACCTTCCTATGCAAGTTGATTATTGTTCCCATAAGTTGTTTGCTCACAAAATCCCTATGCATAGGAAGTGGGTTAGACTTAAATGTGCTAGTCATATTCTTCATGATGCTCTCTTTATGTTTCAATTCTTATCTTTTATGTGAGCATCATTGAAATCATCATGCCTATCTAGGGGCGTTAAACGATAGCGCTTGTTGGGAGGCAACCCAATTTTATTTTAGTTTCTTGCTTTTTGGTTCTGTTAGGAATTAATAATCCATCTATCTTCTGTTTAGATATGTTTTTTTGTTTTAATTAGTGTTTGTGCCAAGTAGAACCTTTGGGAAGACTTGGGTGAAGTCTTTATGATCATGCTGTAAAAAACAGAAACTTTAGCGCTCACGAGATTAGCTAGTACTTTTTACTGGAGAGTGCTATTTAGTTGATTCTTTTTGAAGATGATTACTAGAAAAATTTCTCAGGTCCACCAATTTATTTTAGAATTTTTGGAGTTCCAGAAGTTTGCGTTAGTTACAGATTACTACAGACTGTTCTGTTTTTGACAGATTCTGTTTTCATTGTGTTGTTTGCTTATTTTGATAAATCTATGGCTAGTAAAATAGTTTATAAACCATAGAGAAGTTGGAATACAGTAGGTTTAACACCAATATAAATAAATAATTAGTTCATTACAGTACCTTGAAGTGGTGTTTTGTTTTCTTTCGCTAACGGAGCTCACGAGTTTTCTGTTAAGTTTTGTGTTGTGAAGTTTTCAAGTTTTGGGTAAAGATTCGATGGACTATGGAATAAGGAGTGGCAAGAGCATAAGCTTGGGGATTCCCAAGGCACCCCAAGTACATATTCAAGGATAACCAAGAGCCTAAGCTTGGGGATGCCCCAGAAGGCATCCCCTCTTTCGTCTTCGTTCATCGGTAACTTTACTTGGAGCTATATTTTTATTCACCACATGATATGTGTTTTGCTTGGAGCATCATTTTATTTTGTTATTTTTGCTTTCTGTTATTTAGATTAATGTTTTGCATCTTTAGTTTCAATAAAAAGTCAAGGATAGCCTTTGCCATGCTTATTTTGCTAGCATACATGTTGCTGTTTGAAAACAGAAAGTTTACCGCTGTTGCAAAAATTCCCTAGAAAAGTCAGAGAGTGGTATAATGTTTAATCTTTTTGCATATTGAGCTATGATAAATTTATTACAGTGGTAAGTTTAGTTCATAATTTTTGGAGTTAGGGAAGTATGATGAATCTTGCATTCTTTACAGACTGTACTGTTTTGGCAGATTGTTGTTATGTTTGCATTGTTTGCATATGTTTGCTTGTTTAATGATTCTATTTGAGGATAGGAGTATTAAATATGCAGAGACATTTAGTATGCAATGTTGAATAATAATTTTAGTGATTAGTTACAGTAGAAGATGATAAGGTTTTGCATTGGTTTATACTAAGCTAAATGGCAATTGGCACATACAATTCGTCCAGTTGCTTCTCGTGGGTTTTCATAACCCTGCTGCGCAAAAATGGGATATGCATTCCTATCTCACGAGTTCTTGTTGAGTTTGGTGTGGATGAAGCTTTTGAGAGATAGAGAAACCATGATATGAGAGGAATTAAGGAGACACAAAAGTTCAAGCTTGGGGATGCCCAAGGCACCACAAGATAATATTTCAAGAAGTATCAAACATCTAAGATTGTGGATGCCCCGTTAGGCATCCCACCTTTCTTCTTCAACAACTATCGGTTAGTATCGGTTGAGCCTAAGTTTTTGCTTCTTCACATGAGTTGTGCTATCATTGCAATGTCATTTTATTTAGCTTTGCTTGCTGTTTGAATAAAATACCAAGATCTGAAATTATTAAATGGGAGAGTCTTCACATAGTTACATAATTATTCGACTACTCATTGATCTTCACTTATATCTTTTGGAGTAGTTTGTTGTTTGCTCTAGTTCTTCACTTATATCTTTTAGAGCATGGTGGTGGATTTATTTTGAAGAAATATATGAACTCTCATGCTTCACTTATATTATTTTGAGAGTCTTAAATAGCATGGTAATTTGCTTAAATAATCCTAATATGCTAAGCATACAAGATTTGTAAGAATTCTTATGAGTGTGTTGAATACTAAGAAAGTTTGATGCTTGATAATTGTTTTGAGATATGAAGATGGTGATATTAGAGTCATGCTAGTTGAGTAGTTGTGAATTTGAGAAATACTTGTCTTAAAGTTTGTGATTCCCGTAGCATGCATTATGGTGAACCGTTATGTGATGAAGTCGGAGCATGATTTATTTATTGATTGTCTTCCTTATGAGTGGCGGTCGGGGACGAGCGATGGTCTTTTCCTACCAATCTATCCCCCTAGGAGCATGCGCGTAATAATTGTTGGGGAACGCAGTAATTTCAAAAAATTTCCTACGCACACGCAAGATCATGGTGATGGCATAGCAACGAGAGGGGAGAGTGCATGTCCACGTACCCTCGTAGACCGTAAGTGGAAGCGTTATAACAACGCGGTTGATGTAGTCGTACGTCTTCACGATCCGACCGATCCAAGTACCGAACGTACGGCACCTCCGAGTTCAGCACACGTTCAGCTCGATGACGATCCCCGGACTCCGATCCAGCAAAGTGTCGGATGAGTTCCGTCGGACGACGGCGTGGTGACGATGATGATGCTCCACCGGCGCGGGGCTTCGCCTAAGCTCATGACGGTATGACCGAGGTGGAATATGGTGGAGGGGGGCACCGCACACGGCTAAGGAACGATCACATAGATCAACTTGTGTGTTCTAGGGTGCCCCCTGCCCCCGTATATAAAGGAGCAAGGGGGGGGGTGCGGTCGGCCCTAGGAGGAGGCGCACCGGAGGAGTCCTACTCCCACCGGGAGTAGGACTCCCCCCCTTTTCCTAGTTGGACTAGGACTTGGGGGGAGGGAAAGAGAAAGGGGGGCGCCGCCCCCCCTTTCCTTGTCCTACTCAGACTAGGGGGGAGGGGGCGCGCGGCCTGCTCTGGCCGGCCCTCCTCTTCTCCCTCATGGCCCACTAAGGCCCATTAACCCTCGGGAGGGTTCCGGTAACCACCCTGTGTTCCGGTATAATCCCGATTTCACCCGGAACTATTCCGAAGTCCAAACATAGGTTTCCAATATATCAATCTTTATGTCTCGACCATTTCGAGACTCCTCGTCATGTCCGTGATCACATCCGGGACTCCGAACAAACTTCAGTACATCAATACTCATAAAATTGTCATCGTAACGTTAAGCGTGCGGACCCTACGGGTTCGAGAACTATGTAGACATGACCTAGAACTATTCTCGGTCAATAACCAATAGTGGAACCTGGATGTTCATATTGGTTCCTACATTTTCTACGAAGATCTTTATCGGTCAAACCGCATAACAACATACGTTGTTCCCTTTGTCATCGGTATGTTACTTGCCCGAGATTCGATCGTCGGTATCCAATACCTAGTTCAATCTCATTACCGCAAGTCTCTTTACTCGTTCCGTAATACATCATTTCATAACTAACTCATTAGTTACAATGCTTGCAAGGCTTAGGTGATGAGTATTACCGAGAAGGCCCGTAGATACCTCTCCAACAATCGGAGTGACAAAACCTAATCTCGAATTATGCCAACTCAACATATACTTTTGGAGACACCTGAGAGTACCTTTATAATCACCCGATTCACGTTGTGACGTTTGGTAGCACACAAAGTGTTCCTCCGTAAACGGAGTTGCATAGTCTCATAGTTGCGTGAACTTTGTATAAGTCATGAAGAAAGCAATAGCAACATACTAAACGATCAAGTGCTAAGCTAACGGAATGGGTCAAGTCAATCACATCATTCTCCTAATGATGTGATCCCGTTAATCAAATGACAACTCATGTCTATGGTTAGGAAACATAACCATCTTCGATTAACGAGCTAGTCAAGTAGAGGCATACTAGTGACAATCTGTTTGTCTATGTATTCACACATGTATTATGTTTCCGGTTAATACAATTCTAGCATGAATAATAAACATTTATCATGATATAAGGAAATAAAATAATAACTTTATTATTGCCTCTAGGGCATATTTCCTTCAGTCTCCCACTTGCACTAGAGTCAATAATCTAGATTACACAGTAATGATTCTTACACCCATGGAGTCTTGGTGTTGATCATGTTTTGCTCGTGAGAGAGGCTTAGTCAACGGGTCTGCAACATTCAGATCCGTATGTATCTTGCAAATCTCTATGTCTCCCACTTGGACTTGGTCCCGAATGGAACTGAAGCGTCTCTTGATGTGCTTGGTCCTCTTGTGAAATCTGGATTCCTTTGCCAAGGCAATTGCACCAGTATTGTCACAGAAGATCTTCATTGGTCCCGATGCACTAGGTATAACACCTAGATCGGAAATGAACTCCTTCATCCAGACTCCTTCATTTGCCGCTTCAAGCAGCTATGTACTCCGCTTCACATGTAGATCCCGCCACGACGCTTTGTTTAGAACTGCACCAACTTACAGCTCCACCGTTTAATAAAAATACGATCCGGTTTGCGATTTAGAATCGTCCTATAAGTGTCAAAGCTTGTATCGACGTAACCCTTTACGACAAGCTCTTCGTCACCTCCATAAACGAGAAACATATCCTTAGTCCTTTTCAGGTATTTCAGGATATTCTTGACCGCTGTCCAGTGATCCACTCCTGGATTACTTTGGTACCTCCCTGCTAGGCTAATAGCAAGGCACACATCAGGTCTGGTACACATCATTGCATACATGATAGAACCTATGGCTGAAGCATAGGAACTGCTTTCATTTTTCCTCTATCTTCTGCAGTGGTCGGGCATTGAGTCTGACTCAATCTTACACCTTATGTCTGAGGCAAGAACCCTTTCTTTGCACGATCCATATTGAACTTTTTCAAGACTTTATCAAGGTATGTGCATTGTGAAAGTCCAATCAAGCGTCTTGATCTATCTCTATAGATCTTGATGCCCAATATAAAGCAGCTTCACCGAGGTTCTTCATTGAAAAACTTTTATTCAAGTATCCTTTTATGCTTTCCAGAAATTCTATATCATTTCCAATCAACAATATGTCGTCCACATATAATATTAGAAATGCTAGAGAGCTTCCACTCACTTTCTTGTAAATACAGGCTTCTCCAAAAGTCTGTACAAAACCATATGCTTTTATCACACTATCAAAGCGTTTATTCCAACTCCGAGAGGCTTGCACCAGACCATAGATTGATCGTTGGAGCTTGCACACTTTGTTAGCTCCCTTAGGATCGACAAAACCTTCCGGTTGCATCATATACAACTCTTCTTCCAGAAATCCATTCAGAAATGCAGTTTTGACATCCATCTGCCATATTTCATAATCATAAAATGCGACGATTGCTAACATGATTCGGACAGACTTAAGCATCGCTACGGGTGAGAAGGTCTCATCGTAGTCAACTCCTTGAAGTTGTCAAAAACCTTTTGCAACAAGTCGAGCTTTGTAAACAGTAACATTACCGTCAGCGTCAGTCTTCTTCTTGAAAATCCATTTATTCTCTATTGCTTGCCGACCATCGGGCAAGTCAACCAAAGTCCACACTTTGTTCTCATACATGGATCCCATCTCACATTTCATGGCTTCAAGCCATTTTGCGGAATCTGGGCTCACCATCGCTTCTTCATAGTTCGTAGGTTCACCATGATCTAGTAGCATGACTTCCGAATAGGATTACCGTACCACTCAGTGCGGATTTTATTCTGGTTGATCTACGAAGTTCAGTAACAACTTGATCTGAAGTTTCATGATCATTATCATTAACTTCCTCACTAACTGGTGTAGGTGTCATAGGAACTGATTTCTGTGATGAACCACTTTCCAATAAGGGAGCTGGTACTGTTACCTCATCAAGTTCTACTTTCCTCCCACTCACTTCTTTCGAGAGAAACTCCTTCTCTAGAAAGGATCCATTCTTGGCAACGAATGTCTTGCCTTCGGATCTGTGATAGAAGGTATACCCAATTGTCTCCTTTGGGTATCCTATGAAGACACATTTTTCAGATTTGGGTTCAAGCTTATCAGGTTGAAGTTTTTTCACATAAGCATCGCAACCCCAAACTTTTAGAAACGATAACTTTGGTTTCTTGCCAAACCATAGCTCATAAGGTGTCGTCTCAACGGATTTTGATGGTGCCCTATTTAACGTGAATGCGGCCGTCTCTAAAGCATAACCCCAAAATGATAGCGGTAAATCGATAAGAGACATCATAGGTCGCACCATATCTAGTAAAGTACGATTACGACGTTCGGACACACCATTCTGTTGTGGTGTTCCGGTGGCGTGAGTTGCGAAACTATTCCGCATTGCTTCAAATGTAGACCAAACTCGTAACTCAAATATTCTCCTCCACGATCAGATCGTAGAAACTTTATTTTCTTGTTACGATGATTTTCAACTTCACTCTGAAATTCTTTGAACTTTTCAAATGTTTCAGATTTATGCTTCATTAAGTAGATATACCCGTATCTGCTTAAATCATCTGTGAAGGTGAGAAAATAACGATATCCGCCACGAGCTTCAACATTCATTGGACCACATACATCTGTATGTATGATTTCCAACAAATCTGTTGCTCTCTCCATAGTACCGGAGAACGGTGTTTTAGTCATCTTGCCCATGAGGCACGGTTCGCAAGTACCAAGTGATTCATAATCAAGTGATTCCAAAAGTCCATCAGTATGGAGTTTCTTCATGCGTTTTACACCGATATGACCTAAACGGCAGTGCCACAAATAAGTTGCACTATCATTATCAACTCTGCATCTTTTGGCTTCGACATTATGAATATGTGTATCACTACCACGAGATTCAACAAGAATAGACCACTCTTCAAGGGTGCATGACCATAAAAGATATTACTCATATAAATAGAACAACCATTATTCTCTCGATTTAAATGAATAACCGTCTCGCATTAAACAAGATCCAGATATAATGTTCATGCTCAACGCGGCACCAAATAACAATTATTTAGGTCTAAAACTAATCCCGAAGGTAGATGTAGAGGTAGCGTGCCGACCCGCGATCACATTGACTTTGGAACCGCTTTCCCACGCCAAGATCGTCACCTCGTCCTTTGCGATTGCTCGCTTATTCCGTAGTCCCTGCTTTGAGTTGCAAATATTAGCAATGTAACCAAGATCAAATACCTGTGTGCTACTACGAGCTCTAGTAAGGTACACATCAATAACATGTATATCACATATACCTTTGTTCACCTTGCCATCCTTCTTATCCGCCAAATACTTGGGGCAATTCCGCTTCAAAGGACCAGCTTGCTTGCGGTAGAAGCACTTTCGATTTAGGCTTAGGTCCAGACTTGGGTCTCTTTTCTTGAGCAGCAACTTGCTTGGTGTTCTTCTTAAAGTTCCCTTCTTCTTTCCTTTGCCCTTTTCTTGAAACTAGTGGTCTTGTTGACCATCAACACTTGATGCTCCTTCTTGATTTCTACCTCCGCAGCTTTTAGCATTGCGAAGAGCTCGGAAGTGTCTTGTTCATCCCTTGCATATTATAGTTCATCACGAAGCTCTTGTAGCTTGGTGGCGATGATTGGAGAATTTCATCAATGACACTATCATCCGGAAGATTAACTCCCGGTTGAATCAAGTGATTATTATACCCGCACATTTTGAGTATGTGCTCACCGATGTAACTATTCTCCTCCATCTTGCAGCTATAGAACTTATTGGAGACTTCATATCTCTCAATCCGGGCATTTGCTTGAAATATTAACTTCAACTCCTGGAACATCTCATATGCCCCATGACGTCCAAAACGTCGTTGAAGACCCGGTTCTAAGCCGTAAAGCACGGCACACTGAACTCTAGAGTAGTCATCGACTTTGCTCGCCATACGTTCACAACTTCGGCGTTGCTCCTGCGGCAGGCACGGCACCCAACGGTGCTTCCGGGACGTAATTCTTCAGGCAGCAATGAGGATAATCCTCAAATTACGGACCCAGACCGTGTAATTGCTACCATCATCTTTCAACTTTGCTTTCTCAAGGAACGCATTAAAATTCAACGGAACAACAAAGACGAGCCATCTATCTACAATAAACATAGATAAGCAAAATACTATCAGGTGCTAATTTCATGATAATTTTAAGTTCAATTAATCATATTATTTAAGAACTCCCACTTAGATAGACATCTCTCTAGTCATCTAAGTGATCACGTGATCCAAATCAACTAAACCATAACCGATCATCACGTGAGATGGAGTAGTTTTCAATGGTGAACATCACTATGTTGATCATATCTACTATATGATTCACGCTCGACCTTTCGGTCTCCGTGTCCCGAGGCCATATCTGCATATGCTAGGCTCGTCAAGTTTAACTTGAGTATTCCGCGTGTGCAAAACTGGCTTGCACCCATTGTAGATGGACGTAGAGCTTATCACACCCGATCATCACGTGGTGTCTGGGCACTACGAACTTTTAGCAACGGTGCATACTCAGGGAGAACACTTCTTGATAATTTTTAGTGAGAGATCATCTTATAATTCTACCGTCAATCAAAGCAAAATAAGATGCATAAAGGATAAACATCACATGCAATCAATATAAGTGATATGATATGGCCATCATCATCTTGTGCTTGTGATCTCCATCTCCGAAGCACCGTCGTGATCACCATCGTCACCGGTGCGACACCTTGATCTCCATCGTAGCATCGTTGTCGTCTCGCCAACTATTGCTTCTACGACTATCGCTACCGCTTAGTGATAAAGTAAAGCAATTACATGACGTTTGCATTTCATACAATAAAGCGACAACCATATGGCTCCTGCCAGTTGCTGATAACTTCGGTTACAAAACATGATCATCTCATACAATAAAATATAGCATCACGTCTTGACCATATCACATCACAACATGCCTTGCAAAAACAAGTTAGACGTCCTCTACTTTGTTGTTGCAAGTTTTACGTGGCTGCTACGGGCTGAGCAAGAACCGTTCTTACCTACGCATCAAAACCACAACGATAGTTTGTCAAGTTGGTGCTGTTTTAACCTTCGCAAGGACCGGGCGTAGCCACACTCGGTTCAACTAAAGTGAGAGAGAAAGACACCCGCCGGTCACCTTTAAGCAACGAGTGCTCGAAGCGGTGAAACCAGTCTCGCGTAAGCGTACGCGCAATGTCGGTCCGGGACGCTTCATCTCACAATACCGCCGAACCAAAGTATGACATGCTGGTAAGCAGTATGACTTGTATCGCCCACAACTCACTTGTGTTCTACTCGTGCATATGACAGCAACGCATAAAACCTGGCTCGGATGCCACTGTTGGGGAACGCAGTAATTTCAAAAAATTTCCTACGCACACACAAGATCATGGTGATGGCATAGCAACGAGAGGGGAGAGTGCATGTCCACGTACCCTCGTAGACCGTAAGCGGAAGCGTTATAAGAACGCGGTTGATGTAGTCGTACGCCTTCACGATCCGACCGATCCAAGTACCGAACGTACGGCACCTCCGAGTTCAGCACACGTTCAGCTCGATGACGATCCCCGGACTCCGATCCAGCAAAGTGTCGGGGATGAGTTCCGTCAGCACGACGGCGTGGTAACGATGATGATGCTCCACCGGGGCAGGGCTTCGCCTAAGCTCCGCGACGGTATGACCGAGGTGGAATATGGTGGAGGGGGGCACCGCACACGGATAAGGAACGATCACGTAGATCAACTTGTGTGTTCTAGGCTGCCCCCCCCGCCCCCGTATATAAAGGAGCAAGGGGGGGGTGCGGCCGGCCCTAGGAGGAGGCGCGCCGGAGGAGTCCTACTCCCACCGGGAGTAGGACTCCCCCTTTCCTAGTTGGACTAGGACTTGGGGGAGGGAAAGAGAGAGGCGCCGCCCCTTTCCTTGTCCTATTCGGACTAGGGGAGGGGCGCGGCCTGCCCCGGCCGCCCTCCTCTTCTCCCTCATGGCCCACTAAGGCCCATTAACCCCGGGAGGGTTCCGTAACCCCGGTGTTCCGTAAAATCCGATTTCACCGGAACTATTCAAGTCCAAACATAGGCTTCCAATATATCAATCTTTATGTATCGACCATTTGAGACTCCTCGTCATGTCCGTGATCACATCCGGGACAATCGAACAAACTTCGGTACATCAATACTCATAAAATTGTCATCGTAACGTTAAGCGTGCGGACCCTACGGGTTCGAGAACTATGTAGACATGACCTAGAACTATTCTCGGTCAATAACCAATAGTGGAACCTGGATGTTCATATTGGTTCCTACATTTTCTACGAAGATCTTTTATCGGTCAAACCGCATAACAACATACTTTGTTCCCTTTGTCATCGGTATGTTACTTGCCCGAGATTCGATCGTCGGTATCCAATACCTAGTTCAATCTTGTTACCGGCAAGTCTCTTTACTCGTTCCGTAATACATCATTTCATAACTAACTCATTATCTACAATGCTTGCAAGGCTTAGGTGATGAGTATTACCGAGAAGGCCCAGAGATACCTCTCCAACAATCGGAGTGACAAAACCTAATCTCGAATTATGCCAACTCAACATATACTTTTGGGGACACCTGTAGAGTACCTTTATAATCACCCGATTCGTTGTGACGTTTGGTAGCACACAAAGTGTTCCTCCGTAAACGGAGTTGCATAGTCTCATAGTTGCAGGAACTTTGTATAAGTCATGAAGAAAGCAATAGCAACATACTAAACGATCAAGTGCTAAGCTAACGGAATGGGTCAAGTCAATCACATCATTCTCCTAATGATGTGATCCCGTTAATCAAATGACAACTCATGTCTATGGTTAGGAAACATAACCATCTTCGATTAACGAGCTAGTCAAGTAGAGGCATACTAGTGACAATCTGTTTGTCTATGTATTCACACATGTATTATGTTTCCGGTTAATACAATTCTAGCATGAATAATAAACATTTATCATGATATAAGGAAATAAATAATAACTTTATTATTGCCTCTAGGGCATATTTCCTTCAATAATTTGCTTTGATAACTTCTAGATTTTTGCAATAAGTATATGAGTTCTTTATGACTAATGTTGAGTCCATGGATTATACGCACTTTTTCCCATCCTTCCACCATTGCTAGCCTCTCTAATACCGCGCACTTTTCACGGTATCATACACCCACCATATATCTTCCTCAAAACAGCCACCATACCTACCTATCATGGCATTTCCATAGCCATTCCGAGATATATTGCCATGCAACTTTCCACCGCTCTGCTTATTATGACACGCTCCATCATTGTCATATTGCTAGCATGATCATGTAGTTGACATCGTATATGTGGCAAAGCCACCGTTCATAATTCTTTCATACATGTCACTCTTGATTCATTGCATATCCCGGTACACCGCCGGAGGCATTCATAGAGAGTCATATTTTGTTCTAAGTATCGAGTTGTAATTCATGAGTTGCAAGAAAATAAAAGTGTGATGATCATCATTTTTAGAGCATTGTCCCAAGTGAGGAAAGGATGGTGGAGACTATGATTCCCCCACAAGTCGGGATGAGACTCCGGACGAAAAATAAAAAAAAAGAGAAAAAAAGAGGCCATAAAAAAAGAGAAAAGGCCCAAATAAAAAATAAAGAAATAAAAAATAAAAAATGAGAGAAAAAGAGAGAAGGGGCAATGCTACTATCCTTTTACCACACTTGTGCTTCAAAGTAGCACCATGATCTTCATGATAGAGAGTCTCCTATGTTGTCACTTTCATATACTAGTGAGAATTTTTTATTATAGAACTTGGCTTGTATATTCCAATGATGGGCTTCCTCAAATGCCCTAGGTCTTTGTGAGCAAGCGAGTTGGATGCACACCCACTTAGTTTCTTTTGTTGAGCTTTCATATACTTATAGCTCTAGTGCATCCGTTGCATGGCAATCCCTACTCATTCACATTGATATCTATTGATGGGCATCTCCTTAGCCCGTTGATATGCCTAGTTGATGTGAGAGTATCTTCTCCCTTTTTGTCTTCTCCACAACCACCATACTATTCCACATATAGTGCTATATCCATGGCTCACGCTCATGTATTGCGTGAAGATTGAAAAAGTTTTGAGAATGTCAAAAGTATGAAACAATTGCTTGGCTTGTCATCGGGGTTGTGCATGATTTAAATACTTCGTGTGGTGAAGATAGAGCATAGCCAGACTATATGATTTTGTAGGGATAGCATGCTTTGGCCATGTTATTTTGAGAAGACATGATAGCTTTGTTAGTATGCTTGAAGTATTATTATTTTTATGTCAATATGAACTTTTTTCTTGAATCTTTCGGATCTGAATTTTCATATCACAAGTAAGAAGAATTACATTGAAATTATGCCAAGTAGCACTCCCCATAAAAAATTATCTTTTTTATCATTTACCTACTCGAGGACGAGCAGGAATTAAGCTTGGGGATGCTTGATACGTCTCCAACGTATCTATAATTTTTGATTGCTCCATGCTATATTATCTACTGTTTTGGGCAATATTGGGCTTTATTTTCCACTTTTATATTACTTTTGGGACTAACCTATTAACCGGAGGCCCAGCCCAGATTTGCTGTTTTTTTGCCTATTTCAACGAAGAAAAGGAATATCAAACGGAGTCAAAACGGAACGAAATCAACTGAAGAAGTTATTTTTGGAAGGAACCCCACCTGATGGACTTGGACCCCATGTCAGAAGATACGGGAGGTGCTCACGAGGGTGGGGGCGCGCCCCCTGCCTCGTGGGGCTCCCATAGCTCCACCGACGTACTCCTTTCACCCATATATATCTACGTACCCTAAAACTTCCAGAACAGAGATTAGATCGGGAGTTCCGCCGCAAGAAACCACGAGCCACGAAAAACCAATCGGGACCTGTTCGCACCCTGCCGAGGGGGATCCCTCACCGGTGGCCAACTTCATCATCCGGCGCTCTCCATGATGAGGAGGGAGTAGTTCACCCTCGGGGCTGAGGGTATGTACCAGTAGCTATGTGTTTGATCTCTCTCTCTCTCTCTCTCTCGTGTTCTTGATTTGGCACGATCTTGATGTATCGTGAGCTTTGCTATTGTAGTTGGATCTTATGTTTCTTCTCCCCCTCTACTCTCTTGTAATGGATTGAGTTTTCCCTTTGGAGTTATCTTATCGGATTGAGTCTTTAAAGATTTGAGAGGTAATCAATTTGCGGGTTCCGCCCATGAACCTATGCATAGGGGTTGGCACACGTTTTCATCGTGATTCTCCGGTAGAAACTTTGGGCACTCTTTGAGGTTTTATGTGTTGGTTGAATAGATGAATCTGAGATTTTGTGATGCATATCGTATAATCATACCCACGGATACTTGGGGTGACAATGGAGTATCTAGGTGACATTAGGGTTTTGGTTGATTTGTGTCTTAAGGTGTTATTCTAGTATGAACTCTAGGGCTGTTTGTGACACTTATAGGAATAGCCCAACGGATTGATTGGAAAGAATAACTTTGAGGTGGTTTCGTACCCTACCATAATCTCTTCGTTTGTTCTCCGCTATTAGTGACTTTGGAGTGACTCTTTGTTGCATGTTGAGGGATAGTTATATGATCCAACTATGTTATTATTGTTGAGAGAACTTGCACTAGTGAAAGTATGAAACTTAGGCCTTGTTTCCTAGCATTGCAATACCGTTTGTGCTCACTTTTATCATTAGTTACCTTGCTGTTTTTATTATTTCAGATTACAAATACCTTTATCTACCATCCATATTGCACTTGTATCACCATCTCTTCGTCGAACTAGTGCACCCATACAATTTACCATTGTATTGGGTGTGTTGGGGACACAAGAGACTCTTTGTTATTTGGTTGCAGGGTTGTTTGAGAGAGACTGTCTTCATCCTACGCCTCCCGCGGATTGATAAACCTTAGGTCATCCAGTTGAGGGAAATTTGCTACTGTCCTACAAACCTGTGCACTTGCAGGCCCAACAACGTCTACAAGAAGAAGGTTGTGTAGTAGAGATCAGCGGCCCGGACCGACATTACGCGTACGCTTACGCGAGACTGGTCTCACCGTTGCGAGCACTCGTTGCTTAAAGGTGACCGGCGGCTGTCTGTCTCTCTCACTTTAGTTGAACCGAGTGTGGCTATGCTCGGTCCTTGCGAAGGTTAAAACAGCACCAACTTGACAAACTATCATCGTGGTTTTGATGCGTAGGTAAGAACGGTTCTTGCTAAGCCCGTAGCAGCCACGTAAAACTTGCAACAACAAAGTAGAGGACGTCTAACTTGTTTTTGCAGGGCATGTTGTGATGTGATATGGTCAAGACATGATGCTAAATTTTATTGTATGAGATGATCATGTTTTGTAACCGAAGTTATCGGCAATCGGCAGGAGCCATATGGTTGTCGCTTTATTGTATGCAATGCAATCGCCCTGTAATGCTTTACTTTATCACTAAGCGGTAGCGATAGTCATAGAAGCATAAGATTGGCGAGACGACAACGATGCTACGATGGAGATCAAGGTGTCGCGCCGGTGACGATGGTGATCATGGAGGTGCTTCGGAGATGGAGATCACAAGCACAAGATGATGATGGCCATATCATATCACTTATATTGGTTGCATGTGATGTTTATCATTTATGCATCTGATCTTGCTTTGATTGATGGTAACATTATAAGATGATCCCTCACTAAAATTATCAAAGTATAAGTGTTCTCCCTGAGTATGCACCGTTGCGAAAGTTCTTCGTGCTGAGACACCATGTGATGATCGGGTGTGATAGGCTCTACGTTCAAATACAACGGGTGCAAAACAGTTGCACACGTAAAATACTCAGGTTAAACTTGACGAGCCTAGCATATAATAGATATGGCCTCGGAACACTGAGACTGAAAGGTTGAGCGTGAATCATATAGTAGATATGATCAACATAGTGATGTTCACCATTGAAACTACTCCATCTCACGTGATGACCGGAGATGGTTTAGTTGATATGGATCACGTGATAACTTAGAAGATTAGAGGGATGTCTATCTAAGTGGGAGTTCTTAAGTAATATGATTAATTTGAGCTTAAATTTATCATGAACTTAGTCCTGATAGTATTTTGCAAATTATGTTGTAGATCAATAGCTCGCATTTAGCTCCCCTGTTTTATTTTTGATATGTTCCTAGAGAAAACTAAGTTGAAAAATGTTAGTAGCAATGATGCGGATTGGATCCGTGATCTGAGGATTATCCTCATTGCTGCACAGAAGAATTATGTCTTTGATGCAATCGCTAGGTGATGCACCTATTGCAGGAGCAGATGCGGACGTTATGAACATTTGGCTAGCTCAATATGATGACTACTTGATAGTTTAGTGCACCATGCTTAACGGCTTAGAATCGGGACTTCAAAGACGTTTTGAACGTCATGGACCATATGAGATGTTCCAGGAGTTGAAGTTAATATTTCAAGCAAATACCCGAGTTGAGAGATATGAAGTCTCCAACAAGTTCTATAGCTAAAAGATTGAGGAGAATAGCTCAAGCAGTGAGCATGTGCTCAGATTGTCTGAGTACTACAATCGCTTGAATCAAATGGGAGTTAATCTTCCAGATAAAATAGTGATTGACAGAATTCTCTAGTCACCATCACCAAGTTAGTAGAACTTCGTGATGAACTATAGTAAGCAAGGGATGATGAAAACGATTCCCAAGCTCTTCGTGATGCTGAAATCGACGAAGATAGAAATCAAGAAAAACATCAAGTGTTGATGGTTGACAAGACCACTAGTTTCAAGAAAAGGGCAAAGAGAAGAAGGGGAACTTCAAGAAGAACGGTAAGCAAGTTGCTGCTCAAGTGAAGAAGCCCAAGGCTGGTCCTAAGCCTGAGACTAAGTGCTTCTACTGCAAAGGGACTGGTCACTGGAAGTGGAACTGCCCCAAGTATTTGGCGGATAAGAAGGATGGCAAAGTGAACAAAGGTATTTTTGATATACAGATTATTGATGTGTATTTTACTAGTGTTCGTAGCAACCCCTCAGTATTTGATACTGGTTCAGTTGCTAAGAGTAGTAACTCGAAACGGGAGTTGCAGAATGAACATAGACTAGTTAAGGGTGAAGTGACGATGTGTGTTGGAAGTGGTTCCAAGATTGATATGATCATCATCGCACGCTCCCTACACTTTCGGGATTAGTGTTGAACCTAAATAAGTGTTATTTGGTGTTTGCGTTGAGCATGAATATGATTTGATCATGTTTATTGCAATACGGTTATTCATTTAAGTTAGAGAATAATTGTTGTTCTGATGAATAGAACCTTCTATGGTCATACACACCAACGAAAATGGTTCGTTGGATCTTGATCATAGTGATACACATATTCATAATATTGAAGCCAAAAGATGCAAAGTTAATAATGATAGTGCAACTTATTTGTGGCACTGCCGTTTAGGTCATATTGGTGTAAAGCGCATGAAGAAACTCCATGCTGATGGGCTTTTGGAATCACTTGATTATGAATCACTTGATGCTTGCAAACCATGCCTCTTGGGCAAGATGACTAAAACGCCATTCTCCGGAACAATGGAGCGAGCAACAGATTTGTTGGAAATCATACATACTGATGTATGTGGTCCGATGAATATTAAGGCTCGCGACAAGTATCATTATTTTCTGACCTTCACAGATGATTTGAGCAGATATGGGTATATCTACTTGATGAAACATAAGTCTGAAACGTTTGAAAAGTTCAAAGAACTTCAGAGTGAAGTGGAGAATCATCGTAACAAGAAAATAAAAGTTTCTACGATATGATCGTAGAGGTAAAATATTTGAGTTACAAGTTTGGCCTTCAGTTAAAACAATGTGGAATAGTTTCACAAACTCATGCCACCTGGAACACCACAGCATAATGGTGTGTCCGAACATCATAACCGTACTTTATTGGATATAGTGCAATCTATGATGTCTCTTACCGATTTACCACTATCGTTTTGGGGTTATGCATTAGATACAGCTGCATTCACATTAAAAAGGGCACCATCTAAATCCGTTGTAAGATAATTTGCCCTTTGATTTTGATTGAATATACTATTTTTCCGCCTTTACCACGCATTATTGTATGCGCTTCTAGAGAAGTATGTATGCAAGAAGTAAATTCTAACCGCTTTCTTTTGAATCCAATTTCAAATTAGATTAGAAAGATAGAAAGGCCGAGACGACGCCGTATGAACTGTGGTTTAGCAAGAAACCTAAGCTATCATTTCTTAAAGTTTGGGACTGCGATGCTTATGTGAAAAAGTTTCAACATAATAAGCTCGAACCCAAATCGAAGAAGTAAGTCTTCATCGAATACCCAAAGGAGACAGTTGGGTACACCTTCTATCACAGATCCAAAGGCAAGACATTCGTTGCTAAGAATGGATCCTTTCTAGAGAAGGAGTTTCTCTCGAAAGAAGTGAGTGGGAGGAAAGTAGAACTTGATGAGGTAACTGTACCTACTCCCTTATTGGAAAGTAGTTCATCGCAGAAATCTGTTCCTGTGACTACTACACCAATTAGTGAGGAAGCTAATGATAATGATCATGTAACTTCAGATCAAGTTACTACCGAACCTTGTAGGTCAACCAGAGTGAGATCCGCACCAGAGTGGTACGGTAATCCTGTTCTGGAGGTCATGTTGCTTGACCATGAAGAATCTACGAACTATGAGGAAGCGATGATGATCCCAGATTCCGCGAAACGGCTTGAGGCCATGAAATCTGAGATGGGATCCATGTATGAGAACAAAGTGTGGACTTTGGTGGACTTGCTCGATGATCGGCAAGCCATTAAGAATAAATGGATCTTCAAGAGGGAGATGGACGCTGATAGTAGTGTTACTATCAACAAAGCTAGAATTGTCGCAAAAGGTTTTCGACAAGTTCAAGGTGTTGACTACAATGAGAGTTTCTCACTCGTATCTATGCTTAAGTCTGTCCGAATCATGTTAGCAATTGCCGCATTTTGTGAAATCTGGCAAATGGATAAACAAAACTGCATTCCTTAATGGATTTACTAAAGAAGAGTTGTATATGATGCAACCAGAAGGTTTTGTCAATCCTAAAGGTGCTATCAAAATATGCAAGCTCCAGCGATCCATCTATGGACTGGTGCAAGCATCTCGGAGTTGGAATACACGCTTTGATAAGTTGATCAAAGCATATAGTTTTACACAGACTTGCGGTGAAGCCTGTATTTACAAGAAAGTGAGTGGGAGCACTACAAAATTTCTGATAAGTATATGTGAATGACATATTGTTGATCGGAAATAATGTAGAATTATTCTGCAAAGCATAAAGGAGTGTTTGAAAGGAGTTTTTCAAAGAAAGACCTCGGTGAAGCTGCTTACATATTGAGCATCAAGATCTACAGAGATAGATCAAGATGCTTGATTAGTTTTTTCAATGAGTACATACCTTGACAAGATTTTGAAGTAGTTCAAAATGGAACAGTCAAAGAAAGAGTTATTGCCTGTGTTACAAGGTGTGAAATTGAGTAAGACTCAAAGCCCGACCACGACAGAAGATAGAGAGAGAATGAAAGTCATTCCCTATGCCTCAGCCATAGGTTCTATAAAGTATGCCATGCTGTGTACCAGAACTATTGTATAACCTACACTGAGTTTAGCAAGGGAGTATAATAGTGATCTAGGAGTAGATCACTGGACAACGGTCAAAATTATCCTTAGTGGAATAAGGATATGTTTCTCGATTATGAAGGTGACAAGAGGTTCGTCATAAAGGGCTACGTCGATGCAAGTTTTGACACTGATCTAGATGACTCTAAGTCTCAATCTGGATACATATTGAATGTGGGAGTAATTAGCTAGAGTAGCTCCGTGCAGAGCATTGTTGACATAGAAATTTGCAAAATACATACGGATCTGAATGTGGCAGACCCGTTGACTAAACTTATCTCACAAGCAAAACATGATCACACCTTAGTACTCTTTGGGTGTTAATCACATAGCAATGTGAACTAGATTATTGACTCTGGTAAACCCTTTGGGTGTTGGTCACATGACGATGTGAACTATGGGTGTTAATCACATGGTGATGTGAAACTATTGGTATTAAATCACATGGTGATGTGAACTAGATTATTGACTCTAGTGCAAGTGGGAGACTGAAGGAAATATGCCCTAGAGGCAATAATAAAGTTATTATTTATTTCCTTATATCATGATAAATGTTCATTATTCATGCTAGAATTTTATTAACCGGAAACATAATACATGTGTGAATACATAAACAAACAGAGTGTCACTAGTACGCCTCTACTTGACTAGCTTGTTGATCAAAGATGGTTATGTTTCCTAGCCATAGACATGGGTTGTCATTTGATTAATGTGATCGCATCATTATGAGATTGATGTGATTGACATTTCCGATTCCGTTATATTAGCACCAGATCTTTTAGTATGTGGCTATTGATTTCTTCATGACTTATGCATGTTACTATGACTATGAGATTATGCAACTCCCGTTTACGGAGGAACACTTTGTGTGCTACCAAACGTCCACAACGTAATCGGGTGATTATAAAGGAGCTCTACAGGTGTCTCCAAAGGTACATGTTGGGTTGGCGTATTTCAAGATTAGGATTTGTCACTCCGATTGTTGGAGAGATATCTCTGGGCCCTCTCGATAATGCACATCACTTAAAGCCTTGCAAGCATTGCAACTAATGAGTTAGTTGCAGGATGATGTATTACGGAACGAGTAAAGAGACTTGCCGGTAACGAGATTGAACTAGGTATTGAGATACCGACGATCGAATCTCGGGCAAGTAACATATCGACGACAAAGGGAACAACGTATGTTGTTATGCGGTCTGACCGATAAAGATCTTCGTAGAATATGTAGGAGCCAATATGAGCATCCGTGTTCCGCTATTGGTTATTGATCGAAGCGTGTCTCGATCATGTCTACATAGTTCTCGAACCCGCAGGTCCGCATACTTAACGTTACGATGACAGCTTATATTATGAGTTTATATGTTTTGATGTACTCAAGGTTGTTCGAGCCCGGATGTGATCACGGACATGACAAGGAGTATCGAAATGGTCGAGACATGAAGATTGATATATTGGAAGCCTATGTTTGGATATCGGAAGTGTTCCGGGTGAAATCGGGATTTTACCGGAGTACCGGGAGGTTACCGGAACCCCCCTAGTCCATTAGTGGGCCTAGGTGGAAGAGAGGAGAGGGGGAAAGGGCTGGCCGCGCGCCCCTCCCCCTAGTCCGAATAGGACAAGGAGAGGGGGGCGGCGCCCCCCCTTCCTTCCTTCTCCTCCACTCCTTCCCCCTCCCAAGTCCTAATCCAAATCCAACTAGGAAAGGGGGGGGGGGGGAGTCCTACTCCCGATGGGAGTCGGACTCGTCCGGCGCGCCTCCTCCTATGGCCGGCCGCACCCCCCCTTGATCCTTTATATACGGGGGCAGGGGGCACCCCATAGATACAACAATTGATCAAGTTGATCTTTTAGCCGTGTGCGGTGCCCCCCTCCACCATAGTCCACCTCGATAATACTGTAGCGGTGCTTAGGCGAAGCCCTGCGTCGGTAGAACATCAACATCGTCACCATGCCGTCAGTCGATTTAAACTCTCCCTCAACACTCGGCTGGATCGGAGTTCGAGGGACGTCATCGGGTTGAACGTGTGCTGAACTCGGAGGTGCCGTGCGTTTGGTACTTGATCGGTCGGATCGTGAATACGTACGACTACATCAACCGCATTGTGCTAACGCTTCCGCTTTTGGTCTACGAGGGTACGTGGACAACACTCTCCCCTCTCGTTGCTATGCATCACCATGATCTTGCGTGTGCGTAGGAAATTTTTGAAATTACTACGTTCCCCAACAGTCAAAGATATAGGGCGACTGACCTAGCTACCGGAACGTCAGAGGGCACAAGTCAAGTTTGTGTGTGGCAGGGAGACATGACTAGAGCGCTCGATGTATCGGTGTGTGTGTGTGGGAGGGGGTGGGGGGGGAGGCCTAACTATAGAGGTAAAACGACTCGTATATGTGTTGAGAAGGAGAGACCCAGCTATGTCTTGGGGGAGATCGGTCGACATCCATACATAACTGAAGGACGGTAAATAGGATGGGACAGAGAGAGAGAGAGAGAGAGAGAGAGAGAGAGAGAGAGAGAGAGAGGTAGAGTGAGGGATGGGTGTTGGAGTTGGTTGTCGAAGATTGGGGGAGAGGCCTTCTAGACACACTGAGGGTGGAACTGCAATATTATCAATAAGAGTGGGGATGTGTTTACGTGTGTGCTCGTCGTGATATATCTGTCGGGACTCATCCATGGATGATGAAGGGGAACCATGTGTTTGGTAAGAAATCTAACTAGATCGGTAGATCAATTGTTGTTTGTCGGAGGAAGGGAGAGACATAACTAATGAGGTAAATCGATCGACGCGTGGGTGCTACCTCTTGAGCACTGCGTTGGATTTCCTTGAAGAGGAAAGGGTGATGCAGCAGAGTAGAGTAAGTATTTCCCTCAGTTTTTGAGAACCAAGGTATCAATCCAGTAGGAGGCTACACGCGAGTCCCACGTACCTACACAAAACAAATAGCTCAACGCGACCAACGCGATTAGGGGTTGTCAATCCCTTCACGGTCACTTACGAGAGTGAGATCTGATAGAGATAATAGATAATATTTTTGGTATTTTTGGTATAGAGATGCAAAGTAAAATAAAAGGCAAAAATAAAAAGCAAAGCAATAATAAAGTGATGGAGGATTGATATGATGAGAATAGACCCGGGGGCCATATATAGATTTCACTAGTGGCTTCTCTCAAGAGCATAAGTATTCTACAGGGGTGAACAAATTACTGTTGGGCAATTGACAAAATTGAGCATAGTTATGAGAATATCTAGGTATGATCATGTATATAGGCATCACATCCGAGACAAGTAGACCGACTCCTGCCTGCATCTACTACTATTACTCCACTCATCGACCGCTATCTAGCATGCATCTAGAGTATTAAGTTCAAGAAAACAGAGTAACGCCTTAAGCAAGATGACATGATGTAGAGGGATAAATTCATGCAATATGATAAAAACCCCATCTTGTTATCCTCGATGGCAACAATACAATACGTGCCTTGCTACCCCTACTGTCACTGGGAAAGGACACCGCAAGATAGAACCCAAAGCTAAGCACTTCTCCCATTGCAAGAAAAACCAATCTAGTAGGCCAAACCAATCTGATAATTCGAAGAGACTTGCAAAGATAACCAACCATACATAAAAAAATTCAGAGAAGATTCAAATATTGTTCATAGATAATCTTGATCATAAACCCACAATTCATCGATCTCAACAAACACACCGCAAAAAGAAGATTACATCGAATAGATCTCCACAAGAGAGGGGGAGAACATTGTATTGAGATCCAAAAAGAGAGAAGAAGCCATCTAGCTACTAACTATGGACCCGAAGGTCTGAGGTAAACTACTCACACTTCATCGGAGATGCTATGGTGATGATGTAGAATCCCTTCTTGGTGGATTCCTTCCCATGAGCTCGAACAGGCCCCAAGATGGGATCTCGTGGGTGTAAGGTTGCGGCGGTGGAATTAGGTTTTTGGCTCCGTATCTTATCGTTTGGGGGTACGTAGGTATATATAGGAGGAAGGAGTACGTCGGTGGAGCTTCGTGGGGCCCACGAGGGTGGGGGGCGCGCCTGGGGGGGTAGGGCGCACCCCCTACCTCGTGCCCACCTCGTAGCTTTCTTGACGTAGGGTCCAAGTCTCCTGGATCATATTCGGTGAGAAAATCACGTTCCCGAAGGTTTCATTCCGTTTGGAATCCATTTGATATTTCGTTTCTTGAACACCTTTGAAATAGGCAAAAACAGCAATTTCAGCTGGGCCTCCGGTTAATAGGTTAGTCCCAAAAGTAATATAAAAGTGGAAAATAAAGCCCAATATGGTCCAAAACAGTAGATAATATAGCATGGAGCAATCAAAAATTATAGATACGTTGGAGACATATCGTGCATCCCCAAGCTTAATTCCTCGTCATTCCTCGAGTAGGTAAATGATAAAAAGAGAAATTTTTATGCGGAGTGCTACTTGGCATAATTTCAATGTAATTCTTCTTAATTGTGGTATGAATATTCAGATCTGAAAGATTCAAGACAAAAGTTCATATTGACATAAAAATAATAATACTTCAAGCATACTAACTAAGCAATTATGTCTCTTCAAAATTACATGGCCAAAGAAAGTTCATCCCTACAAAATCATATAGTTTAGTCATGCTCCATTTTCGTCACACAAGAATGCTCTCATCATGCACAACCCCGATGACAAGCCAAGCAATTGTTTCATACTTTAATAATCTCAAACTTTATAAACCTTCACACAATACATGAGCGTGAGCCATGGATATAGCACTATGGGTGGAATAGAATATGATGATGGGGGTTATGTGGAGAAGACAAAAAAAAGAGAAGATTTCACATCAACGAGGATAATCAATGGGCTAGGGAGATGCCCACCGATTGATGTTAATGCAAGGAGTAGGGATTGCCATGCAACGGATGCACTAGAGCTATAAATGTATGAAAGCTCAACAAAAGAAACTAAGTGGGTGTGCATCCAACTTGCTTGCTCACGAAGACCTAGGGCACTTGAGGAGGACCATTGTTGGAATATACAAGCCAAGTTCTATAATGAAAAATTCCCACTAGTATATGAAAGTGACAACATATGAGACTCTCTATATGAAAAACATGGTGCTACTTTGAAGCACAATATATGAGACTCGCTATATGAAGAACATGGTGCTACTTTGAAGCACAAGTGAGGAAAAAAAGGATAGTAGCATTGCCCCTTTTTTATTTATTTTTATTATTTTTTGGGCCTTCCTTTTTTTTCTTTGGCCTTTCTCTTTTTTGGGGGACAATGCTCTATTAAATGATGATCATCACACTTCTATTTATTTACAACTCAATGATTACAACTCGATACTAGAACATAGTATGACTCTATATGAATGCTTCCGGCATTGTACCAGGATATGCAATGAATCAAGAGTGACATGTATGAAAGAATTACGAATGGTAGCTTTGCCACGAATACTATGTCAACTACACGATCATGCTATGCAATATGACAATGATGAATGTGTCATGATGAACGGAATGGTGGAAAGTTGCATGGCAATATATCTCGGAATGGCTATGGAAATGCCATAATAGGTAGGTATGGTGGCTGTTTTGAGGAAGATATAAGGAGGTTTATGTGTGAAAGAGCGTATCATATCACGGGGTTTGGATGCACCGCGAAGTTTGCACCAACTCTCAATGTGAGAAAGGGCAATGCACGGCATCAAGAGGCTAGCAATGATGGAAGGGTGAGAGTGCGTATAATCCATGGACTCAACATTAGTCATAAAGAACTCATATACTTATTGCAAAAATCTACAAGCCATCAAAAACCAAAGTACTACGCGATGCTCCTAGGGGGATAGATTGGTAGGAAAAGACCATCGCCGTCCCCGACCGCCACTCATAAGGAGGACAATCAAATAACACCTCATGTTTCAAATTTGTTACATAACGTTTACCATACGTGCATGCTACAGGACTTGCAAACTTCAACACAAGCATTTCTCAAATTCACAACTACTCAACTAGCACGACTTTGATATTATCACCTCCATATCTCAAAACAATTATCAAGCATCAAACTTTTCTTAGTATTCAACACACTCAAAAGAAAGTTCTACAAATCTTGAATACCAAGCATATTATTATTTTTAAGCAAATTACCATGCTATTTATGACTCTCAAAATAATCTAAGTGAAGCATGAGAGATCAAAAGTTTCTATAAAACAAATCCACCACCGTGCTCTTAAAGATATAAGTGAAGCACTAGAGCAAAACTATCAAGCTCAAAAGATATAAGTGAAGCACTAGAGCAAAACTATCAAGCTCAAAAGATATAAGTGAAGCATTATGAGCATTCTATCAAATTCCAATTCATGTATGGCTCTCTCAAAAGGTGTGTACAGCAAGTATGATTGTTATAAACTAAAAAGCAAAGACTCAAATCATACAAGACGCTCCAAGCAAAACACATATCATGTGGTGAATAAAAAATATAGCTCCAAGTAAAGTTACCGATGGAAGTGGACAAAGGAGGGGATGCCTTCCGGGGCATCCCCAAGCTTTGACTTTTTGGTGTCCTTGGATTATCTTGGGGGTGCCATGGGCATCCCCAAGCTTAGGCTCTTTCCACTCCTTGTTCCATAATCCATCAAAAAAATTCACCAAAAACTTGAAAACTTCGCAACACAAAACTCAACAGAAATCTCGTGAGCTCCGTTAGCGAAAGAAAACAAACAACCACTTTAAGGTACTGTAATGAACTCATTCTTTATTTATATTGGTGTTAAACCTACTGTATTCCAACTTCTCTATGGTTTATAAACTATTTTACTAGCCATAGATTCATCAAAATAAGCAAACAACACACGAAAAACAGAATCTGTCAAAAACAGAACAGTCCGTAGAAATCTGTAACTAACGCAAACTTCTAGAACTCCAAAAATTCAGAAAAAATAGGAAGACCTAGGAAATTTGTTTATTGATCAGAAGAAATTGGAATCAGTATTTTATCACGTTCTGATGATTATCAATAATTGTTTTCGTGAACAGAAAGTTTCTGTAAATTACAGCAAGATCAAATAACTATCACCCAAGAAGATCCTATAGGTTTAACTTGGCACAAACACTAATTAAAACATAAAACCACATCTAAACAGAAAGTAGATCAATTATTTATTCCTAAACAGAAACAAAAACGGAAAACTAAAAATAAAATTGGGTTGCCTCCCAACAAGCGCCATCGTTTAACGCCCCTAGCTAGGCATAAAAGCAAGGATAGATCTAGGTATTGCCATCTTTGGTAGGCAATCCATAAGTGGCTATCATAATAGATTCATATGGTAGTTTTATTTCCTTCCTAGGGAAGTGTTCCATGCCCTTTTTAAATGGAAATTGGAATCTAATATTCCCTTCCTTCATATCAATAATTGCACCAATCGTTCTAAGGAAAGGTCTACCAAGAATAATAGGGCAAGAAGGATTGCAATCTATATCAAGAACGATAAAATCTACGGGCACATAATTACTATTTGCAACAATAAGAACGTCATTAATTCTTCCCATAGGTTTCTTAATAGTGGAATCCGCAAGGTGCAAATTTAGAGAGCAATCATCAAAATCGCAGAAATCTAGCAAATCACACAAGGTTTTGGGAATAGTGGAAACACTAGCACCCAAATCACATAAAGAATAAAATTCATGATCCTTAATCTTTATTTTAATAGTTGGTTCCCACTCATCATAAAGTTTTCTAGGGATAGAAACTTCCAACTCAAGTTTTTCTTCATAAGATTGCATCAAGGCATCAACGATATGTTTAGTAAACGCTTTATTTTGACTATAGGCATGAGGAGAATTTAGCACGGATTGCAACAAGGAAATACAATCAATTAAAGAGAAACTTTCATAGTTAAATTCCTTGAAATCCAAAATAGTGGGTTTAGCAACATCTAGGGTTCTGATTTCTTCAATCCCACTTTTATCAATTTTATCATCAACATCTAAATACTCCGAATTGTTGG
Organism: Aegilops bicornis; assembly: GCA_021605145.1. Classification (NCBI taxonomy): domain Eukaryota; kingdom Viridiplantae; phylum Streptophyta; class Magnoliopsida; order Poales; family Poaceae; genus Aegilops; species Aegilops bicornis. The sequence goes on along the minus strand of CM038669.1, from coordinate 112,058,894 downwards.
AACACCTTCTAGGTAAAGGTAGATTATATTCAGTTTCATCAAGATTCATATTGCAAAAACAAAGATTTAATAGGGGACACATCAATAACTTTTAGATCTTCATCTTGATTTTCATAGGAATTGGAAGAACACGCTTTAATAAATACATCTTTCGTAGCACGCATCCTAGCGGTTCTTTCCTTGCACTCATCAATGTAAATTATCATAGCTTTGAGAGCCTCATTGATATCATGTTTCGGAGGAATAGATCTAAGCTTTAAAGAATCAACATCAAGAGAAATTCTTTCAACATTCCTAGCCAATTCATCAACTTTAAGAAATTTCTCTTCAAGCAAAGCATTAAAATTCTTTTGCGAATTCATAAACTCTTTAACACTAGTCTCAAATTCAGAGGGCATCTTATTAAAATTTCCATAAGAGTTGTTGTAGGAATTTCCATAATTATTAGACGGATTACTAGGATAAGGCCTAGGATTAAAGTTCCCTCTATATGCGTTGTTACCAAAATTATTCCTACCAACAAAATTCACATCCATAGATTCATTATTATTCTCAATCAAAGTAGACAAAGGCATATCATTAGGATCAAGAAACACTCTTAGTAGCAAATAATTTCATAAGTTCATCCATCTTTCCACTCAAAACATTGATTTCTTCTATCGCATGCACTTTCTTATTAGTAGATATTTCAGTGTGCCATTGAGAATAATTAACCATAATATTATCTAGGAGTTTAGTAGCATCTCCTAAAGTGATTTCCATAAAAGTGTCTCCAGAGGCCGAATCTAAAAGATTTCTAGAAGCAAAATTCAATCCGGCATAAATTTTTTGTATAATCATCCACAAATTCAAACCATGAGTAGGGCAATTACATATCATTAATTTCATTCTCTCCCAAGCTTGTGCAACATGTTCATGATCAAGTTGCTTAAAATTCATAATATCGTTCCTAAGAGAGATGATCTTAGCGGGAGGAAAATACATAGAGATAAAAGCATCTTTGCACTTGTTCCAAGAATCAATACTATTTTTAGGCAAAGATGAAAACCAAGCTTTAGCATGATCTCTAAGCGAAAAAGGAAATAGCTTCAATTTAACAATATCATTATCGACATCTTTTTTTTGCATATCACATAAATCGACGAAGCTATTTAGATGAGTAGCGACATCTTCACTAGGAAGGCCGGCGAATTGATCTTTCATATCAAGATTCGACAAAGCAGTATTGATTTCACAAGATTCAGTATTGGTAAGAGGAGCAATCGGAGTGCTAAGGAAATCATTATTGTTGGTATTGGTAAAGCCACACAATTTGGTATTATCTTGAGCCATTGTGACAAACAAGTAATCCAACACACGAGCAAACGAAAGGCAAGCGAAAAAAAGGCAAACGGAAAAGAGAGGAGGAGATTGGGAAAGAGAGGGCGAATAAAACGGCAAGGGTGAAGTTGGGGAGAGGAAAACGAGAGGAAAATGGCAAATAATGTAATGCGAGAGATAAGGGATTGTGATAGGTACTTGGTATGTTGACTTTTGCGTAGACTCCCAAGAACGGGCGCCAGAAATCTTCCTGCTACCTCTTGAGCACTGCGTTGGATTTCCTTGAAGAGGAAAGGGTGATGCAGCAGAGTAGAGTAAGTATTTCCCTTAGTTTTTTAGAACCAAGGTATCAATCCAGTAGGAGGCTACACGCGAGTCCCTCGAACCTACATAAAACAAATAGCTCAACGCAACGAACACGATTAGGGGTTGTCAATCCCTTCACGGTCACTTACGAGAGTGAGATCTGATAGAGATAATAGATAATATTTTAGGTATTTTTGGTATAGAGATGCAAAGTAAAATAGAAGGCAAAATAAAAAGCAAAGCAATAACAAAGTGATGGAGGATTGATATGATGAGAATAGACCTGGGGGCATAGATTTCACTAGTGGCTTCTCTCAAGAGCATAAGTATTCTACGGTGGGTGAACAAATTACTGTTGAGCAATTGATGTAATTGAGCATAGTTATGAGAATATCTAGGTATGATCATGTATATAGGCATCACGTCCGAGACAAGTAGACCGACTCCTGCCTGCATCTACTACTATTACTCCACTCATCGACCGCTATCCAAAGATGCATCTAGAGTATTAAGTTCAAGAAAACAGAGTAACGCTTTAAGCAAGATGACATGATGTAGAGGGATAAATTCATGCAATATGATAAAAACCCCATCTTGTTATCCACGATGGCAACAATACAATACGTGCCTTGCTGCCCCTCATCACCGGGAAAGGACACCGCAAGATTGAACCCAAAGTTAAGCACTTCTCCCATTGCAAGAAAAACCAATCTAGTAGGCCGCATCAAACTGATAATTCAAGAGACTTGCAAAGATAACCAATCATACATAAAAGAATTCAGAGAAGATTCAAATATTGTTCATAGATAATCTTGATCATAAACCCACAATTCATCGGTCTCAACAAACACACCGCAAAAAAAGATTACATCGAATAGATCTCCACAAGAGGGGGAGAACATTGTATTGAGATCCAAAAAGAGAGAAGAAGCCATCTAGCTACTAACTATGGACCCGAAGGTCTGAGGTAAACTACTCACACTTCATCGGAGAGGCTATGGTGATGATGTAGAATCCCTTCTTGGTGGATTCCCTTTCTGGCGGAGCTCCGGAACAGGCCCCAAGATGGGATCTCGTGGGTACAGAAGGTTGCGGTGGTGGGATTAGGTTTTTGGCTTCGTATCTGATCGTTTGGGGGTACGTAGATATATATAGGAGGAAGGAGTGCGTCGGTGGAGCTTCGTGGGGCCCACGAGGGTGGGGGGCGCGCCTGGGGGTAGGGCGCGCCCCCCTACCTCGTGCCCACCTCGTGGCTTCCTTGACGTAGGGTCCAAGTTTCCTGGATCATGTTCGGTGAGAAAATCACGTTCCCGAAGGTTTCATTCCGTTTGGACTCCGTTTGATATTCCGTTGCTTCGAAACACTGAAATAGGCAAAAAACAACAATTTTGAGCTGGGCCTCCGGTTAATAGGTTAGTCCCAAAAGTAATATAAAAGTGGAAAATAAAGCCCAATATGGTCCAAAACAGTAGATAATATAGCATGGAGCAAAAAAATTTTATAGATACGTTGGAGACGTATCAGTGGGAAAAAACGAGTTATAAGGACCTAGCTAACTATATGTATAGCGGGAGATCGGTCGGTGTACGTCCATTTGTTAGAGGCAAATAAGGCCCGGCGAGACGGATAGACAGAGAGAATGGAGCTAGGAGGTGGTGCGAGAGGCCCAGCTACTAGCTAGATTGGGGGAGGAGTGTGCGGTTGTGAGATCGATGAAAAGAGGGGCGAGAGTTTACACGTGTGTGGGACCGTATGAGAGACACGAGGCAAGGACACATAAAGGAGGAGATTGAAGGTGCGTGTGTATGTTGTAGGCACACATCGCTGGAGAGGTTTATCGATCGGTGTGTGTCGGAAAGGAGTTGTGGAGACTGTGGGAGAACGACCTAAAGAAAAAAATGGATGTGCGCGATGGATAGAATGCTGAGGGAGGGGGAGGGCGAGGAGGGCGTGTGCATGCACGAGAGAAAGTTAGTGGTAGCTACAAAGGTTAATTAGAGGATTGCGTGGGTGTAAGAGACTAACAAAGATCATAATTTGATATGAAAGTGGATTCATATATTTGAATAGGAGATCATAGTGTTTTAAACATATGCATGCATGAATATAGCGGTGATACGCGTGTTGTGGTTTTGCACATGTTATACCATAATGTGATAATGCATGGCGTTTGCAACTCACAGCTAAATGTCGAACAATCTAAACCATACTATACATTGAACAATCTCACATTTTATTTGAATTTGTGATAATGTATGGCGTTTGAAGCTTACAACGAAATACCAAACAATCTAAACGATACTATATATCGAACATTCTCACATTTTATTTGAATTTGTGGTAATGTGTGGTGTTTGCAACTCACATCTAAATACTTGTAGGCGTAGGGGGCGGGGCACCATACATAATGTGATAAACACATTACACATATGAGACATGGTTTAGTTTGTGAAGATCTAGATAGAGCTTGAAATGTACTATGATTTCAAATCAACATAAAGTGGATTAAAAAAATTGAGTTCGAGTTTATATAGTACACATAGTTCATATGTAACTCGAGATTAATCATGTGGTGTGCTGTGAAGATAATACACAAATGATGGTTTAACTTGACAATAATGACGATTGTAGATCTTATTAAAACAGAGAAATGAATTCAAATGCTTTGACTTCACAACAATCATTATTGTAGATCTTATTCAAATAGAGAAATGAATTCAAATTTAGTTCATATTGAAGCGGTAGTATATACTATTCATGCACAAAAACGATCATTTGAGCACTAGGTTGCATGCATTATACACGTAGCAAAATATTTTAATTGAACATAACATGAATTCAAAGTTTTGAATGACATTTGTAGTGCGAATTGATTTGGTCCAGTACACGTTAGGGCTTGTCCGAAATTTCAACCCGCGCCTTGTTAGCCCGAAATATTTAAGATATATCTTTGTCTCGTTGTGCTCGACAACTCCTCCATCTCAACCCGCGCCTTGCTATTCCAAAATTACAACGCTGTGAAAACTCCCACCTCCTGTGAAATCCCGACACGTGAAATGCCCGTGATACCCTGAACCGAAGAACCGCCTCAAATCGGTGGGGGTACTTTCAGAACTTACCCCACATTTCGACAAGCGTCCCTAAGCCATGGTTCCCCACTCCCATCACATCCGCCCACACATTCGTACACCAAGGCCGGGAAAACCTGCGAAGCCCCACACCCTCCTCCGTCCGCCACCCAGCCAGAGCCTCTCCCCCGACGATGTCGTCCACAGCAACACCTCGACGTCCCTCATCCATCATACCGGATGAGGATCCGTTGTTGATCTGGTCGTCCCTCCGGTTCAGCCACCCCGTCCTCCACCTCCAAGGAGCTGCCCCGATGTTCCCCTCGTCTTTCGCGCCACCTCCATTCCCACACCGCCGTCTTCAACTGCACCATCGGAAGAGCATCAGCATCACCATTTCCTCGGATGAAGCTGCAGCCTAATCGGCGCCACCAAAGAGGTTGTACACTAATCGCCGCATTTTCTTCTTGATTCGATCTCATGGTGCTGCCGGCGCTCGGTCCCGAGCTGACATGGCGCGACTCCATCCACGACGGCGTCGCCGGCCACTTCCTCCACGGTGTCGCTCCCTCGGCGGCGACATCCACATCAGTAGGAGCCGATGTTGCTTTAGCTCTCGCTCGCGCTGCTGCTCTGCTCTTGCTCTCGGTCCCCTACCTGGTCTGCTCTTGCTCTTGCTCTTGCTCTTGCTGCTGCTCTCGCTCTTGCTCTTGCTTGCGATGCTGCTCCGATTTACCTACACTTCAGTCCACTGAATCGACTTTTGGGTCAGTCGATTTTCAGGGGGTGGGGGGGGGGGCGTGATACGTCTCCAACGTATCTATAATTTTTGATTGCTCCATGCTATATTATCTACTATTTTGGAAAATATTGGGCTTTATTATCCACGGTTATATTACTTTTGGGACTAACCTATTAACCGGAGGCCCAGCCCAGATTTGCTGTTTTATGCCTATTTCAGTATTTCGAGGAAAAGGAATACCAGACGGAGTCAAAACGGAACGAAATCAACTGGAGAAGTTATTTTTGGAAGGAAAGCCACCCGATGGACTTGGAGTGCACGTCAGGAAAGAAGGGAGGTGCTCACGAGGGTGGGGGGCACGCCCCCTGCCTCGTGGCCCCCCCTTCGGTCCACCGATGTACTCCTTTCACCCATATATACCTACGTATCGTAAAACTTCCAGAACAGAAGATAGATTGGGAGTTCCGCCACTGCAAGCCTCTGTAGCCACCAAAAACCTCTCGGGAGCCCGTTCCGGCACCCTTCCGGAGGGGGAACCCATCACCGGTGGCCATCTTCATCATCCCGGCGCTATCCATGACGAGGAGGGAGTAGTTCACCCTCGGGGCTGAGGGTATGTACCAAAGAGCTATGTGTTTGATCTCTCTCTCTCTCTCGTGTTCTCTCTCGTGTTCCCTTTATGGCACGATCTTGATGTATCCCGAGATTTGCTATTGTAGTTGGATCTTATGATGTTTCTCCCCCTCTACTCTCTTGTGATGAATTGAGTTTCCCTTTGAAGTTATCTTATCGGATTGAGTCTTTTACGAGAACACTTGATGTATGTCTTGCCGTGTTTATCTGTGGTGACAATGGGATATCATGTGCCACTTGATGTATGTTTTGGTGACCAACTTGCGGGTTCCGCCCATGAACCTATGCATAGGGGTTGGCACACGTTCTTGACTCTCCGGTAGAAACTTTGGGGCACTGTTTGAAGTACTTTTATGTTGGTTGGATAAATCTGAGATTATGTGATGCATATCGTATAATCATGCCCACGGATACTTGAGGTGACAATGGAGTATCTAGGTGACATTAGGGTTTTGGTTGATTTGTATCTTAAGGTGTTATTCTAGTACGAACTCTAGGGCTGTTTGTGACACTTATAGGAATAGCCCAACGGATTGGTTGGAAAGAATAACTTTGAGGTGGTTTCGTACCCTACCATAATCTCTACGTTTGTTCTCCGCTATTAGTGTCTTTGGAGTGACTCTTTGATGCATGTTGTGGGATTGTTATATGATCCAATTATGTTATTATTGTTGAGAGAACTTGCACTAGTGAAAGTATGAACCCTAGGCCTTGTTTCCTATCATTGCAATACCGTTTGTGCTCACTTTATCATTAGTTACTTTGCTGTTTTTATATTTTCAGATTACAAAAACCTATATCTACCTTCCATATTGCACTTGTATCACCATCTCTTCATTAACTAGTGCACCTATACAATTTACCATTGTATTGGGTGTGTTGGGGACACAAGAGACTCTTTGTTATTTGGTTGCAGGGTTGCTTGAGAGAGACCATCTTCGCCCCACGCCTCCCACGGATTGATAAACCTTAGGTCATCCACTTGAGGGAAATTTGCTACTGTCCTACAAACTCTGTGCACTTGCAGGCCCAACAACGTCTACAAGAAGAAGGTTGCGCAGATGAGACATCGTGGCGCCACGGAGTTAAGGAAGAACCAGCCCTTGGGGAGGTGGGCTCACGGATAAGTACCCCACTATCTATCTTAGGATTCAGGGTGGGGCGGTGGTCGCCAGTGGTGGGGCGGTGGCGTGGGGATCACCAAGAAAAGCTCGGCACGGGGGGCTAGAGGATGGCTGGGCAGCGGCGGACCGGGCGGGGAGTGTTTTGGGGCGGGCGGACCGCACCCACCGCTGAGTTGTGGGGCGGCTGTTTGGCCGGTTGTGGCTAGCGGCTCAGGGGGTGGAGGTTGAAGATGAACTGCAGGCCCTTGATTTCGTATCCAACGGCTGCAAAATCGACTGACCAGAGATGAAAAAGTCAGTCGACTGACGTGTAGCCTCACCTCTAGTGCATTCAGTTTCGACAGTAAAATTCAGTTTCGACAGCAAAATTCAGTTTCGACAGTTAAGTTCAGTTTCAACAGTTAAATTCAGTTTCGACAGTTAAGTTCAGAGATGAGCGGCTGATGTATACATCTAGCACTTTGTGGTTATGTATTTTACGTCATCTATTGGAGATGCTATTAGAATACCACTCATGTTAACGTTGACTATCTTGTCATCCTTCACCTCGGCGTCAGACAACTCAATCGGAGCTGCTCCAACGACGAAACCCTCCATCAAAGCGGAGCAGTACCTCGGGCTCCATCTCCAGACGCCTAAGATCTTCTTCCCCTCCTCCGACAGCCAAGTTAGCCGGAGCATCCTCACCAGCCAACCCAATCACGCTGAGATCGACATGGCTTCGCGAAAGAGGTTGTACACTTCTTGTGGTTTGACTTAATCTCACCATGCTTCTTTGCATCCTGTGATCTTCCAATTCACTCAGATTGGCAGAAATCCTATGTTTTTAAATTCTCTGTTTTGCACGTGCATTCCTATCCTATTCCTGTCTATTTCCTATCCCTGCATTGTTAGAATTCTCAAATTCAAACAAGCCCTTACATAATTACTTCTGTTACAGATTGTGTCAACGAAAACCTTGTGTGGTTTGTCCTGCTCCTGCGGTGCTGTGTTCCACCCCAGCTCAGCTGCTCCAATGACAGAAGGGTTCACCACAACAGGGATCCGCTCTCCAGACCGTCTTTCACCGCCTCAGATCTTCTTCCCCGCCGCCGGCAGCCACGACAACTGCATTACCATCATCAACTGAGCAGATGACCTTGAGGACTACACTAGTCCGCAAGAGAGGTCGCACTCTTCCGTGTCTGCTTACATTATGCATCGCTTAATATGATGACATGCTACTTTATCGTCGTGTTCACCTATTAGACTCTGACTCGTGTCCAAACTTATCTTTGAAACTTGAGTTTTTAAATGGTTGTGGGGTACATATTGGGGCAGCAATCAGTACTATCTGTCTACTATCTGGTTAATCTCGGGTGTCTACTATGAGTTTCATGTTGGGTGCAAACAAACATTAAAGGAGTCATTATCTGTATTTTTTAAAATCTATTATCTGCCTGCTATCATTTGTTTTGGGTCTATCCACAGTTTGCTACCATCACTCTGGATTCGTGCATGCACTCCTTACATAATCTCACTATGTTTTATTCCTATGCATGTCAGTTATTGTACACAATGGAACTGAACATGTAGAGCAAAAGAGACGAGCCTTGCGTGGCAATAAAATTTCATGCAGACGTCACACCATGGTGGGTGCAAAGGCAGCCCCCCTCCACCCATTTCGGATCGTAATCAAGTGGAAGATAACTGTTCTGAGGGGATTCGTATGTAAGACCACTCCTATTTACCCCATGAGGTCTTCGCTCTAACTTGGCATGCCGATGTTGGTAATATCATGCATATGGTGCCTTGCATTGCTTACTGTATACATTAAAGATGTCATCTTCTTAGTTTAGACATGCTTTGTGTCAATGCCATATGTTTAGTTTCTTTATCATATATTTGAATCATGCAATGCCATCTTGTTTAGCCAGGCATCATATATGTGAATTTTGCAATGCCACCCTGGTTAGCCAGTCATCTTATATGTGAATTATATCATGACATCATTTTTTTATTACGTATTAAATTTGTCAACAATTTTAGTACATTCAATTACTCTTCCTGTGCATCAGCCATTCGGCACGGTCATGGAAAAATCTGGAGTGGAAACAAGGTCTTCAGAGCGCATAATGCTATCTCGACGAAGCGCATGTCTTGTTGGTTACGTATAGCTCCTCGAGAGGAGGATTGAGACGATGACCAGTCCTATTTCCCCGAGGTGCATGCTCTAACTTGGCAGGATTATGATGCTCATATCGTGCGTATGGTATCTTGCATTGCTATGTCATTTGCTTAGTTTAGACATGCTTTGTGTGAATGCTACCTGTTTAGTGTCTAATTACCATATATCTAAATTATGCAATGCCATCTTGTTGCAAGACATTATATATGTGAATTATGCAATGCTATCTTGTTGCAAGGCATTATATATGTGAATTATGCAATGCCATGTTGTTTAGCCAAGCGTCATATATGTGAATTATATCATGCCATCCTTTTTTTTATATTTCTCATTGCTTTTGTCGACAATGTTTGTATATTCAACTGCTCTTCATGTGCATCAGCCATTTGAATTGGTGATGGAGAAATCTGGAGTGAAAACAAGGTCTTCAGAGCAGACAATGCTACCTGGTGAAGCAGATATCTTGCTGGTTACAGATAGCTCTTTTGAGGAGGATTCAGAGGCAGATGACCAGTCCTATTATCCCCCTGAGGTGTATGCTCAAACTTGGCAAGGTTATACTACTCATATCATGCATATGTTGTATTGCAATGCTTAGTTTTTACATCATATACACGATATTGAATGTCATCTCCTTAGTTGACACATCATATAAGCGATTGCCCTCTGCTCACTTCCTTAGTATATAAATCATATAATTGAATTATATCATGCCATGATGTTTATATAGACAACATGTATCTGAATTATGGCATGCCAACCCATTTTCTAAAGACATAATATAGTTATATCATCTCATCCTATTCACATAGTCATCATATTTTGAATTATGTCATTCTATCCGTGAATTATATCATGCCATCATCTTTCCATCGATTTACATGTTTGTGATTTATGGCATGCCAACCACTTTAATAGACACATCGTATAGTTATATCATGTCATCCTGTTTACATAGTCATCATATTTTGAAGTATGTCATTCTATCCTGTTTAGTTAGCCATCATACATGTGAAATTGTGTCATGCTATCCTGTTTAATTAGCCATCATATATGTGAAATTATGTCCTGCTATTCTGCTTGGTTAGACAACATAAATTTGAATTATTTCATGCCCTGTTTTCTTCCCTACTATCCATTGCACTGTCTATCTTACAATGTCTCAGACATTCAATTACTTTTCTTGTTTATCAGCCATTTCAATTGGAGGGGTGATGGCAGATTCTGTGGGAGTAAAAACACGGTCTTCGTAAAAGATCGTGCTACCGTCGATGGAGATAGAACCACGGTTGTACTTGCCCAAGAACCAGCCCCACCACACATAACCCAGACTCACGCAGATTGTACCCCTACCTAGTTGGACAGAGAACCAGCTACACCCCTTCTAACCCCAACCCCAGCAGATAGTAACCCAGTTCCCGTTGACACAGCACCGTCTCCACCACAGAGCACCCAAACACGAGCAGCTAGTAAGGCAACTGCAGTGCCCAAAGCACGAGGACCACCACTCCGAACCCCAAGTCAATGCTTAAAGCAGAAGAAGAATTGTTCTCAGGTCAGGTTCCGTAGCTATGGTTCATACTACTTTGCTCTTGTATCACTGTATTTACTCATACCAACTAATTTCAAATTTGAAGGATGCAATTGAAACTCCAATGGTGCAACAGGTATGTTTTAAGCCTGTTTCTTTAACGTGTTTGCTGTTGTAACTTGCTCTATGTTGATTTCAGTTTCAATTGAATAAACAGTGGTATTCTCATGCCATGCACCTTACAAGTGTTGTTATTGCTGTGTAGTTTCCCACACTTATATTCTGTCTAAGCTGCTTTGTCTTAAATAGATATGATTCGAATCAGTATCTATCTTGATTTGGCAACATAAACTAGAATGATATAGACCATACAAGGACCATACTACATAGATATATGTTTGTTTCATGCTGTTATTCGTCCACCTTACTACCGAACTGGTTTACCAAAATGAGTTTCATATACTACATTGTAAACCTGTGATGTATTTGTTTGTTTCTCTTTTAGAATGCGGATAAAATATTGGAGAAGAGTACCCCGTTATGCAATGGTACAGGAAGTAATGCAGATAAGGTTCAAGATAGTGAGACATCCCTGTTGGTCTCCAAGAAAGCTGATAAAAACTATATTGAAGACACTGAGACAACCCCAAAGTCCTGTCTTGATGTAGTGTTCGAGTTACTGGCTACTACTGCTAGCACCAACTCTTGAACTTCATTGCTGAATCAGTTAAACTTCTTGAGTCTCAACTTCAAGTTGAAAGACGCCGATCGATGTTATGTGACAGAAGTCAAGGATGGGAAGTCCTCGCAGAATTCAGATGCATACTTTCCGTGCAACAACAAGTGCTGGAGGATTTAAGCGCCAAACAAGATAAAGTTAATAAGCTTGCTAAGCATCTTGCCAGCATTATGGGTACCCAGGATATTGTTTCTTGAGATCTTCTGAAGTGGTTTTAGTTCTATACTTGTTTTGCTGCAGCGTTTATATGCTGCTTTGTTCCCTATATTTGCACTGGTGGCGAACTTTGATGCCCAGTGGATGTAATATGTGTAATAGCCGTGATAGCCTAGCGTAAGTTGCTTGCCTATTTATTTCCTTATTGTCTTGTTTATTTGTTTTCTTGTAGTCAGTGCAGTTCTTTTTCCGCGGTTTGCTAGTGGCCGCAATAGCCTATTTTTTAAAACTAGGCCACATTAACCATGGGCTACATATTTATCAGAGTTAACATGGGCCTCTTACGGGTCAGAGAAACAATGGGCCTTCTAAGGGCCGCAGAAACAATGGGCCTTCTACGGGCATAGAAACAATGGGCCTTATACGGCCGTAGACACAATGGGCCTTCTACAGTCAGATCATCAATGGGCCTTCTACGGGTCAGATGATCGATTGGCCAAACATGGGCCAATAACAGACCACATTATGGCCGTAAATGGGCTAGAGTTGAAATCATTCGTTCATGGGCCGACCATAATGGGCCGCCGTTAATCGGCCGTATTTGATGACGCTATGAAAACGGCCCAACATATTAACGGGCCACAAACGGGCCGGCTGTAACCACGGGTTGAATTTGGACCACAAGTAGAAAATGATAGTAACGGGCCGATAGTAAACGAATGCTAGAAATGAGCCCAAGAATAAATGTGCCCTGAGAAGGCCGAAAGATTACATGGGCTAGAAACAGCCCAACGGAATAATGGGCCGTTAATGGGTATAAAGTGATACACTGTTCATTACGGGCCAGTTTTACCACGGGCCATTAATGGGCCGAGGGTTACTAAGGGCCTCATATGGGCCGAAAGACGTCATGGGCCATACATGGGCCGGAAGTTAAAACGGGCTGGAATTATATTGGACGGCCCAGATGACGCTACTGGGCCTAATTCAGATAGGCCGTAAACGGGCCCTGGGTTAGCGGGCTATAAATGGGCTATATGCGAATAGGCCATTAACAGGCTTGCCGTGGGCCGACCCGCCACCTTTTGACCAAGTCAAACAGGCCGGCCTTTTCACAGGAACGGGCCTCTATTGGGCCGTGCCATGTGTCGATGTATCATAGGCGCTTTGGGACCAATAGTGGATGACATCTGTCCCAACGGCGAGCCGACACGTGTTCCCTCCAGCCAATGATGATTTTACACGTGAAAAATTCCCATTGGTCGGGGCTGTTAACGGGTTATCGGATCCAAAACCGGACCCGATAGCTTAACGACATTCCATTACGGTGGATGCCACGTGTCGGTTACCCTCTTGACGAAAGCACTTCACGCGCGATTTATCGTCATGGAAGTGGACACTTCCGTGATGATAATTTTGGTAATGCCATGGAACACTTCTACGACAGCACATGTATGACTATCTTGATTCTGTCATAAATTTGTCATGGATGTACATGCATGACAGAAAACGTGACCTACTGTGACAAACACGTATCATCACGGAAGTGTATTTTTTTGTAGTGTGTATCGGTGGTCGATAGAACTTGAGGGAATATTTGTTCTACCTTTAGCTCCTCGTTGGGTTCGACACTCTTACTTATCGAAAGAGGCTACAATTGATCCCCTATACTTGTGGGTTATCAAGACCTTTTTCTGGCGCCGTTGCCGGGGAGTCATAGTGTGGGGTGAATATTCTCGTGTGTGCTTGTTTGCTTTATCACTAAGTAATTTTTATTTGCCGTTCTTAGTTGTTTTCTATCTTTAGTTATGGGTAGGAAACGCAAAATACAAAAAATTAGTTGTACCTACTGAACCAATGGTTGAAGAACCACTCAAAATCTATCACAATCCTGAAGCTTTTTACTTGGATCATCTTCGATCCCTATGTGCTCGTGCTGAAACCCCAACTAGCTTAGTTGAGGGCAAATCCTTATATGAGCATGCTTGTTATATGCATAATCAGATATCTGAAAAAGGGAAACATTTATCGGATCAAATTCATCTTTTGCAATGCTATGCTTGGAATTTATGTGAAATATATGATGCTACTTGTTGTTCGAAAACCCTAAGAAACACCTTCCCTACCAATGTGAGTTTATTGATAATGGAATCAGATTCTTCAGATGCTAAGGGTGTTTATAATTACTATGATGTTCAACAAATTAAAGAATTTGTTGCTTTTAAGGGTGCTTATGAAATTGCTTCTTTGATTGAAACGTATGATGCTACTCTTTACAAATATGAAAATTTTGCCATACTTGAATATTTTTATGATAATTATGCTTCTAATGCCTATGTTAAACCATATGTTGAGGACTCCTCCGCTGTCCAAGAAGAGATTAATATTTTGCAGGAGTCTATGGAAGAAGAAATTGATGAAACTGTGAGCTCATTGGATGAAAAAGACGATGAGGAGAGAGAAGAACAAAAGGAGGAAGAGCGGATTAGCTACCCGTGCCCACCTTCTAATGAGAGTAACTCTTCAACTCATACATTGTTTAATTTCCCTTCGTGTTTACCGAAGGATGATTGCTATGATGATTGTTATGATTATGTTGGTTCTCTTGAAATATCCCTTTTTGATAATGCTTGCTATGCTTGTGGCCAAGATGCCAATATGAATTATGCTTATTTAGATGAACTTGCTGTAGTTCCTTATGTTAAACATGAAATTGTTGCTATTGCACCCACGCATGATAGTCCTATTATCTTTTTGAATTCTCCCGACTACACTATTTCGGAGAAGTTTGCACTTATTAAGGATTATATTGATGGGTTGCGTTTTACTATTACACATGATGATTTTGATAGATATAATATGCATGTCCTTGCTGTTCCTACTTGCAATTATTATGAGAGAGGAACTATATCTCCACCTCTCTATGTTTCCCACACGATAAAATTGCAAGAAACTGCTTATGCTATGCATTGGCCTTTACTATGTGAGCATGAATTGTTCTTTTATGACATGCCGATGCATAGGAAGAGAGTTAGACTTTGTCATTGCTCGATATATGTTGCCTTGTGCTCACTATTAAATCCTAAATCATTGTTAATTAAAATTGGCTTTGATGTACCTTGGGATCCGGGTGGATTCACTACTTGAGCACTATATGCCTAGCTTAATGGCTTTAAAGAAGGCGCTACCAGGGAGACAAACCGAAAGTTTTAGAGAGTCATTTATTTCTGTTTAGTGCTTTTATATAGTTTAAAAACAAAAAAATAAAGAGGGGAACCCAAAACTTTTCAAAAAGGAAAGTGAAAGTGAGATAGACGAGCATTGTGAAAGTGGGGGACGTCCTTGAACTTTGTTCATGCCCATGGAAACTTTGTGAATCTTAATTATAGAAAATTTTCAACAAAAATAATTATACCCTTGTACAATTCCATTTTATTATAAAAAATAATGTGCCATGGTTTGCCTTTAGGATGTTTACAATGCTTGTTGGTTTGTACTGCAGTGATGTAAACTTTGGTTGTAGTCTTGCGATTTTAATATTTTACCGAACGTCAAACGGTTCTCGATTCTTTTGCACTCGTCTTTCTATACAAATTGTTTTTTCCTAATTTTTGGAGAATTTTTCAAGTATCGTAAGTATGGTGAATGTTCATATTATTACGCATCATTCTATTTTAGATGATTCTGTTTTTGATGCATAGTTTGCTTGTTTTGATGAAACTATCAATTTATATCAGTGGATTAAGCCATGAAAAAGTTATATTACAGTAGCTATAATGCAACAACAAAATATGAATTGGTTTGCAATAGTACTTAGAGTAGTGATTTGCTTTATTATACTAATGGATCTTACCGAGTTTTCTGTTGAAGTTTTGTGTGGATGAAGTGTTCGATGATCGAGAAGGTCTCAATGTGAGAAGAAGCAAGAGAGGCAAGAGCTCAAGGTTGGGGATGCTTGAGGCACCCCAAGTAAATATTCAAGGAGACTCAAGCGTCTAAGCTTGGGGATGCCCCGGAAGGCTCCCCTCTTTCTTCAACAAGTATCAGTATGTTTTCGGATTCGTTTCGTTCATGCGATATGTGCAAATCTTGGAGCGTCTTTTGCTTTAGTTTTCATTTTTATTTTATGCACCATGTTGGTATGAGATAGTGATGAAGTCATATACCTAGGGTAGGGTCATGGACCTGTCCAAGATACCCTCCCCAAGGACATCTCTAGAAGAAACTACCTTTCAGTCGACCTAGAAGGATTCCACTCAACGGACCTGAAGACCTACCAGCCAACCACTCGACCGGCAGAAGATCTACAGTCAGTCTGCATGCAAACGGTCGGTCATTAAGTGGCTTTATGGTCATCATAGCACTTTATATAGGACGTTACCAGTAACTCCCTCTCTTAATGTACCTTAATCCCTCAGATAATCGAGGGCCGTAGGGTCCGCGAACTCTATATAAGCCACCCTCCTCGGTAACGGGTTCGCACTTCGTAACTCATACGCATATAATACAATCGACCTCCTCCGGCTCCGAGACGTAGGGCTGTTACTTTCTCCGAGAAGGGCCTGAACTCGTAAACATCTTGCGATACAACTACTCCATAGCTAGGATCTTGCCTCTCCATACCTACCCCCATTCTACCGTCGGACTTAGAACCACGCCGGTTGGCGCCCACCGTAAGTGTGTGTCTTAGCGACTTGTTGGAGAAGTTGTAGTTTTTCCGGTCCCATTCATCATGGTTTCGGGTGGAGTTTTGGTTGAGGGCCGCGAGATCCGTCTCGGTGCGCTCACGTTCATCGCCGACGAATCCGCTTGGTTGCAGGAGGCTCCACTCGACGTAGACGCACTCCTCGTCACGGGCAACGACTTTCGCTGCGGCCCACAAGCGGCCCTCCTCGCGCAGCCTGCCGACTCCAAAGATCGGTCGGCTCTTGTGTCGCCCTCCTCCTGGGCCTTCTCGCCGCGCAAGCGCCCGGCCGGTCGAGGCTTCAGCGGTGGGTGAGGCATGCGGTGGCCCTCCGCCGCCACCCCTCAAGTCGCGTAATCGAGCCCGACGAATCTCTCTACGGCCTGTTCGATCTGTCGACTGGCTCCGCAGAGACTGCATCCGAGTGCGATAGCAGTGATCCAGCGGCGGAGGTTCTGATGGTCGACGGACCATGCAGTCCTCCTGGTTTCCCTCACGCCGGCGGAGGCGTTGGCGGAGGCGAACCGGCGCAGGCTCACAAAGAGTACCAACCCGAGCCCATCACTTCGCTGCAGAGGGAGGAGCTTCGCCGCCGGTACATGGATGCGCTTCACACTCCTATCGTTGGAGAAACACCCGAGGCCCATGCCTTAGAAGATGCGTGTTTGGCCAACTTGGCTGAGTGCTCGACGAACGAGCGCAACAGCGGGTCCCGTCGTCCAGTCGACGTCAACTCTTTCCACAATCGACTCAGGTATACCGAACTCCCATTCAGAATCTAGCAGCTGCAGCCCGTGTAGCAGAGTCCATTCAGCCTTCCCAGTCGGAGGCTGGCAGAGGCTTACTCTGCAGACGTAGATTTGCTCCGGCAGCAGGAGATCAAAATTCAGTCAGACGCAAGAGCGTAACAGGATTCACAGCAGATCCGTCACGAATACAGTCCAACAAGACATAGCCCAAGATCGCCCCCGAGGCATGAGGGACATGGAGGCCGACGTGATCAGTATGAAGACCGATTCGATTGTGATGATCGACGTCGAGTGCCCACTCCTCCCCCAAGGGGTGGTCATATGCGCCTCGACAGCAAGATGACAGACGCCAAAGACAAAGTTGGGCGAAGGATTCCAGTCGACCCCAGGGAACCAGGCTTTGATGCGAGATCCGTCATCGTTCAAGGTCTGGTCGACAGGAACAGAGCTAACCGAGAAGGCCATGACAGAAATGCGCCCATCAGCAGCAGAGTACACGTCTCAGGACCAGAGTGTTTTAGCAGAGCCATCAGAGCCGCGGTGATTCCTCCCAACTTCAGGTTGGCGACTGGAGTCAGTAAGTTCACTGGTGAGTCTAAGCCAGATACTTGGCTTGAGGACTACCGAGTGGCTGTTCAGATCGGCGGCGGCAACAATGAAGTGGCCATGAAACACCTGCCTCTTATGTTGGAGGGCTCGACTGCAGCATGGTTGAATCAATTAGCACCCAAAGCAGCATTTACACTTGGGAAGATCTCGCCGAGTGTTTGTCAGACATTTGAAGGAACTTGCAAGCGCCAGCAGGATTGACAGAGTTGGAGTCGTGTGTGCAGAAGTCGAAAGAAACTCCGAGGGATTACATCCAGAGATGGATCACTTTGCACCACACAGTAGAGAATGTATCTGATCACCAGGCAGTCTGTGCCTTCAAGGAAGGTGAGGGAGTCCTGGATTAGGGGGTGTCCGGATAGCCGGACTACCATCATCAGCCGAACTATCATCTGCCGGACTATCATCATCGACCGGACTCCAAGACTATGAAGATACAAGATTGAAGACTTCTCCCCATGTCCGGATGGGACTTTCCTTGGCGTGGAAGGCAAGCTTGGCGATACGGATATGTAGATCTCCTACCATTGTAACCAACTCTATGTAACCCTAGCCCTCTCCGGTGTCTATATAAACCGGATGGCTCTAGTCCGTAGGACGATCACAACATCAACAACCCTTACAATCATACCATAGGCTAGCTTCTAGGGTTTAGCCTCCTTGATCTCGTGGTAGATCCACTCTTGTAAACATCCACAATATCAATATCAATCGAGCAGGACGTAGGGTTTTACCTCCATCAAGAGGGCCCAACCCGTAAAACATCGTGTCCCTTGTCTCCTGTTACCATCCGCCTAGACGCACATTTCGGGACCCCTACCCGAGATCCGCCGGTTTTGACACCGACATTGGTGCTTTCATTGAGAGTTCCTCTGTCGCCACCGATAGGCTTGATGGCCTCTTCAATCAACAACGACGCAGTCCTGGGTGAGACTTTTCTCCCGGACAGATCTTCAGATTCGCGGGCGGCCTTGTGGGCCAACTCACTTGGCCATCCGAGCAGATCGAAGCTACGCCCGCCGTCAGTCAGGTTTGAAGCCTAAACTTCACGGCCGATATCCGCGGGGACTTGATCTTCGATAGATCTGAGCCCCAGCCGAGTATGCCGCGCTGTCACGATGGGCATGACCTAACTCTGCCGCCGGACAGCACCTTGGAGGCCGCAAACGAATCCGCTCCGACCCATAGTCCGGAGCCGATCGCTCGGATCGAGGACAGATGGCTGGACACCGCCTCGGGAGCGGCAACTTCTACGGCGATGGAGCCGAACACTTACCTTGTCCCGCATAAAGCTCATGACTCCGAGGTGCCGGACTCTCTGCCGGACTCCGAACCTCCTGCGCCCCTGCCAATCGAATCCGATTGGGCGCCGATCATGGAATTAACCGCTGCGGACATCTTTCAAAGACTCGCCTTCGGGCGATATCATAAATTCATCAAGCATCTCTCGCTATCCGGAGAGCCCTGGTCGAACCACGGCCAGACGGTTGGGACGCAGACGACGAATAAATTCAGAGCCCACCCACCACCCACTTCAGAGCCACCGTCGACGATTTAACCGACGTGCTCGACTACGACTCAAGACATCGACGGTATGGACGACGATGCCGAGACTACTAAGAACCAAAGGTGCCTACAGGACACCTGAAGACCACCTCGTCATACGACATATACATGGTGGACACCCCAAAAGATGGGGCGGCGAAGAAGCAGCGGAGGCCGATTCCTTAAAGAAACAGCCCAAGCGCCGACGTCAGCCGGGCGCTCTAAATCCCGCCACGGCAAGAATGGAGATTCGCATACGTGAGATAATAACACCCCGTAAAGTGCCGAAGACAACTCCCTCCAAAGACGATCCAAATAGCAGGAGGAGGCGTATAAGCCCCGCGAGAGGGCGGCGTATTTAAGAGGTCGAGGATGACAATTACTTACCTCCCTCCGGAGACGAGGCAAGCCTCGACGACGCATTTAATTCGTGCTGCTCGAGGATCCCGTCGAACAAGAGCGCTTAGACGCAGGCTAATAGCCACGGCAAACAGCCTAAAGAAAAGCAGCAACAACTTCAAGCTGATCAAGACCTACTGGCCGACAGATGGACCGAGGTCCTCGCGGCTGAAGAGTATGAACTCGAAGGCCCCTCCAAAAGTTACCGAAAATGCAAGTTGCTCCCCCGATTAGAGGAGGAGGCGTACAAACCTGCATTACCAGCGCACAATACGGCAGACCGACCACCTCGTGGCCGCGACAGAGAGGCGTGCAAGCCCTCCACCAAAACCGTACCCCGACATCGCTCAAAAATCATGAAGCCACGGGGGAACGCGCCGGACTTGCGAGATATATTGGAGGACAAGGCAAGACAATCCAGATCTATCTATGGATCACGTGGGCGCCCCAAGACCCACGAAGAATACCGTCATACGGATACAACTACTCCGGCCGGGCCGAAAGCACAGAGACAACGCCTTCTCGAGCTACGCTATGATATTGCTCAATCTGAGGCGCCGCACACCCACTATGCTTCACTGACGAAGTAATGGATCATCAAATCCCTGAAGGGTTCAAACCCGTTAATATCGAATCCTACGATGGCACAACAGACCCCGCGGTTTGGATTGAGGATTATCTCCTCCATATACACATGGCCCGCGGCGACGATCTTCACGCCATCAAATATCTCCCGCTCAAGCTTAAAGGACCAGCCCGGCATTGGCTTAACAGCCTGCCCGCAGTCAATTGGATGTTGGGAGGACCCGAAGCCGCATTCCTTGACAACTTCCGGCACGACAAAGCGACCACCGCACGCAGATGACCTAAGCCACATAATCCAGCAGCCGCATTTAATCGCCGAGCAATTACGGACACGGTTCTTAACAAAGAAAAATCAAATCGCCGACCGTCCGGGATGCAGAGGCCCTCGCTGCCTTCAAACATAACATCCGTGACGAGTGGCTGGCCCGGCACCTAGGACAGGAGAAGCCGAAATCCATGGCAGCCCTCACATCACTCATGACCCGCTTCTGTGCGGGAGAGGATAGCTGGCTAGCTCGCAGAAACAACCTCAGCAAAAACGCTGGCAGTCCGGATACCAAGGACCGCAATGGCAGGTTGCGTCGAAACAAAAACAAACGCCGCATTAACGACGATAGCAATGAGGATACGGCAGTCAACGCCGGATTCCGAGGCTCCAAACCCGGTCAACGGAAGAAGCCATTCAAAAGAATCACTCCGGGCCCGTCCAATTTGGACCGAATACTCGACCGCTCCTGTCAAATACATGGAACTCCCCGAAAAGCCAGCTAACCACACCAACAGAGATTGTTGGGTATTCAAGCAGTAGCAAATTAATCGCCAAAACAGCGACAAGGGGCTACACAACAATGACGAGGAAGAGACCCGGCCGTCGAACAACAGAGGACAAAAGGGATTCCCCCCTCAAGTTCGGACGGTAAACATGATATACGCAACGCATATTTCCAAGAGGGAGCGGAAGCGTGCACTAAGGGACGTATACACGATGGAGCCAGTCGCCCCAAAATTCAACCCATGGTCCTCTTGCCCGATCACTTTCGATCGAAGAGACCATCCGACCAGTATCCGCCATGGCGGATTCGCCGCATTGGTTTTAGACCCAATCGCCGATGGATTTCACCTCACGAGTCCCGATGGACGGCGGCAGAGTCTGAACCTGCTTTATCGTGATACAAAGGCGCAAGATGGGCATAGACCCTTCAAGGATTAAACCTACAAAGACAACCTTCAAAGGCGCCATACCAGGTGTCGAGGCCAATTGTACAGGCTCACCACATTGAAGTGGTCTTCGGATCCCGGATAATTTCCGGCGAGGAGTTAATCTTCGACATAGTCCCGTTCCGCGGCTATCACGCTCTGCTTTCGGACGAACCGCGTTTGCAAAATTCAACGCGTGCCGCATTATGCATACCTTAAGCTCAAGATGCCAGCCCTCGTGGAGTCATCATGGTCAATGGAAACACGGAACGCCTCCTCCGAACGGAGGAACATACAATGACTCTCGCAGCGTAAGTACAGAGCAGCCTTTTTAAGGCAATTCTCGAGTCCGCCGTTAAACGACTGCACACGGCCAAACGCTACCGAGCAACATCAACCAAGACCACCTGCACGCTCCGAGCACCAGAGTAATGCGGCCCCAACCCCAGCCCTCGCAAAATTGTAAGACAAACTCTCCACAGACATAATTACGCCTGGAGATACCATGGGCATAGGGGGAAGGGCACAACCACAACAGACCCAGAGTGTGGTTCGACCACACCAGGGGCTCCCAAGTGTGTCGCTCTTTTTTCTTTTATTTTTCTCTTTTTATACAAAACTTTGTCCGACGGTGACCCTGCCGAACTCATGATGCAACAGCCAGGGAAGGACAAAGGCCACGACGAACACTCAGGTGGTCTCCATCACGAGCATTAAATTTGTAAAATACAAACATTCCGCGGCCTACCCCTGGAGGGAGACGCCTTTAATTCGTCCAACCCCTTGCTTTCCGCACTATTTGTATCATTCCGCACTCATAGCATATTTTCTTGAATAAAATGCAGCACTTTTTTTTGCCTATAATTGCATTACCTTATATATACATATGTGTTCATTTACGACATGTTGCATCCGTACATTCTGGTACGGCCAAATACACCAGGGGCTTATGTTCTCCGCATTATGGCGTGATAAAGTCCGCACACTTTCACAAGTGCGGCACCCCGAACTTATAGCATTATATGAATCGGCTCCGAATCATGTCTTGGGTCAATAGTTGGGTTTGCCCGGCTCCCATGTTTGGCACCTTACATTCCGCTCTATCGGCTAAGGTAGCATCGAGAACCATCGC
The DNA here is from genome assembly GCA_021605145.1 of Aegilops bicornis. Taxonomy (NCBI): domain Eukaryota; kingdom Viridiplantae; phylum Streptophyta; class Magnoliopsida; order Poales; family Poaceae; genus Aegilops; species Aegilops bicornis. The sequence continues at coordinate 112,036,208 of CM038669.1, read as the reverse complement.
GATTGCGCCCGGTTGAGCCGGGTTAACGCCAAAGGGAGAAAGCTAAACCGACTGTCATGATAAGGCGAGAGACTGGTCGCTGTTCAAGAGGTCCTTTCGGGTCCTTAAAGACCTACGCCGCTCGAGCGAAGTTCCGGATTATGTCCGACGAAGGCGTGGATAGCGCCCAATTGGTCCTCCGAATACTAGGGGCTTCACCAAATTTAAAATTATAGAATTCTATGGCTAAGTGAGAGTGTTCAAGCACTATAAGTTCGGTTGCCTTGTTCGTTGTGTTGAGCGCCTCCCTAGATGGACCCAAAATGGGAACAAGAGTGCTCAAGTTTATCCCGAACACCCCAAAGACTGTGGCATGGGGGCTGAAGCCGACGACTTGCCATCTCTCAGATTTAATAAACGACCGCATAAGGTAATATTTTAAATTAACAAGAGTTGCTTAGCGATATGAACAAAGTTTTCAGCGCATGTGATAACACATTGCGAATTTACTCAATAATTACATCCTCGGGCAGTCATCCACAATCTTATGCGGGCACCCTTCAAGACAGTCTTATAGTACATTTCAGCGTGACGATGTTCCTTGCCCCGGTGGCGCATCGCTGATTAGCTTCTCCCCATCCAGCTTGCCCTAATGAACCTTTGCGCTGGCAAGGGCCCGACGAGCACCTTCAATACAAGCGGAGCGCTTGATAACCTCCACCAAGGCACGATCCACCAACGGTCGACGAGGCCGAAGTAGCTCCTGTGCATGGCCTCTCCAGCCACACCGGACTATGAGGCCCTTCATGGCCTGCTCGGCCACCTTGTGAAGCTCGACCACCGCTTCACTAGTCGCTAGGGGCACTGGATGGCCGGTCTCAAAGATATCGAGACCGTAAGACCTTTCTCCGCTGAGCTCCCTCCTCGGCTTGGTAGAATGCGGCGGCATCGTACACGCCGCGAGGCAGATCTGCAAACGCCTCGAGAGCTCCGAATTCGGGTAAGTAACACGTAATTTACATTCACATGCTTGCTTTGCATGAAAAATGCCTTACCCGCCGCTATCTTCCTCATCAACTCAATCTCCGAAGGGACTTATGGGCTTCGCCTTGGCGGTTTTATACTTTTCGAGAGCCGAGGCAAGCTCGGACTCTCGAAGTCTTTGAGTCACGCCCAAACTCTCATGCTTTTCCATGAGAGCCTGGAGCTCTTGCTGAACCACCGCCACCCGCCGCCTCCTACTTTTCTCGCTCTGCCCGCCTGGCCGCATTATGCTCGTCACAGACACGGCCTCCTTCGTGGCTGCCACCTCGCTCAGGCCCCGCAGCACTCCATGTTATCCTTGTTATTTTTGTTGCAACCTAAATCCTTTTCTCAGAAGGTACAAGTTCAAAGTGGTGTTACTCACCTTCTTTGTCCCGAGATGCTTCTGGCGCTGCCGAGCTCTTGCTCGACCGCCGAGCCTCGCTTCAATGCACCAACCTCCGCAGCCAAGGCGGCAGAGGTCAAGAACAAGAGCCTGCAACCCATATTGACATAATTTTTAGCAACCTCACAGATATCTTTTTTCAGATCCTCAGTCCGGCTTTTCTTTTCGAACACCGAACCGAGCATCAGGGGCTACTGTCTATGCGGCTTCGGTCAGCCTGCTCTTGGCGAGCTGCACCTTCTGGATCACCACACTCATAATAGTGCGGTGTTCTTCCTCGATGGAAGCGCTCTGCAGCGCCTCCAACAAATTGCTCGGCGCCTCCGGTTGGACGGAAGCCGCCGGCGTCACGGTCTTGCCCTTCGTTCGAAGGGGCCACCGACCGGACTCCGGAACCACTGCTAGTTCCGATGTGGAGTCCGGCGCAAAGTCCGGGAGGACGCCTTGTGGTGCCTCCGGAGCCTCCCCCCGATGGGTCCCTTCTTGGGATCCCACCTCGGCATCCTCGGTGTCGCGAGGGGTGGAGGCGGTCGGGATGGAGTCTACATCCGACGGAGCCAACGACCCGCTCGATGAAGCGGGGAGATCATCACCGCCGGACTACAAAAAGCATGCGGCATCGTAATGACACTATGTGACGCAGAAAATAAATTATAAATCATTCAGAATCCGGATACTTACGATCTCGGCCGAGGCCTGGCCCATGAAGGCCATTCTTCCTCGCCAACGTTGATGTTAGCGGAGCTGTCCGGGAATAGTCCTTCCCTCTTGGACCCTTCGCCTCCCCGCTGGGAAGCCTTCCTCTTCCTCTCTCCTCCTCTAGGAGAGAGTCCTCTTCCTCCTCCTCATTTTCGGGAGGAGTCCGCCCGAGTCGCCGGACACCTGAAAACGGGAGCTCTTTCGAGCACCCGTGGCCTCCTTCTTGGTTTTCTTCTCCGCACCACGTGCGGTGCCGAACCAGCAGCCCCGCTTAGACGGCAGGCGTCCATCGGATTTTTCGGCATAGGAGCCGGCAAGAATCTGCTCCGCCTTCCTCATCCAGTCCCGCCAAAGGAGAAGGGGAAATTAAAACCCAGACAGAGTCAAACTATGAAAACAAGTGTCCCGTGAAGGGGTAGAATCACTTACCTCGTCGGCTCAAGGCGCTGAAAGCGAAATCCGCGATCTTCAACATGGATGCGGGCTTCGGCGCTTTGAACAACACCTTCCAGCGCTTTCAGACGTCAGTGTCGAAGAGCCCGCCAGCTGTGCTGTTCCGGATCGAACTCCCACAGATTGAATGCCCGCTCTTGGCATGGGAGTATCTGGCGGACGAGCATGACTTGGACCACGTTAACCAGCCTGAGCTTCTTCACCAGCTTCTGGATACAGGCTTGGAGTCCCATCAGCTCCTTCGAACTACCCCACAACAAGCCCTTCTCTTTCCAGGAGGTGAGCTGCGTGGGGGTACCAGATCTAAACTCGGGGGCCGCCGCCCATGTAGGGTCACGCGGCTCGGTGATATAGAATCACCCCGATTGCCACCCCTTGACGGATTCCACGAAGGCCCTTCAACCAAAGGACATTGGGCATCTTGCCCAACATGGCGCCCGCACTCCGCTTGTGTGCCCTTCAATACCTTCGGCTTGACATTGAAGGTCTTGAGCCACAAGCCGAAGTGGGGCTGGATGCAGAGGAAGGCCTCGCGCACGACGATAAACGCCGATATGTTGAGGATGAAGTTCGGCGCCAGATCATGGAAATCCAGGCCGTAGTAGAACATGAGTCCCCGGACAAAGGGATGTAGTGGAAAGCCCAGTCCGTGGAGGAAGTGGGGAAGAAAGACGACCCTCTCATGGGGCCTGGGTGGGATGAGCTGCCCTCGTCGGGCAGCCGGCAGCGATGTCGCCGAAAGGTATCCGCGCCCGTGCAGTTTGGCGATGTGCTCCTCCTTAACGGTGGAGGCCAACCATTTACCTCCCGCTAACATGGTCGGAGAAGGTTGAGACGAGATGCGCGAACTTGGGGGCTGGAGCTCGAGTGCGCGGAGATGGATATGCAAAGGAGGAAGAAGGCGTAGGTGAGAAGGTGAATCTTTATCCCTTATATGGGCGGGCGAAGTCTTACGCGGCCCCCACCGGCCTGGTAAAACTCGCTTATCTCCCAAGCGTCACCATCAATGGCGCGGTTGGGTTACCCACGTCCGTATTGATGAGAATCCCAGATTAAGGGGAAACACGATCTCTGCTTCGACAAGACGTGCCAAGGAAACCGCTTCGCTAAATGCGCTGAGGTGGTAAAGTAAAAAGCAATTCGAGTAATGGCTTGGTAGTGGCGTGACGTCATGCCACAAAAAATGTCAGCAGATTGAACTTGTGTATATATTATTATTCTCTCTACGGTGGAATGTGGAATTTATTTTGGAGAGCCGACACTATCCCGGTGTTCACAATCTTCTATCATTCGGAGGAGGAACCCGCCTTGCAATGCCAAGCAACATACGCTACCGGACTTATCGTCATTGAAGCCTGGTTCAGGCCACCGAGGAGTCCTGGATTAGGGGTGTCCGGATAGCCGGACTACCATCATCACCGAACTATCATCTGCCGGACTATCATCATCGACCGGACTCGAAGACTATGAAGATACAAGATTGAAGACTTCTCCCCGTGTCCGGATGGGACATTCCTTGGCGTGGAAGGCAAGCTTGGCGATACGGATATGTAGATCTCCTACCATTGTAACCGACTCTATGTAACCCTAGCCCTCTCCGGTGTCTATATAAACCGGATGGCTCTAGTCCGTAGGACGATCACAACATCAACAACCCTTACAATCATACCATAGGCTAGCTTCTAGGGTTTAGCCTCCTTGATCTCGTGGTAGATCCACTCTTGTAAACATCCACAATATCAATATCAATCGAAAGCAGACGTAGGGTTTTACCTCCATCAAGAGGGCCCGAACCTGGGTAAAACATTGTGTCCCTTGTCTCCTGTTACCATCCGCCTAGACGCACAGTTCGGGACCCCCTACCCGAGATCCGCCGGTTTTGACACCGACAGAAGGTGTTAAGAACAGAGAGTTGAGTCTGAAATTCGGTCGGACAGGAGACATGAGCCTAAGTCGAATGATGGAGATTGCCACCAAGTACACCAATGGTGAAGACGAGGATCGGCTCCGGAGTGGCAAATACAAGTCACCGCTAATGAAACCGGGGAGGAAACTCCAGTCGGAAACATAAGCAGAAAGCCGAGCCAGCTGCTCCTGGAGAAGCCTTGGCCGTGACTCCAGGAAAGTTCAAGGGAAAACCCAAGGGGCCTTGGAACCCCAAGAAAGTGAAAGACCAAGATGGAAATGATGTGTTGGACTTGCCATGTCACATTCACACGAAGAAACATGAAGAGGGTAAACTCATTTACCCAAAGCATACCACTCGACAGTGTCGGCTCTTGATTCAGCAGCCCAGGAAGCAGCCCAAGGACAAGGAGAAGGAGTTGGACAAAGTTGAGGACAAGGAAGATAGTGACGGTGGATACCCCTGTGTCAATTCCACTCTGATGATTTTTGCTGACGTTGAAAGCAAAAGTCGATTGAAAGTTATCAACCGAGAAGTGAATATGGTCGCTCTGGCGACACCTAGTTATCTGAAATGGTCGCAGACCGCCATCACGTTCGACCAGTCTGATCACCTGACACACATAGCCACCCCTGGGAGGCAAGCGTTGGTGGTCAACCCAGTCGTCGAAGGCACTTGACTAACTAAGGTTTTGATGGATGGTGGCGTGGCCCAACATATTGTATGCAAGAGATGTTGAAAGGGATGGGCATTCCGATGTCGAGACTCAGACCAAAGAACATGAGCTTCCATGGAGTCATTCCTGGAAAGAAGGCTGAGTCACTCGGCCAAATTGCTCTCGATGTGGTTTTTGGTGACTACAAGAATTTTCGTAAGGGAAAGTTGACCTTTGAGGTCGTGGATTTCCATTGCGCTAATCACGCTATCCTGGGGAGGCCGGCATATGCGTGTTTCATGGCTCGACCATGTTATGTGTACCTCAAACTGAAGATGCCAGGTCCCAAAGGTGTGATCACCGCCACCGCAATCGGAAAAAGCGTAAGAGTGTTTTCAGAAAGGCTCTAAGATCGCTGATGCTCAGATGGCAGTGGTCGAGCTGCAAGAGTACCAGAAAACTACAGACCCGAGTGATTTGTTGCAAGCCAAGAAGCCCGCCACAGTGTGAGCATTTCAGTCGTCCGGGGAGACGAAACCGATTCATATTCATCCGACTGATCCCAATGCTGCTCCGACTCACATCTCAACAACACTCGATTTCAAATAGGAAGAAGCGCTCATCCAGTTCCTCTGTGAGAACTGGGACATCTTCGCATGGAAGCCTGCTAACATGCCGGGTGTTCCAAGGGGACTGGCTGAGCATCGTCTACGGGTCGACTCAAAAGTTAACCTGTCAAAGAACAACTTCGACGGTCCGCCGTCCAGAAAATAAAGGCCATTGGCGAGGAGGTGGCTCGACTCTTAGCAGCAGAGTTTATCCGAGATATTTACCACTCCGAGTGGCTCGCCAATGTTGTCATGGTCCCTAAGAAGGACAATTCACTGCGCATGTGCATCGACTTCAAACATATCAATCGGGCCTGCCTGAAAGATCATTTGCCTCTCCCCCACATCGACCAAATAGTCGACTCAACTACGGGATGTGAGCGGTTGTTTTTCTTAGACGCCTATTCTGGGTACCATCAGATCTGTCTGTATGGACTCGACGAGATCAAAACAGCTTTCATCACTCCATTCGGGTGTTTCTGTTATGTCACCATGCCATTCGGCCTCAAGAATGCCGGAGCCACGTTCATGAGGATGATTCAGAAGTGTTTGCTCACTCAAATCAGTCGGAATGTGGAAGCATACATGGATGATATTGTGGTCAAGTCACGGAAAGGTTCCGACATGTTGACTGACCTTGCTGAAACATTTGCCATTCTCAGGAGGTATGATATCAAGCTTAATCCATCAAAGTGCACATTCGGAGTTCCTTGCGGAAAGTTACTTGGTTTTCTCGTTTCCGAACGAGGAATCGACGCCAACCCAGAAAAAGTTTGCACTATTCTCCGAATGAAACGCCCTGTGCGTGTGCACGATGTCCAGAAGCTTACTGGATGCTTGGCCACTATAAGTCGATTCATCTCTCGCCTCGGTGAAAAGGCATTGCCTCTTTACCGATCGATGAAGAAGTCGGACAAGTTCGAGTGGACTCTCAAGTCGATGCAGCGCTTGCAGAGCTCAAAGCTCGCTCTCCACTCCAGCCGGTGCTTGCTGCCCTAATCAGCAAAGAGCCCTTGCTGCTTTACATTGCAGCCACAGTGACAAGTTGTCAAGACAAGATTTACGGTCTAGCGGGAAGAAGAAGGAAAAGCCTTCAAAGTTCAAAGGCTCAAAGATATTATCTTTCTGAAGTATTAACCCCATCAAAGCAAAGATACCCTCATTATCAGAAGCTTGTGTATGGGATTTATATGACCGCGAAGAAGGTTGCTCATTACTTCTATGATCATTCCATTACAGTCATCAGCGACGCCCCATTATCAGAGATTCTGCACAACAGAGATACAACTGGTCGAGTGGCGAAATGGGCGATTGAACTCCTTCCCCTTGATATCAAGTTCGAGGCAAAGAAAGCCATCAAGTCCCAAGCAATAGCAGATTTCATCGCCGAGTGGATTGAACAACAGTTGCCGACTCAAGTTCACTCGAGCATCGGACTATGTTCTTTGATGGTTCCAAGATGCTGAATGGTTCCGGTCTTTGGGGTAGTATTGGTTTCCCCGAGGAGATAAGCTCAGATATGTGCTCCAGATTCACTTTGATTCTTCCAACAATGAAGCGTAATCTGAAGCACCTTTGTTGTATGGGTTATGATGGCCATTTCACTCGGCGTCCGTTGCCTCATGGTTTATGGCGACTCAGATCTAGTGGTTAATCAGGTGATGAAGGAGTGGGACGTCAGAAGTCCAGCCATGACTGGTTACTGTAATGCAGTGAGGAAGCTAGAGAAGAAGTTTGAGGGGTTAGAGCTTCATCATATACCCCGACTGAAAAATCAAGCTGCTGATGATTTGGCAAAAATAGGGTCCAAGAGGGAAGCCATTCCCAGTGATGTGTTTTTGGAGCACATCCACACACCATCAGTTAAAGAGGATCCTTTCACCAAAGAAGCTCCGCAGCCAAAAAGTGCCACTGATCCGACTGAAGTTGAGGTCCCAGCTGTGGTCGACCTGGTCATGGAAGTCATGGTCATCACTCCCGATCGACAAAGGTCGTACATCGCGTATATCCCGAGGAAAGAGCTACCAGAGAACGAAGAAGAGGCTCGATGGATCGCTCACGATCCAAGGCCTTTACCGTGATCAAGGGACAGTTGTACAGGAAAGCGTGATCGAGTCGGCCGTAAATGCATAACGCCGTAAGAAGGTCGATAATTCTTGATGATATCCACTCGGGGACCTGTGGTCACCATGCGCCCTTCTCGGACCATTGTGGCTAAAGCATACCGAGCGGGATTTTACTGGCCAAAAGCAAATGAAATGGCAAAGGAAATAGTTGACAAGTGTGAAGGATGTCAGTTCTACTCCAATATGTCACACAAACCCGCCTCAGCCTTGAAGACCTTTCCACTCGTCTGGCCTTTCGCTGTTTGGGGGTTGGATATGATTAGACCCCTGAGAACTGGCAGAAGCGATTTCACTCATTAGCTAGTGGCAGTCGACAAGTTGACGAAGTGGATCGAAGCTAAACCTATCAAGAACCTCGATGCGTGCACTGCTATCAGTTTCATCAGAGAGTTGATATTTAGATATGGAGTTCCGCATAGCATCATCACTGACAATGGGTCAAACTTTGATTCCGACAAGTTCAAAGCCTTTTGTGCCTCTCAGGGCACGCGAGTCGACTATGCTTCAGTTGCTCATCCCGAGTCGAATGGACAAGCAGAACGAGCAAATGGTCTAATTCTCAAAGGACTAAAACCTCGGCTGATGCGTGATCTCAAGCATGCAGCAGGAGCGTGGGTCGACGAACTTCCGTCGGTTCTTTGGGGATTGAGGACCACTCCTAATCGGGTCGATCGGGAGAACTCCATTCTTTCGGTCTATGGAGCTCAAGCAGCTTCGCCAAGTGACCTGCTTCACAATGCACCCCGAGTCGAACTCTACTCAAGATGAAGCGGAGCAAGCCCGGCAAGATGCAATGACCTCCTTGAAGAGGAGAGAGAGATGGCCCTGATCCGCTCGACCATCTATCAGCAGGACTTGCGTCGATTCCATGCTAGAAATGTGAAGAGCCGAACCTTTCAAGAAGGAGACTTGGTCCTCCGAGTGGATTAGCAGAAACCACACAAGCTTGCTCCCACTTGGGAAGGTCCCTTCATCGTCACCAGAGTTCTCCACAATGGAGCATACCATCTTTACAATGTCGATCGCTAGATTGATGAGCCTCGAGCTTGGAATGCGGAGCTGCTCCGCCTTTTACACTTAAGTACTCACCGGGTGAGATGTAATAAAAGTACTTCTGTAGTTTGTTTATCAAAGACAAGAATGTTATAATTTTCCCAAAGTGATTGTTATTACTTTTCGCTTACATAAGAAATTTCCCCAGTGGGTGGCTTAGCCACGAACCTGCTTTCGCCTAAGTTTGTAAAAAAAATCCCTGCCGAGTGGAGAGCCAGCCTCCCACTCCGGGGCTTAGCCGCGAATCCGCTTTCACCTAAGTATCTCAAAATCCTACCGAGTGGTGAGCCAGCCTCCCACTCGGGAGGCTTAGCTGCAGTCCACGTACTCGCCTAAGTATCTAAAATCCTACCGAGTGGTGAGCCAGCCTCACACTCGGAGGCTTAGCTGCAGTCCAAGTACTCGCCTAAGTATCTAAAATCCTACCGAGTGGTGAGCCAGCCTCCCACTCGGGGGCTTAGCTGCAGTCCAAGTACTCGCCTAAGTATTTAGTGTGCTTTGCAAGGACGAGGAGGTACAGGTCGACTGTTGCCTTCCCCTTCAGAGTTACGACACAAAAATCCTCCTCGGAGGCTTAGCTGCAGTCCAGTACTTGCCTAAGTTTGAAAAATCCTACCGAGTGGAGAGCAAACCTCCCACTGGGGCTTAGCAAAGAATCCAAGACTCGCCTAAGTATCCGAAAATCCCACCGAGTGGAGAGCAAACCTCCCACTGGGGCTTAGCAAGAGTCCAAGACTACCTAAGTATCGAAAATCCCATCGAGTGGAGAGAAACCTCCCACTGGGGCTTAGCAGAATCCAAGAATCGCCTAAGTATCCGAAAATCCTACCGAGTGGAGAGCAAACCTCCCACTCGGGGGCTTAGCAGCAGTCCAGTACTCGCCTAAGTATCCGAAAATCCTACCGAGTGGAGAGCAACCCTCCCACTCGGGGGCTTAGCTGCAGTCCAGTACTCGTCTAAGTACGAAATCCATTCTAATCCGCAAGGACAACGAGGTGCAGGTCGACTGTTACCTTCTCCTTCGGAGCTACACCACAAGTACAACGTGCGCTCCATCCTGATCCGCAAGGACGACGAGGTACAGGTCGACTGTTACCTTCTCCTTCGGAGCTGCGCCACAAGTACAATGTGCGCTCCATCCCGATCCCCAAGGACGACGAGGTAGTCGACTGTTACCTTCTCCTTCGGAGCTACGCCATAAGAACAATCCGAACTCCATCCCTGCCTGCAAGAACAATGAAGTGTAGGTCGACTGGATTTTCCACCTCAGAGCTGCATCTCAAACATTGAAGCATAATCCGAGTGAAGAACAAAGTTTACTCAAGGCAAACAAAAGCATATTTCGACGATAAGTAAAGTTCGGATAACATCCTAAGGATGCGTATACCCATGCCTCAAGCCCGCTTGAAGTTTATCGGTTACATGTGATCACTCGACATTCCGAGGAAAATTTAAGACGAATCATAGAAGTTTTTACTCCTCGTGGAGGACCGAAGGCGCGATTTAACCGGTCCAGTCGATCCCATCAGCGATTCGGGTGGCAGCACCAATGAAAGTCTCCATGAAAGATTGGAAGTCGTACTTCTTGGTATTGGCAACTTTGATGGATGCCAGCCTTTCCTCTCGCGCCTCCTTGCAGTGAACGCGGACTAGGGACAGAGCGACATCAGCACCACATCTGGCAGAAGACTTTTTCCATTCCTGCACTCGACTTGGAACGTCATTCAGTCGAGTCATCAAAGACTCGAGGTCATTTTGAAGTGTTTCGCCTGGCCAGAGTGTCGAGTCAATCCGCGACACCGCAACCTTCAGTCGAGCGAGGTAGTCCACCACAGCAGCGACGCGAGACTCCAGTCGGAGCACATTCATGGCGACTTCATCCTTCTGTTGGAAATATGCCTAGAGGCAATAATAAATTAGTTATTATTATTATATTTCCTTGTTCATGATAATCGTTTATTATCCATGCTATAATTGTATTGATAGGAAACTCAGATACATGTGTGGGTACATAGACAACACCATGTCCCTAGTAAGCCTCTAGTTGACTAGCTCGTTGATCAATAGATGGTTACGGTTTCCTGACCATGGACATTGGATGTCGTTGATAACGGGATCACATCATTAGGAGAATGATGTGATGGACAAGACCCAATCCTAAGCCTAGCACAAAGATCATGTAGTTCATATGCTAAAGCTTTTCTAATGTTAAGTATCATTTCCTTAGACCATGAGATTGTGCAACTCCGGATACCGTAGGAATGCTTTGGTGTACCAAACGTCACGACGAATCGGGTGGCTATAAAGGTGCACTACGGGTATCTCCGAAAGTGTCTGCTGGGTTGGCACGAATCGAGATCGGATTTGTCACTCCCTCGTGACGGAGAGGTATCTCTGGGCCCACTCGGTAGGACATCATCATAATGTGCACAATGTGACCAAGAGGTTGATCACGGGATGATGTGTTACGGAACGAGTAAAGAGACTTGCCGGTAACGAGATTGAACAAGGTATCGGCATACCGACGATCGAATCTCGGGCAAGTACAATACCGCTAGACAAAGGGAATTGCATACGGGATTGCTTGAATCCTTGACATCGTGGTTCATCGATGAGATCAACGTGGAACATGTGGGAGCCAACATGGGTATCCAGATCCCGCTGTTGGTTATTGACCGGAGAACGTCTCGGTCATGTGTGCATGGTTCCCGAACCCGTAGGGTCTACACACTTAAGGTTCGGTGACGCTAGAGTTGTTATGGGAAATAGTATGTGGTTACCGAAGGTTGTTCGAAGTCCCGGATGAGATCTCGGACATGACGAGGAGCTCCGGAATGGTCCGAAGGTGAAGATCGGTATATTGGACGAAGGGTATTGGAGTCCGGAATTGTTCCGGGGGTACCAGGTGATGACCAGCGTGTCCGAAAGGGGTTTCGAAGGCCCCGACAAGCTTTGGGGGCCCTTATGGGCCAAGGGGAGAGGGCACATCAGCCCACTAAGGGGTTGAGCGCCCCTCCCACCCCATCTCATGTAACCTGGAGAGGTGGGGGCGCCACCCCTAGGGCAGCCACCCTCCCGGCTTGGGGGGCAAGTTTCCTAGGGGGTGGGGGTGCCAAAACCCATCTAGGGTTTCCCCTATGGCCGCCGCCCCTCCCCTAGGGAACCCTAGGGCGCCTCCTCCCCCTTCCCTATATATAGTGAGAGAGAGAGAGAGGCAGCCGCACCCTTCCTCGGGCGCAGCCCTCTCCCTCCTCCAACACCTCCTCCTCCTCCGTAGTGCTTGACAAAGCCCTGCCGGAGAACCACGAGCTCCATCACCACCATGCCGTCGTGCTGTCGGAGTTCTCCCTCAACTTCTGCTCTCCCCTTGCTGGATCAAGAAGGAGGATACGTCCCCGGGCTGTACGTGTGTTGAACGCGGATGCACCGTTGTTCGGTGCTTAGATCGGAATCAACCGCGATCTGAATCGCTGCGAGTACGACTCCTTCATCCGTGTTCTTGTAACGCTTCCGCTTAGCGATCTTCAAGGGTATGAAGATGCTCATCCTCTCCCTCTCTTGTTGCTAGAATCTCCATAGATTGATCTTGGTGATGCGTAGATAATTTTGAATGTCTGCTCAGGTCCCCAACAGTGGTATCAGAGCTAGGTCTATTCCGTAGATTCTATGCACGAGTAGAACACAAGTTGTTGTGGGTGTTGATTTTGTTCAATATGCTTACCGTTACTAGTCCAATCTTGTTTCGACGGTATTGTGGGATGAAGCGGCCCGAACCGACCTTACAGTAACTTACGTGAGATGTGTTCCACCGAATCGACATGCACTTGTTGCATAAGGTGGCTAGCAGTGCCGCCTCCCACTTTAGTCGGATCGGATTCGATGAAAAGGGTCCTTATGAAGGGTAAATAGCAATTGACATATCACGTTGTGGTTTTATGAGGTAAGAAACGTTCTTGCTAGAAACCCATAGCAGCCATCAGAAACATGCAAACAACAATTAGAGGACGCCTAACTTGTTTTTGCAGGGTATGTTATGTGATGTGATATGGCCAAAAAGAATGTGATGAATGCTATGTGATGTATGAGATTGATCATGTTCTTGTAATAGGAATCACGACTTGCATGTCGATGAGTATGACAACCGGCAGGAGCCATTGGAGTTGTCTTTATTTATTGTATGACCTGCGTGTCACTGAATAACGCCATGTAATTACTTTACTTCATTGCTAAACTGTTAGCCATAGTAGTAGAAGTAATAGTTGCCGAGACAACTTCATGGAGACACGATGATGGAGATCATGGTGTCATGCCGGTGACGATGATGATCATGGAGCCCCGAAGATGGAGATCAAAAGGAGCAAAATGATATTGGCCATATCATGTCACTTTTTGATTGCATGTGATGTTTATCATGTTTATGCATCTTATTTGCTTAGAACGACGGTAGTAAAAAAGATGATCCCTCATTAAAATTTCAAGGAAGTGTTCCCCCTAACTGTGCACCATTGCGAAAGTTCGTTGTTTCGAAGCACCACGTGATGATCGGGTGTGATAGATTCTAACGTTCACATACAACGGGTGTAAGACAGATTTACACACGCAAAACACTTAGGTTGACTTGACGAGCCTAGCATGTACAGACGTGGCCTCGGAACACAAGAGACCGGAAGGTCGAGCATGATTCGTATGGTAGATACGATCAACATGAATATGTTCACCGATGATGACTAGTCCGTCTCACGTGATGATCGGACACGACCTAGTTGACTTGGATCATGTAATCACTTAGATGACTAAGAGGGATGTCTATCTGAGTGGGAGTTCATAAGATGAACTTAATTATCCTGAACATAGTCAAAAGGTCTTTGCTAATTATGTCGTAAGCTCGCGCTTTAGTCCCATCAGATATGTTCCTAGAGAAAATTCAGTTGAAAGATGATAGTAGCGATTATGCGCACTAAGTCCGTAAACCGAGGATTGTCCTCGTTGCTTGGAAGAAGGCTTATGTCCTTAATGCACCGCTGGTGTCTTGAACCTCGAACGGCGCCTATGGATGTTATGTAACATCCGACATACACGCTTTGATAACTACGTGATAGTTCAAGAATGTTAAATGGTTTAGAGTTAAGGCAATCAAGACGATTTCGAATGTCGCTAAACATCCGAGATGTTTCGAGGGCTGAAATTGGGATTTCAGGCTCGTGCCCACGCCAAGAGGTATACGACCTCCCGACGAGCTTCTTGGCCTACAAACTAAGGGAGAAAAGCTCAATCGTTGAGCTTGTACTCAGATTGTCCGGGTACAACAATCACCGAATCGAGTGGGAGTTAATCTTCCAGATGAGATAGTGATGTTTCTCCAAAGTCATTGCCACCAAGCTACTAGAGCTTCGTGATGAACTATAACATATCAAGGATAGATATGATGATCCTTGAAGTATTCACGATGTTTGATGCCGCGAAAGTAGAAGTCAAGTAGGAGCATCAATTGTTGATGGTTAGTAAAACCACTAGTTTCAAGAAGGGCAAGGGCAAGAAGGGATACTTCATGAAACGGAAAAACAGTCGCTGCTCCAGTGAAAACCCAAGGTTGAACCCAAAGCTGAGACTAAGTGCTTCTGTAATGAGAGGAATGTACACTAAGCGTAACCACCCTAGATACTTGGTAGATAAGAAGGCAGGCAAGGTCGACGGAAGTATATTGGATATACATTATGTTAATGTGTACTTTTTTAGTACTCCTAGTAGCACCAAGGTATTAGATACCGATTCGGTTGCTGAGTGCTAGTAACTCGAAATAAAAGCTACGGAATAAACGGAGACTAGCTAAAGGTGAGGTGACGATATGTGTTGGAAGTGTTTCCAAAGTTGATGTGATCAAGCATCGCACGCTCCCTCTACCATCGAGATTGGTGTTAAACCTAAATAATTGTTATTTGGTGTTTGCGTTGAGCATAGACATGATTGGATTATGTCTATCGCAATATGGTTATTCATTTAAGGAGAATAATGGTTACTCTGTTTATTTGAATAATACCTTCAATGGTCTTGCACCTAAAAGGAATGGTTTATTGAATCTCGATCGTAGTGATACATATTTTAATGCCAAAAGATATAAGATAGTAATGATAGTACCACTTACTTGTGACACTGTCATGTAAGTCATATTGGTGTAAAACGCATGAAGAAGCTCCATGTTGATGGATCTTTGGACTCACTCGTTTTTGAAAAGTTTGAGACATGCGAAACATGTCTATTGGTGTATACGCATGAAGAAGCTCCATGCAGATGGATCGTTTGGACTCACTTGATTTTGAATCACTTGAGATATGCAAATCATACCACATGGGCAAGATGACTGAAAAGCCTCGTTTTCAGTGAAATGGAACAAGAAAGCAACTTGTTGGAAGTAATACATTTTGATGTGTGCAGTCCAATGAGTGCTGAGGCACGCAGTGGATATCGTTATGTTCTTACTTCACGGATGATTTGAGTAGATACTGAGTATATTTACTTGATGAAACACAAGTCTGAATTATTGAATGGTTCAAGTAATTTAAGAGTGAAGTTGAAGATCTTCGTGACAAGAGGATAAAATGTCTATGATATGATCATAGAGATGAATATCTGAGTTACGAGTTTTGGCACGCAATTAAGACATTGTGGAAATTTTTTCACAATTAATACCGCCTGGAACACCATAGTGTGATGGTGTGTCCGAACATCATAGTTGCACCCTGTTGGATATGGTGCGTACCATGATGTCTCTTATCGAATTACCACTATCGTTCATGGGTTAGGCATTAGAGACAACCGCACTCACTTTAAATAGGGCACCACGTAATTCCGTTGAGATGACACCGTATGAACTATGGTTTGGAGAAACCTAAGCTGTCATTTCTTGAAAGCTTGGGGCTGCGACGCTTATGTGAAAAAAATTCAGGTTGATAAGCTCGAACCCAAAGCGGATAAATGCATCTTCATAGGACACCCAAAAACAGTTGGGTATACCTCCTATTTCAGACCTGGAAGCAAAAGTGATTGTTTCTAGAAACGGGTCCTTTCTCGAGAAAAAGTTTCTCTCGAAAGAATTGAGTGGGAGGATTGTGGAGACTTGATGAGGTTATTGAACCATCACTTCAACCAAGATGTAGCAGGCACGTGAAGTTGTTCCTGTGGCACCTACATCAATTGAAGTGGAAGTTGATGATGGTGATCGTGAAACTTCGGATCAAGTCACTACCGAACCTCGTAGGGTGACAAGGATGCGTACTACTTCAGAGTGGTACAGTAATCATGTCTTGAAGGTCATGTTGCTAGACAACAATGAACCTACGAGCTATGGAGAAGCGATGGTGGGCTCGGATTTCGACAAATGGCTCGAGGCCATAAAATCCGAGAGAGGATCCATGTATGAAAACAAAGTGTAGACTTTGGAAGAACTGCTTGATGGTCGTAAGGCTATTGGTTATAGATGGATTTTAAAAGGAAGATGCATAATGATGGTAAGTATCACCATTAAGAAAGCTCGACTTGTCGTTAAGATGTTTTCCGACAAGATTCAAGGATTTGACTACGGTGAGGCTTTCTCACTCATAGCAATGCTAAGAGTCTGTTGGAATTGGATTAGCAGTTACTCCATTATTTATGAAATCTTGCAGATAGGATGTCAAAACATTGTTTCCTCGACAATTTTCTTGAGGAAAGGTTGTATGTGATACAACCAAAAAGGTTTTGACAATCCTGAAAGACGCTAACAAGTATGCAAAGCTCCAGCAATCCTTCTAAGGACTGGAGTAAGAATCTCGGAGTTGGAATGTACGCTTTGATGAGATGATCAAAGATTTTGGGTTTATACAAAGTTTATAAGAAACTTGTATTTCCAAAGAAGTGAGTGGGAGCACTATAGAATTTCTGATGAGTATATGCTGTTGACATGTTGTTGATCAGAAATGATGTAGAATTTCTGGAAAGCATATAGGGTTATTTGAAAAGTGTTTTTCAATAGAAAACCTGGATTAAGCTGCTTGAACATTGAGCATCAAGATCTATGAGGATAGATCAAAAACCGCTAAATGGTACTTTCAAATGAGCACATACCTTGACATGATCTTGAAGGTGTTCAAGATGGATCAGTCAAAGAAGGAGTTCTTGCCTGAGTTGTAAAGTATGAAGTTAAGAGTTAAAGCTCGACTACGACAGAAGAGAGAGAAATGACGAAGGTCGTCCCCTATGCTTCAGACGTAGGCTCTATAGTATGCTATGCTGTGTACCGCACTAGAAGTGTGCCTTGCCATGAGTCAGTCAAGGGGTACAAGAATGATCTAGGAATGGATCATTGGACAGCGGTCAAACTTGTCCTTGGAGTAAATAAGGACATGTTTCTCGATTATGGAGGTGATAAAGAGTTCGGCGTAAAGGGTTACGTCGATGCAAGCTTTAACACCTATCCGAAAGTGACTCGAGTAGCAAACTGGATACGTATAGTGGAGCAACCATTTGGAATAGCTTCAAGTGGAGCGTGGAAGCAGCATTTACAATATGACCTAGAGATTTGCGAAGTGCATACGGATCTGAATGTTGCAAACCCGTTGACTAAAACCTCTCTCACAAGCAAAACATGATCAAACCTGAGAACTCACTGAGTCTTAATCACATGATGATGTGAACTAGTTTAGTGACACTAGTAAACTCTTTGGATGTTGGTCACATGGCAATGTGACCTGTGAGTGTTAATCACATGGCGATGTGAACTAGATTATTGACTCTAGTGCAAGTGGGAGACTGTTGGAAATATGCCCTAGAGGAAATAATAAATTAGTTATTATTATTATATTTCCTTGTTCATGATAATCGTTTATTATCCATGCTATAATTGTATTGATAGGAAACTCAGATACATGTGTGGGTACATAGACAACACCATGTCCCTAGTAAGCCTCTAGTTGACTAGCTCGTTGATCAATAGATGGTTACGGTTTCTGACCATGGACATTGGATGTTGTTGATAACGGGATCACATCATTAGGAGAATGATGTGATGGACAAGACCCAATCCTAAGCCTAGCACAAAGATCGTGTAGTTCGTATGCTAAAGCTTTTCTAATGTTAAGTATCATTTCCTTAGACCATGAGATTGTGCAACTCCCGGATACCATAGGAATGCTTTGGGTGTACCAAACGTCACAACGTAACTGGGTGGATATAAAGGTGCACTATGGGTATCTCCGAAAGTGTCTGTTGGATTGGCACGAATCGAGACTGGGATTATTCACTCCGTGTGACGGAGAGGTATCTCTGGGCCCACTCGGTAGGACATCATCATAATGTGCACAATGTGACCAAGGGGTGGATCACGGGATGATGTGTTACGGAGTGAGTAAAGAGACTTGCCGGTAACGAGATTGAACAAGGTATCGGCATACCGATGATCGAATCTCGGGCAAGTACAATACCGCTAGACAAAGGGAATTGCATACGGGATTGCTTGAATCCTTGACATCGTGGTTCATCCGATGAGATCATCGTGGAACATGTGGGAGCCAACATGGGTATCCAGATCCCGCTGTTGGTTATTGACCGAGAACATCTCGGTCATATGTTCGCATGGTTCCCGAACCCGTAGGGTCTACACACTTAAGGTTCGGTGACGCTAGAGTTGTTATGGGAAATAGTATGTGGTTACCGAAGGTTGTTCAGAATCCCGGATGCGATCCCGGACATGACGAGGAGCTCCGGAATGGTCATGAGGTGAAGATCGGTATATTGGACGAAGGGTATTGGAGTCCGGAATTGTTCCGGGGGTACCAGGTGATGACCAGCGTGTCCGAAAGGGGTTTCGGAGGCCCCGGCAAGCTTTGGGGGGCCTTATGGGCCAAGGGGGAGGGGACATCAGGCCTCTAAGGGGCTGAGCGCCCCTCCCACCCCATTTCATGTAACCTGGAGAGGTGGGGGCGCCACCCCTAGGGCCGCCACCCCTCCCGGCTTGGGGGGCAAGTTTCCTAGGGGGTGGGGGCGCCAAAACCCATCTCGGGTTTCCCCTATGGCCGCCGCCCCTCCCCTAGGGAACCCGCGGGTGCCTCCTCCTCCCTTCCCCTATATATAGTGAGAGAGAGGGCAGCCGCACTTCCCTCGGCGCGGCCCTCTCCCTCCTCCAACACCTCCTCCTCCTCCGTAGTGCTCGGCGAAGCCGTGCCGGAGAATCACGAGCTCCATCACCACCATGCCGTCGTGCTGCCGGAGTTCTCCCTCAACTTCTCCTCTCCCCTTGCTGGATCAAGAAGGAGGAGACGTCCCCGGGCTGTACGTGTGTTGAACGCGGAGGCACCGTTGTTCGGTGCTTAGATCGGAATCAACCGTGATCTGAATCGCTGCGTGTACGACTCCTTCATCCGCGTTCTTGTAACGCTTCCGCTTAGCGATCTTCCAGGGTATGAAGATGCTCATCCTCTCCCTCTCTTGTTGCTAGAATCTCCATAGATTGATCTTGGTGATGCGTAGAAAATGTTGAATTTTTGCTACGTTCCCCAACACCTTCACGGGGGAGTTAATGGGGTCCAGGCTTGTCTCCACTCGACTAGTCTCTTCCTCGAAGTACTGACAGAATTCTGCAAACACAACTCGAGTTCAAGCTAATGGTTCTATGATGAGTCAGTGACAACAAGTCAGTCGGATAAGAGGAATTACCTTCAAGCATGAGGAATAACTTCTTGGCAAGCCCTCCCAGATAAGCCTCTAGATCTTTCCTCTTCCCCGCCAGTTCGCCAGCCTTGTCGCTCAAAGCTATCTTATTGTTCTTCAGTCGGCTAACCTCCTTGTTGGCCGCATCGAGAGCAGCTTTCAGATTGGTGTTCTCTTCTTCAAGTTTTCCGACTGAAGACAACTTCTCTTCCGCGAGCTTGGTTTTGTTCGAAGCCGTTTTCTGCGCCTCGGCAAGGTCATGATCCTTCTTCTTCAGAGCCTCCTCCATTTTGTCTGCAAAATGACAGTGAGATCAGAATTAAGAAGGGACAGAAAGACAAAGACAGTCGTCAAGTTCTCACCAGCCATACCTTTTGCTTCGTCTCTCGCCTTCTGCAAGTTCTCCTGAGCAAGCCTCAAGTCAAGGTTGAGCTGGATCTGTTTGTTTTCCAATTTAGTATAGCAAGCTACAAGCTCACAGGATTTCTGCGAAGAATCAATCGACGGACATCAAAGATAGGTTACTTCCAAGTGACTAAGAAAAATCGTTGCGTTTCTAAGACTACAGCCGAATCCAAATATTCGACAGTAGTCTCGGGATTACACCCAAGGGTGCACTTAGCGTGCCCCCACTGGTCTTACCGACTCGGTTCGATCAGTCGACCGAAAGAGACAAAAAGGTTATGATCCTAAACCATAGCTAACTGTCAGCAGTCAGCCTCGGTAAAAAAAAGAGGACAATTCTTCAGACTATAGTCGACTACCAGCAGTCGACCATAGTCTCGGGGACTACACCCAGTGGGTGCACTCAGCGTTCCCCCACCGGTTCCAAGATTCCATTCTACATGGTCCGACCGGACCGAGTGAAGAAGTTAGCAAAGAAATTTAAAGTGTAAAGACTATAGTCGACTGCCAGCAGTCCACCATAATCTCAGGGACTACACCCAGTCGGTGCACTCAGCGTGCCCCCACCAGTTCAAGAATTCAACCGACACACCCAGTGGGTGTACAGATGCAAAGATCTTCGGAAAGAAGAGTTTTTCAGGTAGCATTTCCTAACAGAACAAGTGGTGATCAAATAACCTGGACGTTGCTCTGAAGAGCTGAGCTGGCATCATAGGCCGCTTGGCTGGCTTCCCGGACCACCTTCATTTGCTCCATCATGAGCCCCGCTTGGCGTATAGCCTCCTTAGCAGCACCCACTTGGTCCTCCGGGACGTGGTGCGTGGCGAAAAGGGAGGGCGGATCAGCAGTCGATGTTGAAGGCCGGATACTCGTCAGCGGCACAGCAAAAGACACAGAAGTCCGATTGGTGTTGCCACCCTCATGAACCAGCACCTCAGGCATCGATGCAACCTGAGCAGTCTTGCCGGCAGGTGCGTTCTTAGTCCTCCTCCGCCTCAACGGCGCGTCATCATCATCATCAGGGAGATCAATGACATAAGGAGGAACTACATGAAAGATTCAAAGTTAAAAACGGAAATCCAATCGATCGAAAGAGAAATTACAGCGATCATACCAAGGTTAGAGGTAACAACATCTTCCATCTCCTGGTCTTCGTTCCTGACTGAGGTCTCGGAGGTGGCAGCGCTGCAGATTTCAGAAATCAGTTGATCAGTCAACAAGTCGACCAAAAGTATGTCCACGCTGAACAAAAAAGCAGAAGTTTTGCTGTACCCGGAAATAGTGGGGATAGCCATCTTCATCTTGGGCAAAACCTTTGTCGGCTTTGACGGCGTCGCTCGGGGTTGCTTCGGCGCTTTTCGATCGCCGCCACGGAGAGGTCGTCCGAGGACGTTTAAATCGCCCGACAGGCGCGATGGCCTTCCGCGCTCGACCGCGGGGTCATGGGTGAGCTTGGACCGCCTTTCCATGCGACGAGGGTCGACTTCTTCCTCCTCTTCCTCCTCCTCCTCTTCATCAGAGCTGTCGTCATCTTCGTCCTCCGCGCCATCGGATTGCCATTCCTCCTGGCTTTCACCTCCGCTCCCTTCCTCCTTGACTGGTTCTTGCGCCCCGTTGGGCATCGAATACATCTCAGTGGTGGACTGGAAGACAACAAACAAGACAAAGTCAATCGACCAATTTAAGCAAACAAGATGGAGTAAGCAGAGTCAGAGTCAAAGATACGGGATTGAACCTTGTCTGGCTCATACGATTGGTCGAGTGGAGGGATCCTCCTGGCTCCTCGGGGGTTATCTTTGTTCCCAGTGATGGCGGTCATCCATCTCTCCAGTGCGGCATCCTCGACCTCCTCCGGGTGGACCCGAGTGGTGTCATCAAGCCGTAATACATCCACATCGGATGGTCTCGATATTGAAGTGGCTGGATGCGCCACAAAGAAAAACCTCCGGAAGATCCATACTACCACCCCTTCACGGATAAGCTGGACTACACGCTCGACCAAAACCTTGACTCTGAGCCTTCTCCTCCGGGACCACCTTCAGAGAGGACGGCTTGCTCACTCGATCCATGGAGAAAGGAGGGAGTCCAATGATCGCCTGGTGTCGGCTGGTCTTGGCAAGAGAACCAGGTCGATCGCCACCCTCGGACCGACTCAGGAAGGACCATGGCTGGAAAAGCACTCTTACCCCTCATTTGAACCCCAAGACCCCCACACATCTGAATCACTTGGGTTCTCTCGTCAGTCAGATTGGCCTTTTTCACCGTCTGGGAGCGACAGGTGAAAATGTGTTTGAAGAGGCCCCAATGCGGCCGACAACCCAAAAAATTCCCACACAAGGACACGAAAGGAACGAGGTACACGATGGAGTTGGGTGTGAAGTGGTGGAGTTGTGCCCCAAAGAAGTTCAGAAATCCTCGAAAGAAAGGGTGGGGTGGCAAAGAAAACCCGCGGTCAACGTGAGTGGCTAAGAGGACGCACTCACCCTCCTGAGGCTGCGACTGCCACTCCATCCCCGGAAGCCTCGCTGATCCGTGAGGGATCAGTCCTTCATTGGCCAGGTCGTCAAGATCTTTCTGGCAGATGGTCGAGCGAATCCAGTTGCCCTGGATCCAGCCTCGCGCAAACCGCCCATGACGAGGATCCGCCTGACCGTCGCCCTTCCTTCGCCTTCTGCCGCCTTCTTCGCCCGTTCCAAAGCCGCCGTCTTTTCTTTCACCATTATCGCCAGCGGAACGCGCGCGGAGCAGCAGTTCGGAGGTGGAGGCAGGCGCGGCGGATGAATCTGGGGAAAGGAGGAGAAAATGGGAACGCACTGTTCAAAAAACCTCCCGTCCGGGACCTTATATGAGGTTGCTTCCGAGTGGCTGACTGGTAGGCCCAGGCAATCCTGTCAAATCCCGCAACAGTCGCCCGCGTGATACGTGGTGAAAAAGGTGGCGGATATCAAGGCGTCCCTGCCTTATCTCATCTGATCACTGCGGCAACCTCCGCTCCGCTCGCTTCCCGAAATTCAAATCCCGCTAAATCCGCGCGCCGCAGAGCAAATCGTCAGACAAAAGATTTCCTCCGTCTCATTATTCGAAATCGCCAAGTACGGAAAACGCACTCGACGGATACAAAGAATGGATCAAGGCGACTGAAAAATAAGTTGATGCCGTCACTTAAGTCCATTGATCCAAAACAAGACACAATTGCAGCACAAGAATGAGGCGGAAGTATGTTCAACTCCTTCCCCACTCAAACCTCGATCCATTCGGGGGCTAATGATGAAGTCATATACCTAGGTTAGGGTCATGGACCTGTCCAAGATACCCTCCCCAAGGACATCTCTAGAAGAAACTACCTTTCAGTCGACCTGGAAGGATTCCACTCGACGGACCTGAAGACACTCGACTACTAGCCAACCACTCGACCGCCAGAAGATCTACAAATACCAAGCATGCAAACGGTCGGTCATTAAGTGGCTTTATGGTCATCATAGCACTTTATGTAGGACGTTACCAGTAACTCCCTCTCTTAATGTACCTTAATCCCTACATAACTGAGGGCCGGAGGGGTCTGGCTAACTCTATATAAGCCACCCCCTCCTCAGTGTAACGGGTTCGCACCCCTGTAACTCATACGCATATAATACAGTCGACCGCCTCCGGGCTCCGAGACGTAGGGTTGTTACTTCCTCCGAGAAGGGCCTGAACTCGTAAACATATTGCGTATACAACTACTCCATAGCTAGGATCATGCCTCTCCATACCTACCCCCCATTCTACTGTCAGACTTAGAACCACGACAGATAGTCCTTGGTTGATTTATAGAATGCTCTTTGCACTTCACTTATATTATTTGAGTATGGCTTTATAGAATGCTTCATGTGCTTCACTTATATCCTTTGAAGTTTGGATTGCCTGTTTCTCTTCACATAGAAAACCGCCATTTGTAGAATGCTCTTTTGCTTCACTTATATTTGTTAGAGCGTGGGCATATCTTTTGGAGAAAGAATGAAACTCTCTTGCTTCACTTATATCTATTTAGAGAGATGACAGGAATTGGTCATTCACATGGTTAGTCATAAAATCCTACATAAAACTTGTAGATAACTGAATATGATATGTTTGATTCCTTGCAATAGTTTTGCGATATAAAGATGGTGATATTAGAGTCATGCTAGTGGGTAGTTGTGGATTAGTAGAAATACTTGTGTTGAGGTTTATGATTCCCGTATCATGCACGTATGGTGAACCGTTATGTGATGAAATCGGAGCATGATTTGTTTATTGATTGTCCTCCTTATAAGTGGCGGTCGGGGACGAGCGATGGTCTTTTCCTACCAATCTATCCCCCTAGGAGCATGCGCGTAGTACTTTGTTTTGATGACTAATAGATTTTTGCAATAAGTATGTGATTTCTTTATGACTAATGTTGAGTCCATGGATTATACGCACTCTCACCCTTCCATCATGGCTAGCCTCTTGATCTTGTGCATTGCCCTTTCTCACCTCGAGAGTTGGTGCAAACTTCACGGTGCATCCAAACCCCGTGATATGATATGCTCATCACACATAAGCCTTATTATATCTTCCTCAAAACAGCCACCATACCTACCTATTATGGCATTTCCATAGCCATTCCGAGATATATTGCCATGCAACTTCCATCATCATCATATACATGACTTGAGCATTAATTGTCATATTGCTTTGCATGATGTCATTGCTACGCTAGATCATTTCACATCCTGGTACACCGCCGGAGGCATTCATATAGAGTCATATCTTTGTTCTAGATATCGAGTTGTAATATTAGTTGTAAGTAAATAAAAGTGTGATGATCATCATTATTAGAGCATTTCCCCAGTGAGGAAAGGATGATGGAGACTATGATTCCCCCACAAGTCGGCATGAGACTCCGGACTTCATCAAAAAAAATAAAAGAGGCCAAAGAAGCCCAAATAAAAAAAAGAGGCCAAAGAAGCCCACCAGAAAAAAATAAAAAAATAAAAAATAAAAGAGAGAGAGAAAAAGAGAGAAGGGGCAATGTTACTATCCTTTTACCACACTTGTGCTTCAGAGTAGCACCATGTTCTTCATATAGAGAGTCTCTTGAGTTATCACTTTCATATACTAGTGGGAATTTTCATTATAGAACTTGGCTTGTATATTCCGATGATGGGCTTCCTCAAATGCCCGACGTCTTCATGAGCAAGCAAGTTGGATGCACACCCACTTAGTTTTCCAGTTTGAGCTTTCATACACTTATAGCTCTTAGTGCATCCGTTGCATGGCAATCCCTACTCCTCACATTGACATCAATTGATGGGCATCTCCATAGCCCGTTGATTAGCCGCGTCGATGTGAGACTTTCTCCTTTTTGTCTTCTCCACACAACCTCCACCATCATTCTATTCCACCTATAGTGCTATGTCCGTGGCCCACGCTCATGTATTGCGTGAAATTTGAAAAGGTTTGAGAACGTCAAAAGTATGAAACAATTGCTTGGCTTGTAATCGGGGTTGTGCATGATTTGAATATTTTGTGTGGTGAAGATGGAGCATAGCCATACTACATGATTTTGTAGGGATAACTTTCTTTGGCCATGTTATTTTGAAAAGACATGATTGCTTTATTAGTGTGCTTGAAGTATTATTGTCTTAAAGTCAAATGATAGACTATTGCTTTGAATCACTCGTGTCTTAATATTCATGCCATGATTAGATATATGATCAAGATTATGTTAGGTAGCATTCCACATCAAAAATTATCTTTTTTATCATTTACCTACTCGAGGACGAGTAGGAATTAAGCTTGGGGATGCTGATACATCTCCGTCATATCTATAATTTTTGATTGTTCCATGCCAATATTATACAACTTTCATATACTTTTTGGCAACTTTTTATACTATTTTTGGGACTAACATATTGATCCAGTGCCTGCTACCTCTTGAGCACTACGTTGGATTTCCCCGAAGAGGAGAGGATGATGCAGCAAAGTAGCGTAAGTATCTCCCTCAGTTTTTGAGAACCAAGGTATCAATCCAGTAGGAGGCTACGCACAAGTCCCTCGTACCTGCACAAAACAATAGCTCCCCGCAACCAACGCGATTAGGGGTTGTCAATCCCTTCATGGTCAGTTACGAGAGTGAGATCTGATAGAGAAGATAAATAATATTTTTTTGGTATTTTTGGTATAGAGATGCAAAGTAAAAAGTAAAAGGCAAAGTAAAAACAAAGCAAGATTAAAGTGATGGAGATTGATATGATGAGAATAGACCCCGGGGGCCATATGTTTCACTAGTGGCTTCTCTCAAGAGCATAAGTATTCTACGGTGGGTGAACAAATTACCGTTGAGCAATTGATAGAATTGAGCATAGTTATGAAAGTATCTAGGTATGATCATGTATATAGGCATCACGTCCGAGACAAGTAGACCGACTCCTGCCTGCATCTACTACTATTACTACACTCATCGACCGCTATCCAACATGCATCTAGAGTATTAAGTTAAAAATAGAGTAACGCCTTAAGCAAGATGACATGATGTAGAGGGATAAATTCATGTAATATGATAAAAACCCCATCTTGTTATCCTCGATGGCAACAATACAATACGTGCCTTGCTGCCCTTCTCACATCCTTTGGGAAAGGACATCGCAAGATTGAGCCCAAAGCTAAGAACTTCTCCCATTGCAAGAACTACCAATCTAGTTGGCTAAACCAAACGGATAATTCGAAGAGACTTGCAAAGATAACCAATCATACATAAAAAGAATTCAGAGGAGAATCAAATATTGTTCATAGATAATCTTGATCATAAACCCACAATTCATTGGTCTAAACAAACACACCGCAAAAAGAAGATTACATCGAATAGATCTCCACGAGAGAGGGGGAAAACATTGTATTGAGATCCAAAAAGAGAGAAGAAGCCATCTAGCTACTAGCTATGGACCCGAAGGTCTGAAGTAAACTACTCACACTTCATCGGAGGGGCTATGGTGATGTAGAAGCCCTCCGTGATGACGGTCCTCTTCCCATGAGCTCCTAACAGGCCCCAAGATGGGATCTCGTGGATACAGAAAGTTGCGGCGGTGGAATTAGGTTTTTGGCTCCGTATCTGGTCGTTTGGGGATACGTAGGTATATATATGAGGAAGGAGTACGTTGGTGGAGCAACAGGGGGCCCACGAGGTAGGAGGGTGTGCCCTAGGGGGGGCCCCACCCTCGTGACCGCCTCGGTTGTTCCTTGGAGCAGGGTCCAAGTCTCATGGATCACGTTCGGTGAGAAAATCACGTTCCCGAAGGTTTCATTCCGTTTGGACTCCGTTTGATATTCCGTTTCTTCAAACACGTAAATAGGAAAAAAGCAATTCTAGGCTGGGCCTCCGGTTAATAGGTTAGTCCCAAAAATAATATAAAAGTGGAAAATAAAGCCCAATATAGCCCAAAACAGTAGATAAAGTAGCATGGAGCAATCAGAAATTATAGATACGTTGGAGACGTATCAGGCATCCCCAAGCTTAATTCCTGCTCGTCCTCGAGTAGGTAAATGATAAAAAGAGAATTTTTGACGCGGAGTGATACTTGGCATAATTTCAATGCAAATCTTCTTAATTATGGTATGAATATTCAGATTCGAAAGATTCAAGACAGAAGTTCATATTGACATAAAAAAATAATAATACTTCAAGCATACTAACAAAGCAATTATGTCTTCTCAAAATAACATGGCCAAAGAAAGTTATCCCTACAAAATCATATAGTCTGGCTATGCTCCATCTTCCCCACACAAAATATTTAAATCATGCACAACCCCGATGACAAGCCAAGCAATTGTTTCATACTTGAACATTTTCAAAACTTTTTCAATCTTCACGCAATACATGAGCGTGAGCCATGGATATAGCACTATATGTGGAATAGAATGGTGGTTGTGGAGAAGACAAAAAGAGGGAAGATAGTCTCACATCAATTAGGCGTATCAACGGGCTATGAAGATGCCCCATCAATAGATATCAATGTGAGTGAGTAGGGATTGCCATGCAACGGATGCACTAGAGCTGTAAGTATATGAAAGCTCAACAAAAGAAACTAAGTGGGTGCGTGTCGGTGTCAAAACCGGCGGATCTCGGGTAGGGGGTCCCGAACTGTGCGTCTAGGCAGATGGTAACAGGAGACAAGGGACATGATGTTTACCCAGGTTCGGGCCCTCTTGATGGAGGTAAAACCCGATGTCCTGCTTGATTGATATTGATATTGTGCATGTTTACAAGAGTGGATCTACCACGAGATCAAGGAGGCTAAACCCTAGAAGCTAGCCTATGGTATGATTGTAAGGGTTGTTGTGATTGTAGTCCTACAGACTAAAGCCATCCGGTTTATATAGACACCGGAGAGGGCTAGGGTTACATAGAGTCGGTCACAATGGTAGGAGATCTACATATCCGTATCACCAAGCTTGCCTTCCACGCCAAGGAAAGTCCCATCCGGACACGGGGTGAAGTCTTCAATCTTGTATCTTCATTGTCTTGGAGTCCGGTCGATGATGATAGTCCGGCAGATGATAGTTTGGCTGAGGATGGTAGTCCGCTATCCGGCACCCCTAATCCAGACTCCTCAAGAGTCTCTGAACCAAGGCTTCAATGACGATAATTCCGGCGTGTATATTGCTTGGCATTGCAAGGCGGGTTCCTCCTCCAAATGATAGAAGATTGTGAACTCTAGGATAGTGTCCGGCTCTGCAAAATAAATTCCACATTCCACCGTAGAGAGAATAATAATACATATACACAAGTTCAATCTGCTGACGTTTTCCGTGGCCTGACGTCACACCACTACCAAGCCATTACTCGAATTGTTTTTACTTTACCACCTCGGTAGCATTTAGCGAAGCGGTTTCCTTGGCACGTCTTGTCGAAGCAGAGATCGTGTTTCCCCTTAATCCGGGATTCTCATCAATACGGGCGTGGGTAACCCAACCGTGTCATTGATGGTGACGCTTGGGAGATAAGCGAGTTTTACCAGGCCGGTGGGGGACGCGTAAGACTTCGCCCGCCCATATAAGGGATAAGGATTCACCTTCTCACCTACGCCTTCTTCCTCCTTTTGCTTATCCATTTCCGCGCACTCGAGCTCCAGCGCCCAAGTTCGCGCGTCTCGTCTCAACCTTCTCCGACCATGTCCGGAGCGGGAGGTAAATGGTTGGCTTCCACCGTTAAGGAGGAGCACATCGCCAAATCAACGGCGCCGGATACCTTTCCGGCGACATCGCGCACCGGCTGCCCAACGAGGGGCAGCTCATCCCCACCCCCAGGCCCCATGAGAGGGTCGTCTTTCTTCCCCACTTCCTCCGCGGACTGGGCTTTCCACTAAATCCCTTTGTCCGGGGGCTCATGTTCTACTACGGCCTGGATTTCCATGATCTGGCGCCAACTTCATCCTCAACATCTCGGCGTTTATCGTCAGGTGCGAGGCCTTCCTCTGCATCCAGCCCACTTCGCTTGTGGCTCAAGACCTTCAATGTCAAGCGAAGGTAGTGAAGGGCACTCTGCCGGAGTGCGGAGGCGCCATGTTGGGCAAGATGCCCAACATCCTTTGGTTCGAAGGGGCCTTCGTGGAATCCGCCAAGGGGTGGAAATCGGGGTGGTTCTATATCACCGAGCCACGTGACCCTAAATGGGCGGCGGCCCCCGAGTTTAGATCTGGTATCCCCACGCAGCTCACCTCCTGGAAAGAGAAGGGCTTGCTGTGGGGTAGTTTGAAGGAGCTGACGGGACTCCAAGCCTGTATCAAGAAGCTGGTGAAGAAGCTCAGGCTGGTTAACGTGGTCCAGGTCATGCTCGTCCGCCAGATTCTCCCATGCCAAAAGAGGGCATTTAATTTATGGGAGTTCGATCCGGAACAACACCAGGCGCTGAACAAGATCTTCGACACAACGTACGAAGGCGCCTGGAAGGTGCTGTTCAAGGGCGCCGAAGCCCCCGCATCCGCGACTGAAGATCGCGGATTTCGCTCGCGGCACCAGGCCGACGAGGTAAGTGATTCTACTCCTTTACGGGACACTTGTTTTTCATAGTTTGACTCTATGCGGGCTTTAATTTCCCCTTTTCCTTTGACAGGACTGGATGAGGAAGGCGGATCAGACACCGTCCGGCTCCTATGCCGTAAAATCCAAGAGACGCCGTCTAGCGAGGCTGCTGGTTCCGGCACCGCACGTGGTGCCGGAGAAGAAGGCCAAGAAGGAGGCCAAGGGTGCTCGAAAGAGTGCCCGTTTTCAGGTGTCCGACGACTCCGGGGCGGATTCCTCCCCCGAAAATGAGGAGGGGGAAGAGGACTCTCTCCCAGAGGAGGGAGAGAGGAAGAGGAAGGCTTCCCCAACAGGAGGCCGAAGGGTCAAGAGGGAAGGACTATTCCCCGGACAGCTCCGCCAACATCAACGTTGGCGAGGAAGAATGGCCTTCAAGGGCCAGCCTCCGCGAGATCGTAAGTATCCAGATTCCTGAATGATTTATAATTTCTTTTTCTGCGTCACATAGTGTCATTCTAATGCCGCATACTGCCTGCAGTCCGGCCAGTGATGATCTCCCCGCTTCTTCGAGCGGGTCGTTGGCTCTGTCGGATGTAGACTCCATCCCGACCGCCTCCACCCCTCGTGACGCCGAGGAGGCCGAGGTGGGAACCCAAGAAGGGACCAATCGGGGGGAGGCTCCGGAGGCGCCACAAGGCGTCCTCCCGGACTTTGCGCTGGACTCCACAACAGAACCCGCAGTGGTTCCAGAGTCCGGCCGGTGGCCCTTCAACGGCGGGCAAGACTGCGTGACGCCCGGCTTCCGTCCAACCGAGGCGCCGGGCACTTGTTGGAGGCGCCGCAGAGCGCTTCCATCGAGGAAGAACACCGCACTATTATGAGTGCGGTGATTCATAAGGTGCAGCTCGCCAAGGGCGGGCCGACCGGCTTCGCAGAGCCTTCTATCATGCTTTGAGGTAAGAAGTTAAAAATATGCAATGTAATACCGCATAGACAGTAGCCCCTGATGCTCGGTTCGGTGTTCGGAAAGAAAAGCCGGACTGAGGATCTGAAAAAAGATATACGCAGGGTTGCTAAAAAATTATGTCAATATGGGTTGCAGGCTGCGCTGCTGACCTCTACCGCACTGACTGCGGAGGTCGGTGCGTTGAAGCAGGAGCTCGAGCGGTCCGGGCAAGAGCTCGGCAGCCAGAAGCAGCTCCAAGACAAAGAAGGTGAGTAACACCACTTTGAATTTGTACCTTCTGTAAAAGGATTTAGGTTGCAACAAAAAGAATAACAAGGATAACATGGGTAATGCAGGGACCACGAACGAGGTGGCGACCCTGAAGGAGGCCGTGTCTGCGGCCGAACGCAATGCGGCCACGGAACGGGCAGCGCGGGAAAAGCAGGAGGCGCGGGTGGCGGTGGTTCAGCAAGAGCTCCAGGCTCTCATGGAAAAGCATGAGAGTTTGGAGCGTGACTCAAAGACTCGAGAGTCCGAGCTTGCCTCGCCTCGAAAGTGCTAAACCGCCAAGGCCGAGGCCCATAAGTCCCTTCAGAGATTGAGTTGATGAGGAAGATAGCGGCGGTAAGGCATTTTTCATGCAAAGCAAGCATGTGAATGTAAATTACGTGTTACTTACCCGATTGAGCTTTCCGGGCGTTTGCAGATCTGCCTTGCAGCGTGTGTCCGATGTCACCGCATTCTACCAAGCCGAGGAGGGAGCTCAACGGAGAAGGTCTTCGGTCTCATTATGATGAGGCCGCCATCCGGTGCCCCTAGCGACCAGTGAAGCAGCTGGTCGAAGCTTCACAAGGTGGCCGAAAGGTGCCATGAAGGGCCTCATAGTCCGGTGTGGCTGGAGAGGCCATGCACAGGAGCTACTTCAGCCTCGTGCGACGGCTGGTGGATGCGTGCCCCTGGGTGGAGGTTATCAAGCGCTCCTCCTGTATTGAAGGTGCTCGTCGGGCCCTTGCCCGCGCAAAGGTGCATTGGGGCAAGCTGGATGCGGAGAAGCTAATCACTGACGCGCCAACAGCGCGCAAGGAGCATCGTA
Organism: Aegilops bicornis; assembly: GCA_021605145.1. NCBI lineage: Eukaryota > Viridiplantae > Streptophyta > Magnoliopsida > Poales > Poaceae > Aegilops > Aegilops bicornis. Next base: position 112,004,156 of record CM038669.1, on the reverse strand, counting down.
CGCCCGAAATTTACTATAAGGCTGTCCTGAAGGGTGCTCGCAAGATTGCGGATGAGTGCCCCCGGGATGTAATTTTTGAGTGAATTCGCAATGTGTTATCCTGTGCGCTGAAAACTTTGTTCATATGCGCTAAGCAACGCTTGTTTAATTTAAAATATTACCTTCTGTGCGGCCGTTTATTAAATCTGAGAGATGGCAAGTCGTCAGCTTCAGCCCCCATGCCACGAGTGCTGGGGTGTTCGGGATAAACTTGAGCACTCTTGTTCCCATTTTTGGGTCCATCTAGGGAGGCGCTCAACACAACGAACAAGGCAACCGGACTTATAGTGCTTGAACACTCTCACTTAGCCATAGAATTCTATAATTTTAAATTTCGGCGAAGCCCCTAGTATTCAGAAGACCGAAGTGGGGCGCTATCCACGCCTTCATCGGACATAATCCGAAACTTCGCTTGAAGCGGCGTAGGTCTTTAAGGACCCGAAAGGACCTCTCGAACAGCGACCAGTCTCTCGCCTTATCGTGCCGGTCAGTTTTAGCTTTCTCCACCGAGGCGTTAACCCGGCTCAACCGGGGCGTAATCGCAGTGGTTCTCCAGTGCTACCTTAGCCGATAGAACGGAACGTAAGGTGCCAAACATGGGAGCCGGAAAACCCAACTATTGACCCAAGACATGATTCGAGCCGATTCATATAATGCTATAAGTTCGAGTGCCGCACTTGTGAAAGTGTGCGGACTTTATCACACCATAATGCGGAGGACATAAGCCCTCGTGTATTTGGTCAGTACCAAGATGCACGGGTGCAACATGTCGTAAATGAACATATATATATATAAAGTAGTGCAATTATAGGCAAAAAGTGCTGCATTTTATTCGAGAAGATATGCTATCGCAAGGAATGATACAAATAGTGCGGAAAGCAAGGGATTGATTTAATTAAAGGCGTCTCTCCGAGGGTAGGCATGAATGTTGTATTTAACAAATATAATGCTCGTGATGGAGACCACCTGAGTGTTCGTCGCGGCCTTTGTCCTTCCCTGGCTGTTGCATCATGAGTTCGGCAGGTTCGCCGCCGGACTGAGTTCTGTATAAAAAAAAGAGAAAAAGAAAAAAGAGCGACACACTTGGGAGCCCCTGGTGTGGTCGAACCGCACTATGGGTTTGTTGTGGTTTGTGCCCTTCCCCCCTATGCCCATGGTATCTCCAGGGCGTAATTATGTACGCGGAGAGTTTGTCTTATAATTTTGTGAGGGCTGGGGTTGGGGCCGCATTGCTACGCGTGCACGGAACGTGCCAGGTGGTCTTGGTTGATGTTGCTCCGGGCGCGTTTGGTCGTGTCCGGTCGTTTAACGGCCGGACTCGAGAATTGCCTTAAAAGGCTGCTCAGATTTCCGCCATGAGAGAGCATTGTATGTTCCTCCGCTCGAGGGGAGCGCCCGTGTTTCCGTTGACCGTGATGACTCCATGAAAACCTGGCATCTTGAGCTTAAGGTATGCATAATGCGGCACCGCTGTTGAATTTTGCAAACGCGGTTCGTCCGGCAGAGTGTGATAGCCGCCATGAACGGGACTATGTCAAGATTAACTCCTCGCTTTAAATTATCCGGGATCCAAGACCACTTCCATGTAATCGGAGCTCGCATAATTGGCCTCGACACCTGGTATGACGCCTTTGAAGGTCGCCCTTGTAGGTTTAATCCTTGAAGGGTCTATGCCCATCTTGCGCCGTATCCCGATAAAGCAGGTTCAGGCTACTGCCGCCGTCCATCAGGACTCTCGTGAGGTGAAATCCACCAACGATTGGGTCTAAAACCAATGCGGCGAATCCGCCATGGCGGATACTGGTCGGATGGTCTCTTCGATTGAAAGTGATCGGGCAAGAGGACCATGGGTTGAATTTTGGGGCGACTGCCTCCATCGCGTATACGCCCCTTAGTGCATGCTTCCGCTCCTTCTTGGGAATATGCATTGCGTATATCATGTTTACCGTCCGAACTTGAGGGGGGAATCCCTTTTGTCCTCTGTTGTTCGGCGGCCGGGTCTCTTCCTCGTCATCGCTGTGTAGCCCCTTGTCACTGTTTTCGGCGATTAATTTGCCTGCCTGCTTGAATACCCAACAATCTCTGTTGTTGTGGTTAGCTGGCTTTTCGGGGGTTCCATGTATTTGACAAGAGCGGTCGAGTATTCGGTCCAAATTGGACGGGCCCGGAGTGGTTCTTTTGAATGGCTTCTTTCGTTGACCGGGTTTGGAGCCTCGGAATCCGGCGTTGACTGCCGTATCCTCATTGCTGTCGCCGTTAATGCGGCGTTTGTTTTTGTTTCGACGCAACCTGCCATTGCGGTCCATGGTATCCGGACTGCCAGCGTTTTTGCTGAGGGTGTTACTGCGAGCGAGCCAGGTATCCTCTCCCGCACAGAAGCGAGTCATGAGGGATGTGAGGGCTGCCATGGATTTCGGCTTCTCCTGTCCTAGGTGCCGGGCCAGCCACTCGTCGCGGATGTTATGTTTGAAGGCAGCGAGCGCCTCTGCATTCGGACAGTCGACGATTTGATTTTTCTTTGTTAAGAACCGTGTCCAGAATTGCCTGCCGATTCGTTTGGCTGCTGGATTATGTGGCTTAGGTCATCTGCGTCCGGTGGTCGCACATACGCGTGCCACAGAAGTTGTCGAGGAATGCGGCTTCCGTGTCTTCCCAAAGATCCAATTGACTCTGCGGGCAGGCTGTTAAGCCAATGCCGAGCTGGTCCTTTAAGCTTGAGCGGGAGATATTTGATGGCGTGAAGATTGCCGCCATGGGCCATGTGTATATGGAGGAGATAATCCTCAATCCAAACCGCGGGGTCTGTTGTGCCATCGTAGGATTCGATATTAACGAGTTTGAACCCTTCAGGGATTTGATGACCCATTACTTCGTCAGTGAAGCATAGTGGGTGTGCGGCGCCTCTGTATTGAGCAATATCGCGACGTAGCTCGAGAGAGCGTTGTCTGCTGTGTTCGGCCCGGCCGGAGTAGTTGTATCCGGTGCGAAGGTATTCGTCATGGGTCGTGGGGCGTCCGCGTGATCCATAGATAGATCTGGATTGTCTTGCCTTGTCCTCCAATATATCTCGCAAGTCCGGCGCGTTCCCCCGTGGCTTCCTGCTTTTTGAGCGATGCCGGGGTACGGTTTTGGTGGAGGGCTTGCACGCCTCTCTATCGCGGCCACGAGGTGGTCGGTCTGCCGTATTGTGCGCTGGTGATGTAGATTTGTATGCCTCCTCCTCTAATCAGGGAGCAACTTGCGCTTTGGGTAACTTTTGGAGGGGCGTTCGAGTTCATACTCTTCGGCCGCGAGGACCTCGGTCCATCTGTCGGCCAAGATGGGTCTTGATCAGCTTGAAGCTGTTGTTGCTTTTCTTTAGGCTGTTTGCCGTGGCCGTTAGCCTGCGTCTCAAACGCTCTTGTTCGACGGGATCCTCGTGCACGACGATTCGCTGTCGCCGAGGCTTGCCTCGTCTCCGGAGGGGGGTAAGTAATTGTCATCCTCGACCTCTTAAATCGCCGCCGCCTCTCCCGAGGGCTTGCTTCCGCCTCCTCCTGCGGATCGCTACCGGAGGGAGTTGTCTTCGGCACTTTCGGGTGTTATTATCTCCGTGCGGAATCTCCATTCTTGCCGTGGCGGGATTTAGAGCGGCGCCCGGCGTCGGCGCTTGGGCTTTTTCTTTAAGGAATCGGCCTTCGCTACTTCTTCGCCGTCCCCATCTTTTGGGGTGTCCACCATGTATATGTCGTATGACGAGGTGGTCTTCCAGTGTCCTGTAGGCGCTGGTTCTTGGTGGTCTCCGGCATCGTCGTCCATACCGTCGATGTCTTCGGAGTCGTAGTCGAGTACGCCGGGTTAATCGTCGACGGTGGCTACGAAGTGGGTGGTGGGTGGGATCTGAATTTCTTCGTCGTCCGCGTCCCAACCGTCCTGGCCGTAGTTCGGCCAGGGCTCTCCGGATAGCGAGAGATGCTTCAGTGAATTTATGATATCGCCGAAGGGCGAATGCTGAAAGATGTCCGCAGTGGTGAATTCCATGATCGGCGCCCAATCGGATTCGACTGGCAAGGGCGCAGGAGGTCCGGTGTTCGGCAGGGAGTCCGACACCTCGGAGTCATGGTTTTTATGCGGGACAAGGTAAGTGTTCGGCTCCATCGCCGTAGAAGTTGCAGCTCCCGAGGCGGTGTCCAGCCATCCGTCCTCGATCCAAGCGATCGGCTCCAGACAACGAGTCGAAGGCCGGATTAGGTAATGCGGCCTCCAAGGTGTTGTCCGGCCGCAGAGTTAGGTCATGCCCATCGTGACAGCGCAGCACGCCGGTTGTGGCTCAGATCCATCGAGGATCAAGTCCCCGCGGATATCGGCCGTGAAGTTTAGGCTTTCCAAACCTGACTCGACGGCCAGGGCGTAGCTTCGATCTGCTCCAGATGGCCAAGTGAATTGGCCCGCGGTCGCGGCCGCCGAATCTGAAGATCTGTCCGGGAGAAAAGTCTCGCCAGACTACGTCGTTGTTGATCGAAGAGGCCATCAAGCCTATCGGTGACGACACGGAGGAACTCTCAATGAAAGCACCAATGTCGGTGTCAAAACCGCGGATCTCGGTAGGGGGTCCTGAATCGCGTGCGTCTAGGCGGATGGTAACAGGAGACAGGGGACGCGATGTTTACCTAGGTTCGGGCCCTCTTGATGGAGGTAAAACCCTACGTCCTGCTTGATTGATATTGATATTGTGCATGTTTACAAGAGTGGATCTACCACGAGATCAAGGAGGCTAAACCCTAGAAGCTAGCCTATGGTATGATTGTAAGTGTTGTTGTGATTGTAGTCCTACGGACTAAAGCCATCCGGTTTATATAGACACCGGAGAGGGCTAGGGTTACATAAAGTCGGTTACAATGGTAGGAGATCTACATATCCGTATCTCCAAGCTTGCCTTCCACGCCAAGGAAAGTCCCATCCGGACACGGGGTGAAGTCTTCAATCTTGTATCTTCATAGTCTTGGAGTCCGGTCGATGATGATAGTCCGGCAGATGATAGTTCGGCTGAGGATGGTAGTCCGGCTATCCGGACACCCCCTAATCCAGGACTCCCTCAGTAGCCCCTGAATCGGGCTTCAATGACGATAAGTTCGGCGTGTATATTGCTTGGCATTGCAAGGCGGGTTCCTCCTCCAACTCGCTTGCTCACGAAGACCTAGGGCACTTTGAGGAAGCCCATCATTGGAATATACAAGCCAAGTTCTATAATGAAAAATTCCAACTAGTATATGAAAGTGACAAAATGAGAGACTCTCTATCATGAAAATCTTGGTGCTACTTTGAAGCACAATTGTGGTAAAAGGATAGTAGCATTGTCCCTTCTCTCTTTTTCTCTCATTTTTTTATTTTTTTATTTTTTTATTTGGGCCTTTTCTTCTTTTTTTCTTTTATGGCCTCTTTTATTTTTTTATTTTTTGTCCAGAGTCTCATCCCGAATTGTGGGGGAATCATAGTCTCCATCATCCTTTCCTCACTTGGGACAATGCTCTAAAAATTGATTATCATCACACTTTTATTTTCCTTACAACTCAACAATTACAACTTGATACTTAGAACAATTATGACTCTATATGAATGCTTCCGACAGTGTACCGGGATATGCAATGAATCAAGAGTGACATGTATGAAAGAATTATGAACGGTGGCTTTGCCACAAATATGATGTCAACTACATGATCATGCTAGCAATATGACAATGATGGAGCGTGTCATAACAAACGGAACGGTGGAAAGTTGCATGGCAATAGGTAGGTATGGTGGCTGTTTTGAGGAAGATATATGGTGGGTGTATGATACCGGCGAAAAGTGTGCGGTATTAGAGAGGCTAGCAATGGTGGAAGGATGGGAAAAATGCGTATAATCCATGGACTCAACATTAGTCATAAAGAACTCACATACTTATTGCGAAAATCTAGAAGTTATCAAAGCAAAGTATTACGTGCATGGTCCTAGGGGGATAGATTGGTAGGAAAAGACCATCGCTCGTCCCCGACCGCCACTCATAAGGAAGACAATCAATAAATAAATCATGCTCCTAGCTCATCACATAACGGTTCACCATACGTGCATGCTACAGGAATCACAAACTTTAACACAAGTATTTCTCAAATTCACAACTACTCAACTAGCATGACCCTAATATCACCATCTTCATGTCTCAAAACAATTATCAAGCATCAAACTTTTCTTAGTATTCAACGCACTCAAAAGGAAGTTTCACATATCTTGAATACCAAGCATATTAATATTAAGCAAATTACCATGCTATTAATGTCTCTCAAAATGATCTAAGTGAAGCATGAGAGATCAACAGTTTCTTTAAAACAAATCCACCACCGTGCTCAGAAAGATATAAGTGAAGCACTTGAGCAAAAATTAGCACGCTCAAAAGATATAAGTGAAGCACTATGAGCAAAACTATCAAGCTCAAAAGATATAAGTGAAGCACATAGAGTATTCTATCAAATTTCAATTCATGTATGGCTCTCTCAAAAGGTGTGTACATCAAGGATTATTGTGGTAAACTAGCAAACAAAGACTCAAATAATACAAGACCCTCCAAGCAAAACACATATCATGTGGTGAATAAAAATATAGCTCCAAGTAAATTACCGATGAAAGTAGATTTAAAGAGGGATGCCTTCCGGCATCCCCAAGCTTTGACTTTTGGTGTCCTTGGATTATCTTGGGGTGCCATGGGCATCCCCAAGCTTAGGCTCTTGCCACTCCTTGTTCTATAATCCATCAAAAGAATCTACCCAAAACTTGAAAACTTCACAACACAAAACTCAATAGAAATCTCGTGAGCTCCGTTAGAGAAAGAAAACAAAAGACTACTTCAGGGTACTGTAATGAACTCATTCTTTATTTATATTGGTGTTAAACCTACTGTATTCCAACTTCTCTATGGATTATAAACTAATTTACTAGCCATAGATTCATCAAAATAAGCAAACAACACACGATAAACAGAATCTGTCAAAAACAGAACAGTCTGTAGCAATCTGTAACTAACGCAAACTTCTGGAACTCCAAAAATTCTACCAAAATAGGAAGACCTAGACAATTTGTTTAATGATCAACAGAAATTGGAATCAGTAATTTATCACGTTCTGATGAATTTTAACAAGTTTTTCCGTGAACAGAAAGATTCTGGAAATTACAGCAGGATCAAATAACTATCATCCAAGAAGATCCTATAGGTCTATCTTGGCACAGACACTAATTAAAGCATAAAAAAAATCTAACCAGAGGCTATAACAAATATTTATTACTAAGTAGAAAGGAAAAATATTGGGTTGTCTCCCAACAAACGCTTTTCTTTAAAGCCTTTTTAGCTAGGCATTGAGATTTCAATGATGCTCACAAGAAAGACAAGAATTGAAGCACAAAGAGAGCATCATAAAACACGTGAAAAACACATCTAAGTCTAACATACTTCCTATGCATAGGCATCTTATAGAAAAACAAATTATCATAGCAAGAAAAAACTAGCATATGCAAGAAAGCGGAAAAGAACATTATCAATCTCAACATAACGAGAGGTAATTTAATAACATAAAAATTTATATAACCATATTTTCCTCTCTCATAATAATTACATGTGGGATCATAAGCAAATTCAACAAAATAGCTATCACTTAAAATATTTTCAACACGATCCACATGCATGCAAAGTTGAAACTCTTCCGAAATAGTGGGATTAACATTAACTAAAGTCTTGACCTCTCCAAACCCACTTTTATCAAAAATTTCATAAGATTAAATATTCTCCAAATGTGTGGGATCTAAAGTTGACACTCTTCCAAACCCACTTTCAATATTATTGCAAACAATATTATCAATCTCATATTCATTATGGGGATTAAATAAATTTTCAAGATCATAAGAAGAATCACCGCAATCATGATCATTGCAACAAGTAGTAGACATTGCAAAACTAGCATCCCCAAGCTTAGGATTTTGCATATTATTAGCACAATTGACATCAAGATAATTTATAATAAAATCATTGCAATCATGCTTTTCATCTAAGGAACTATCAAGTATGGGTGCAATAGCAACGATCTCATGTTTAGCATAAGGAATTATAGCAAATTCATCTTCATAAATATTGGCATCATGGCCACAAGAATAGCAAGCATCATGTTCATCAAGGGATATTTCAATCAAATCATTGGAATCATCATTATCTATAGATTCATGCATATCATTATTTTCTTCCAAAGCAACGGTCATTCTTTTAATAAATTCTTGGACATAGACGTTGTGAGCAAGGTTTTCATTACAATATTTAAGTATGATGGAATTTTCAGATTTGTTGAGAGTAAAATCATACTTTTCAATCAAAGAAGCAACTTCATGAGCACCCTTAAAAACGACAAATTCTTCAATTTGTTTGATATCATAGTAACTATAAACACCCCTTGCATAAGAAGATAAGATTTCATTATCATTGAACTCACATAGGTAGGGAAGGTGTTTTTTAGGGTTCTTAGAGCAACAAGTAAAATCACACATTTCACAAAGATTCAAAGCGTAGCATAGCAAACTATTTATATGATACCATAAGAGATTACCTTTTTCACACAAACGATGACGCACAAAATGAGCATGCTCATCTAAAGATTTCCCATCAACTAGGCTAGTTGGGGTTTCAGCACGAGCGCATAAGGATCGAAGATGATCCAAGTAGAACACTTTAAGTGGATCCATATCAATGGATTTTCAGCAAGCGAAGATGCAAGAATATAGAAGGCACATGGCAACACGAGCAAACAAAGGCAACAAGAAAGGCAAACGGAAAAAAGAGGAGGAGATTGGGAAAGAGAGGGCGAAAAAAAACGGCAACGGTGAAGTGGGGGAGAGGAAAACGAGAGGCAAATGGACTAATGTATTGCGGGAGATAGGGATTGTGATGGGTACTTGGTATGTTTACTTTAACAACGCCAGAAGTGGCTTGTTGTTAGGAGTCCAAGTCTTGACTTGCTCTTGCGTAAGCCTCCCCGGCAACGGCGCCATAAATTCTTCTTGCTACCTCTTGAGCACTGCGTTGGATTTCCCCGAAGAGGAGAGGATGATGCAGCAAAGTAGCGTAAGTATTTCCCTCGGTTTTTGAGAACCAAGGTATCAATCCAAAGAGGAGGCTACGCACAAGTCCCCCGTACCTGCACAAAACAATAGCTCCCCGCAACCAACGCGATTAGGGGTTGTCAATCCCTTCACGGTCACTTACGAGAGTGACATCTGATAGAGAATATAAATAATTTTTTTTTGGTATTTTTGGTATAGAGATGCAAAGTAAAAAAGTAAAAGGCAAAGTAAAAACAAAGCAAGATTAAAGTGATGGAGATTGATATGATGAGAATAGACCCGGGGGCCATAGGTTTCACTAGTGGCTTCTCTCAACAGCATAAGTATTCTACGGTGGGTGAACAAATTACTGTTGAGCAATTGACAGAATTGAGCATAGTTATGAAAGTATCTAGGTATGATCATGTATATAGGCATCACGTCCGAGACAAGTAGACCGACTCCTGCCTGCATCTACTACTATTACTCCACTCATTGACCGCTATCCAAAGATGCATCTAGAGTATTAAGTTAAAACAGAGTAACGCCTTAAGCAAGATGACATGATATAGAGGGATAAATTCATGCAATATGATGAAAACCCCATCTTGTTATCCTCGATGGCAACAATACAATACGTGCCTTGCTGCCCCTTCACATCCTGGAAAGGACACCGCAAGATTGAACCCAAAGCTAAGCACTTCTCCTATTGCAAGAACTACCAATCTAGTTGGCCAAACCAAACGGATAATTCGAAGAGACTTGCAAAGATAACCAATCATACATAAAAGAATTCAGAGGAGAATCAAATATTGTTCATTGATAATCTTGATCATAAACCCACAATTCATCGGTCTCAACAAACACACCGCAAAAAGAAGATTACATCGAATAGATCTCCACGAGAGAGGGGGAGAACATTGTATTGAGATCCAAAAAGAGAGAAGAAGCAATCTAGCTACTAGCTATGGACCCGAAGGTCTGAAGTAAACTACTCACACTTCATCGGAGGGGCTATGGTGATGTAGAAGCCCTCCGTGATGACGGTCCTCTTCCGGCGGAGCTACGGAACAGGCCCCAAGATGGGATCTCATGGATACAGAAAGTTGCGGTGGTGGAATTAGGTTTTTGGCTCCGTATCTGGTCGTTTGGGGGTACGTAGGTATATATAGGAGGAAGGAGTAGGGGGCGCGCCCTAGGGGGGGGGCGCCCCCACCCTCGTGACTGCCTTGGTTTTTCCTTGGAGCAGGGTCCAAGTCTCCTGGATCACGTTCCCGAAGGTTTCATTCCGTTTGGACTCTGTTTGATATTCCGTTTCTTCGAAACACTGAAATAGGCAAAAACAGCAATTCTGGGCTGGGCCTCCGGTTAATAGGTTAGTCCCAAAAATAATATAAAAGTGGAAAATAAAGCCCAATATAGTCCAAAACAGTAGATAAAGTAGCATGGAGCAATCAAAAATTATAGATACGTTGGAGACGTATCAGTGCCCAGTGCCAGTTCCTATTTGTTGCTTGTTTTATGTTTCGCAGAAACCCCATATCAAACAGAATCCAAACGGGATAAAAACAGATGGAGAATATTTTTGGAATATTTGGAGAATATGGGAAGAAGAATCAATGTGAGACTGTGCCCAAGGTGGCCACGAGGCAGGGGGCGCGCCCCTGACCTTTGTGGGCCACCCGTAAGGCGGTTGCTGCTCTTCTTCGGCCGCAAGAAAGCTAATTTTCGAAGAAAATCTGGGCAAAGGTTTCAATCCAATCGGAGTTGTGGATCTCCAAATATATACGAAACGGTGAAAGGGCAGAAGGGAGAACGCAGAAACAGAGAGAGACAGAGAGACAGATCCAATCTCGGAGGGTCTCTCGCCCCTCCCATGCCATGGAGGCCAAGGACCAGAGGGGAAACCCTTCTCCCATCTAGGAAGGGGGTCAAGGAAGAAGAAGAAGAAGGGGCCCCTCTCCCCCTCTCTTCCGGTGGCGCCGGAACGCTGCCGTGGCCACCATCATCATCACCGCAATCTTCACCAACACCTCCGCCATGTTCACCAACATATCCATCACCTTCCCCCCTCTATCTACAGCAGTCCACTCTCCTGCAACCCGTTGTACCCTCTACTTGAACATGGTGCTTTATGCTTCATATTATTATCCAATGATGTGTTGCCATCCTATGATGTCTAAGTAGATTTTCGTTGTCCTATCGGTGGTTGATGAATTGCTACGATTGATTTAATTTGCTTGTGGTTATGTTGCTATCCTTTGGTGCCCATCATATGAGCTGCCAAGGGATCACACCATAGGGTTAGTTGTATGTTGATAGGACTATGTATTGGAGGGCGAGAGTGACATAAGCTTCTACCTAGCATAGAAATTGATGCATACGGGATTGAAGGGGGACCAATATATCTTAATGCTATGGTTGGCTTTTACCTTAATGAACGTTAGTAGTTGCGGACGCTTGCTAATAGTTCCAATCATAAGTGTATAGAATTCCAAGTCAGGGATAACATGCTAGCAGTGGCCTCTCCCACATAAAACTTGCTATCGGTCTAGTAAAGTAGTCAAATGCTTAGGGTCAATTGCTTAGGGACAATTTCGCAGCTCCTACCACCACTTTTTCACACTCGCTTCATTTACTTTATTGTGTCTTTATCTAAACAGCCCCTACTTTTTATTTACGCGCTCTTTATTATCTTGCAAACCTATCAAAAAACACCTACAAAGTACTTCTAGTTTTGTACTTGTTCTAGGTAAAGCGAACGTTAAGCGTGCGTAGAGTTGTATCGGTGGTCGGTAGAACTTGTGGGAATATTTGTTCTACCTTTAGCTCCTCGTTGGGTTCGACACTCTTACTTATCGAAAGAGGCTACAATTGATCCCCTATATTTGTGGGTTATCAAAGGTGCACGGATGGCCTTCGCCTGCGTCAAGATGCACTGGGTGAAGATGGATGCCAAGAAGCTGATGACCGAAGGGTCGCCTGAGGGCAAGGAGCACCGCATACCCGAGCTATATTTTGATGGTGTCCTGGAGGGATCCCGCCTTGTGGCGGAGCAATGTATGAAGGATGCTATATTCCCATGAAAACATTCATGTTATCCTGTCTTGTAACATGAAAAAAGCTCGTTATGTAATATAACGCTTGTGACTCTTAAAATTTTACCTCCTGTGTGGCCGTTTATGTAAACTGAGGGTTAACCAGTCGTCGACTTCTGCCCCCACGTAGATACTACGGGGGTGTTCGGGATAAATCTAAACACTCTTTACTCCACATTCTGGTCCTTAAAGGAGGTGTTTAGCGCAACGAACAAGGCAATCGGACTATACGGCTTTTATCGCCCTCACCTAGCCATAAGGGTTTGACAATAAGAATCTTTGGCGAAGCCCCTGGTATTCGAAAGACCGAGATAGGGGTGCTATACACGCCTGATCGGATAAAAACCGATTCCTCACATAAAGCAGAAAAAATCTCGAAGGATTTGAAACCTCTCGAATAGCTGAACAGCTCTCGCTGCACCATGACAATCAGTTTTCGGCTTTCTCTACTGTGGTGCTCGTCCGGAAGAACCGGGACACAATCGCAGTAGTTCTCCCTTTACTACCCTAGCCGATATAGCGGAACGTAAGGTAGTAAGCACAGGAGCCGGGCAACCCAACTATTGACCAAAGACATGATTCAGAGCCGATGCATATAATGCTATAAGTTCGGGTGCAGAACTGTACTATTAAAAGTGTTCATACTTTATTGACGTGATGCGAGGCGTGATGAAGCCCCTGGCGAAGTGATACGTACTAGGGTGTACGGGTTCGATGAGTAATAAGTACAAAGGCAAGGAGAAAATCAAGTAATAAGCTGATGCTACCATTTATTTATCATTGTAATGTGATTAATACGTCGAGGCATACTTGTACAAGAAATGCGATAAGCAAGTAAGGCTATTTAACATGCCATGACCAAGAGCGAGTTGCGTGCGGGTATGTAAAACAGGTATAGCAATCGTTAGCAGAGACCACCTGGAGATTCCCTTGTACGCCAAAGCTCCTTGCCTCCTTGATGTTTTTATCCTTTGACAGGATCAGTCTTCGGGCCGTCGAAGAAGGCCTATGTAAAATAAACCTGGAAAAGGAAAAAAAAGGAAATATTGACTGTATATGTGTGTCAGGGATCGGTCGAGCCGAACTGTGGACCACAAGCTAGCTGTGCCTCAGTCGATGCCCATGGGATTTCTAGTGCGTAATTATGTACGCGTGGTACAAATGCCACTGCCTGATCGGGGCTGGGATGGAGGCCAAATTGCTAATTGAGATCTTGATGAGCCGAGCTGTCTTGTTCCAGCGTAATCCGGACCTTCTTAACAGTGTCCAGGGGCTCGGCAACCGGATTACGGTTCTGCTTGAGAAGGCCATTCTGTACTTCTGCTGCTAGGGCGGCGGTGTGATCCTCTATACGGAGGGAGCGTTCCGTATTTCTGTTGACCGTGATTACGCCGTGTGGACCGGGCATCTTGAGCTTAATATAGGCATAGTGTGGCACTGCATTGAATCGAGCGAATGCGGTTCGTCCGAGCAGTGCGTGGTAGCCGCTGCGAAAGGGGACGATATCGAAGATTAACTCCTCACTTCGGAAGTTATCCGAAGATCTGAAGACAACTTCTAGTGTGATTGAGCCCGTAGAGCGGGCCTCGACGCCTGTTATGACTCCCTTAAAGGTAGTCCTTGTAGGTTTGATCCGTGATGGGTTAATGCCCATTTTGCGTACTGTGTCCTGATAGAGCAGATTGAGGCTGCTGCCACCGTCCATGAGGACTCGCGTTAGGTGGAATCCATCAATGATTGGGTCTAGGACTAGTGCGGCTGATCCGCCGTGCCGAATACTGGTCGGATGATCCCGACGATCAAAAGTGATTGGGCATGATGACCATGGGTTGAATTTTGGGGTGACTGGCTCTATCGCATAAACGTCCCTTAGTGCGCTTGCGCTCCCTTTTGGGGATGTGTGTAGCGTATATCATGTTCACCGTTTTTACTTGAGGGGGGAACTTCTTCTGTCCCCCTGTGGTTGGCTGCAGGGGCTCCTCATCATCGTCCTTGCTCTGCGATCCCTTTTCCTTATTCTCGGTGTTTAACTTGCTGGCTTGCTTAAAAACCCAACAATCTCTGTTGGTATGATTGGCTGGTTCGTGCGGGGTGCCATGAATTTGGCACGGACGGTCGAGTATGCGGTCCATACTAGATGGTCCCTGATTGTTTCTTTGATATGGCTTTTTCCGCTGACCGGACTTGGAGCCACTGCATCCAGCGTTTACAGCAGTTTCATCGGTGCTATCGCCATTGCTTCGACGTTTGTGTCTGCTGCGTCGGAGCTTGCTGTTGCTGTTTTTGGCCTCGGAGGGGCTTGCCTCGCTGGCCGTATTTTTACTACGAGCCAGCCAGCTGTCCTCACCCGCACAAAAGCGGGTCATGAGGGCCGTGAGGGCGGCCATAGATTTCGGCTTTTCTTGGCCGTGGTGACGGGCTAGCCATTCATCGCGGATGCTATGTTTAAAGGTCGCTAGGGCTTCTACATTCGGACAATCGACGATCTGGTTCTTTTTAGTTAGGAACCTAGTCCAGAATTTCCTGGCTGACTCCCCAGGCTGTTGAACTATGTGACTTAAGTCATCGGCGTCTGGTGGCCGAACATATGTACCTTGGAAGTTGTCGAGGAAAGCTTCTTCCAGGTCCTCCCAGCTGCTAATAGAGTTTTCAGGCAGACTGTTTAGCCAGTGCCGAGCTGGCCCTTTGAGTTTTAGTTGGAGGTATTTGGTGGCGTGAAGATCATCCCTGCGGGCCATGTGGATGTGGAGAATAAAATCCTCGATCCATAACGTGGGATCGGTTGTTCCGTCGTATGATTCAATATTGACGGGTTTGAACCCTTCGGGGAATTCATGGTCCATTACTTCATTAGTGAAGCAAAGAGGGTGTGCGGCACCTCTATATTGGACCGCGTCACGACGTAGCTCCGGTGGAGTCCGTCTATGGTTATTGGCTCGAGCTTGATTAGGTTTGTCATGTCCGAATAGGTAGCCGCCGTCGCGTGTCGAGGCACGTCCTCGCGATCCGTAGATTGATCTTGTACGTCCTGCTCTACTGCCCAGGATTTGCCGGAGGTCGTATGTATGCCCTCGAACTGTTTTGTCTCTATTTTTCTGTATCGGCAGGGCGGGCTGTTCGTCTTCAATTGCCGCTCTATCCTGACCACAAGGTGGTCGATCCGCCGCATAGTCCTGACCGCGTAGTGTTCGATCGGCAGCGTTACGCGAGGGAGGTATGGGCTCCGACGCCTCTTCATCGAACTGAGGTAGCAAGCTTCGCTTTGGGTAACTCTTGGCTGGGCGTCTGAGGCCGTATTCTTCGGCTGCCAGGACATCAGTCCACCTGTCGAGGAGCAGATCTTGGTCAGCTTGAAGCTGCTGCTGTTTCTTTTTCAGGCTGCTTGCGGTGGCTATGAGCTGGCGCTTGAAGTGCTCCTGCTCCAGGGGTTCCTCAGGCATGATGAAGTCTTCGTTGCCGAGGCTCACCTCCTCCTCGGAAGGCAGACGGTAACTACCGTCCTCCGAGTCTTCTTCTATGGCCTGTTAGTCAGGGCTGGCATGCCCTGATTCCCGATTGTCTCGTTCGACAGTTTGTTCATCGGGTTCTTCTATGTCTTCGGCACCATCCGGAGTGTTGTCATCTCCTGTGCCGGTGTTGCTGTCCCTGCTGCGGCGGGATTTAGAGCGGCTCCGCTGATGCCGGCGCTTTGGCTGTGTTTTAGGAGGGTCCTCCTTTGCTGGGTTTTCCTTGTCATCGCCGCTATTATTTTTCGGCGTATCTACCATGTAGACGTCATATGAGGAAGTGGTTGTCCATCGTCCAGTGAACGGGGGGTTTTGGGCCTCCTCGTCTCTGGCATCGTCGTCCATACCGTCGATGTCTTCAGAGTCATAGTCCAGCGCGTCGGTTATTCGGTTGTGAGTCCCCCGCCAAGGACAGAGTTGTTAATGAATTTAGCACATCGCCGAAGGGAGAATGCTGGAAGATGTCTGTGGTGCTAAACTCAAAGATCGATAAGCGATCCAGTTCAGCGTTCGCGGATGGCTCGGAATTTATGACCAGAGACGAGTCTGGAGTTTCGGTGACAAAGACTCGTGTGACTTTAGGTCTATGTTCGGCTCCAACGCCGTGGAATCTGCGGCCTCCGCGGTGGGGTTGAACCTCCCGTCCTTGGACGGTGCAATGTGCTCCGGATCTACGACCAGAGCAGTTACAGGAGCAGTCTCCTGGATGCGGCCTGATGACAGATTTAGGTCAGGTTCATCAGGGTGACTAGGAGCGTCTCCGCGGTCTCGAACCCGGCGAAGATCAAATCTCCACGGATGTCCGTGACGTAATTCAAGCTCCCAAATCTGACCTGATGGCCAGGGGCGTAGCTATTGATCTGCTCTAGGTGGCCAAGCGAGTTGGCCCGCAGTGCGAAGCCGCCGAACACGAAGATCTATCCGGGGAGGAAGGTTTTCCCTTGGACAACAATGTTGTTGACGATTGGAGGGGCCATCAAACTTTTTGAGGACGGCACAGTGGAACTCTCAATGAAAGCACCAATGTCGGTGTCAAAACCGGCGGATCTCGGGTAGGGGGTCCCGAACTGTGCGTCTAAGGTCGATGGTAATAGGAGACTGGGGACACAATGTTTACCCAGGTTCGGGCCCTCTTTATGGAGGTAATACCCTACTTCCTTCTTGATTGATCTTGATGAATATGAGTATTACAAGAGGTTATCTACCACGAGATCGTAATGGCTAAACCCTAGAAGTCTAGCCTGTATGACTATGGTAATGAGTATCTCCCCTTTCCGGACTAAGTCCTCCGGTTTATATAGACACCGAGAGGATCTAGGGTTACACAAGGTCGGTTACAAAGGAAAAGAATCTACATATACGATCGCCAAGCTTGCCTTCCATGCCAAGGAGAGTCCCCTCCGGACACGGGTGCGGTCTTCGGTCTCCGCATCTTCACAACCCATCAGTCCGGCCCATGGCTAACAGGTCGGACGACTGAGGACCCCTTAGTCCAGGACTCACGCACACCCCCACATTCTACCTCTATGAGTACCTCCAAGAAACTGAGCCGGCACATCATCTTGAGATTGACGAAGCCACCATAGACGCCTTTGTAGTCGATGGGAACGTTTCCTTCCACTGAATGCGCATCACCGTAAGTTCTAAAATAAATCCAGAAAAATACGAGCATCAATGTCAACTGTCAAGTGTATGACTTGAACCCTGGTGGGCTAGAGTTACCACTGTCCTCCTAAATATCTTCTTCTTGGCTTGCTCTTGATGCACACAATTCCATTCTGGGTTTCTCTCTTTATTTGGAGACCGCAAATCGTAAGTGATCGTTCTCGCGCTTAGATTGTTGGTACGCAAATTTACCCCTTTAGAGCATCTACAACCAGATGTACCAAAATCCGCCCCACAAACATCCACGCACGTGCCTCGGTGCGTCCACTAAAAGTGAGCGAACAATGCATAAATATTGTCCGATTGCATCCATGTACCTAAACAATGAAACCTCAAATTCATACTAGTCATGCAGATAAATATCCTACGTACTACGTACATATCTAAACTACTCATCATCGGAGATGTCCACTATCTCCGTGCCTAGCTCCGGGTAGATGGGCATGTGCGGCAGCTTCGATGCGTGTGGCAGTTTCCTTCTCATAGTCATCTGAACTAGAGGCAAAGAGCTCGTCGCTATCTGCCCTCTGCTACCGGATGAAGTGCCGGTTGGACTTCACATAGGCCTCATCTTGGATGGATTCGAGGATGGCGGTTTTCTCTGCCTGGGCGACCTCAAACTCCGCCATCGCGTCCTCCATGGCGAAGCCCGCCGCCAGCTCCTCCTCCTGCTCCGTTGCATTGTCCGCTTTTGGATCCTGCTCCTCCTCCATGGGCTGGGGGTCCTGCTCCGCTTCCGGTTGCTGTTGCGCCTTTTCTTCATCCTCCTCCGGCTCCGGCGAATCGGGAGGTAGGTTAACAGCGACATAAGCGGTGCCTGGGATTGGATCTCCTTCTTGAGTTGCAACCGGCGTTTCGGTGTCAACATGGCATAGGTGGCGATCCTCTGTCGGGTCATGGCTAGTGATACGTCTCCGTCGTATCTATAATTTTTGATTGTTCCATGCCAATATTATTCAACTTTCATATACTTTTTGGCAACTTTTTATACTATTTTTGGGACTAACATATTGATCCAAAGGCTCAAAGGTCAGTCCTGTTTGTTGCATGTTTTATGTTTCGCAGAATATCCATATCAAATGGAATCCAAACAGGATAAAAACGGACGAAGCTTATTTTTGGAATATTTGGAAAATTCTGGACGAAAAATCCACGCGAGACGGTGCCCGAGGTGGCCACGAGGCAGGGGCGTCCCTGCCCCCCTGGGCGCGCCCAAGACCCTCGTGGGCCACCCGTAAGGCGGTTGATGCCCTTCTTCAGCCGCAAGAAAGCTAATTTTTGGTAAAAAATCACGGCGTAGGTTTCAGTCCAATCGGAGTTACGGATCTCCATATATATATATACACGAAACGGTGAAAGGGCAGCAGAGGAGGACGCAGAAACAGAGAGAGATAGAGAGACAGATCCAATCTCGGAGGGGCTCTCGCCCCTCCCACGCCATGGAGGCCAATGACCAGAGGGGAAACCCTTCTCCCATCTAGGGAGGAGGTCAAGGAAGAAGAAGATGAAGGGGCCCCCTCTCCCCTTCTCTTCCGGTGGCGCCGGAACGCTGCCGTGGCCATCATCACCAACTCTTCCCCCCTCTATGTAGCGGTGTAACCTCTCTATTACCCGATGTAATCTCTACTTAAACATGGTTCCCAACGCTATATATTATTTCCCAATGATGTATGGCTATCCTATGATGTTTGAGTAGATCTTTTTTGTCCTATGGGCTATTTGATGATCAAGATTGGTTTGAGTTGCATGTTTTATTATTGGTGCTGTCCTACGGTGCTCTTCGTGTCGCGCAAGCATGAGGGATTCCCGCTGTAGGGTTTGCAATATGTTCATGATTTTCTTATGGTGGGTGGCGTGAGTGTGAAGCCTGAGACCGAGTAAGTAGGTTGTTTTTGTATGGGATAAAGAGGACTTGATGCTTTAATGCTATGGTTGGGTTTTACCTTAATGATTTTAGTAGTTGCGGATGCTTGCTAGAGTTCCAATCATAAGTGCATATGATCCAAGTAGAGAAAGTATGTTAGCTTATGCCTCTCCCTCAAATAAAATTGCAATAATGATTACCGGTCTAGTTATCGATTGCCTAGGGACAAATAACTTTCTCGTGACAAAAAGCTCTTTACTAAAACTAATTTAGTTGTGTCCCTATCTAAACAGCCCCAAGTTTTTATTTATGCGCTCTTTATTTTCTTGCAAACCTATCCAAAAACACCTACAAAGTACTTCTAGTTTTATTCTTGTTCTAGGTAAAGTGAACGTCAAGCGTGCGTAGAGTTGTATCGGTGGTCGATAGAACTTGAGGGAATATTTGTTCTACCTTTAGCTCCTCATTGGGTTCGACACTCTTACTTATCGAAACAGGCTACAATTGATCCCCTATACTTGTGGGTTATCAAGACCTTTTTCTGGCACCGTTGCCGGGGAGCAATAGCATGGGGTGAATATTCTCCTGTGTGCTTGTTTGCTTTATCACTAAGTAATTTTTATTTGCTGTTCTTAGTTGTTCTTTATCTTTAGTTATGGATATGGAACACAAAATACCAAAAAAATTAGGTGTGCTTGCTGCTCGTGGAGATGGGGAACCTCCTAAAACCCTCGATGCTCGTTATGTGACAAAAATTATGTACTACTTTGATAATCCAGAGAAAACCCCATTCAATTTGGTAATGGGAGTAACGTTGGATCAACGTGAATACTTTAGGGATTATCGCTTGACACAAAAAGGGAAACTATTATGGGATCAAATTTATATATTGAAGTGGTATGCTCATCAAGTATGCTTGAGTTATGATTATACTTGTTGCTCTAGGACGAAGGCTCCACACCTTCCCTTTTCATGCAAATTTAATGACAATGAAACCTTGGCTTCTTATGCTAGAGGTATATATGATTACTATGATGTGGAACAAATAGAAGAATTTGTTGCTTTTAAGGGTGCTTATGAAATTGATACTTTGTTTGAAAAGTATGAAGCTTTTGATGATGATGTTTATAGGCCTGAAAATTTAGCTATCCTCAAATATTGCTATGAGAATTATGAATAAAATTCCGATATTAATGCACTTATTGAGAAAGTCTCCGCTGTCCAAGAAGAGACTAATATTTTGCAGGAATCTATGGAAGAAGAAGTTGATGAAACTGTGAGCTCATTGGATGAAAAAGATGAGGAGGAGAGCGAAGAACAAAAGGAGGAAGATCGGATTGATCACCCGTGCCCACCTTCTAATGAGATTAACTCTTCAACTCATACATTGTTTAATTCCCCTTCGTGCTTACCGAAGGATGATTGCTATGATGACTGTTATGATCCCTTTGATTCTTTTGAAATATCCCCTTTTGATGATGCTTGCTATGCTTGTGGCCAAGATGCCAATATGAATTATGCTTATGGAGATGAACTTGCTATAGTTCCTTATGTTAAACATGAAATTGTTGCTATTGCACCCACGCATGATAGTCCTATTATCTTTTTGAATACTCCAAACTACACTATATCGGAGAAGTTTGCCCTTGTTAAGGATTATATTGATGGGTTGCCTCTTACTACTACACATGATGATTTTAGTAGATATAATATGCATGTGCTTGCTGCTCCTACTTGCAATTATTATGAGAGAGGAACCTTATCTCCACCTCTCTATGTTTCCAATATGATAAAATTGCAAGAAACTGCTTATACTATGCATTGGCCTTTACTAGGTGCACATGAATTGTTCTTTTATGACATGCCGATGCATAGGAAGAGAGTTATACTTCGTCATTACATGATATATGTGGCTTTGTGCTCACTACTAAATTACAAATCATTGCTAATTAAAATTGGCTTTGATATACCTTGGGATCCGGGTGGATTCACTACTTGAGCACTATATGCCTAGCTTAATGGCTTTAAAGAAAAGCGCTGCCAGGGAGACAACCCGGAAGTTTTGTAGAGTCATTTATTTCTGTTGAGTGCTTTCATATAGTTTAAAAACAACAAAAATAAAGAGGGGAACCCAAAACTTTTTCAAAAAGAAAAGCGAAAGTGAGAAAGACGAGCATTGTTGAAGTGGGAGCTAGCCTTGAACTTTGTTCATGCTCATAGAAACTTTGTGAATCTTGATTACAGAAACTTTTTAATAAAAATAATTATACCCTTGTACAATTCCATTGTATTATAAAAATAATGTGCCAAGGTTTGCCTTTAGGATGTTTACAATACTTGTTGGTTTATGCGGTGCAGGACAGAAACTTTGGCTGTAGTGCGCGATTTTTAATTTTTTACTGGAACGTCAAATGGTTCTGATTCTCGTTGCACTATCTGTCTATACAAATTATTTATTTTTCCTAATTTTTGCAGAATTTGTCAAGTATCAGAAGTATGGTGAATGTTCAGATTGTTACAGACTGTTCTGTTTTAGACAGATTCTGTTTTTGATGCATAGTTTGCTTGTTTTGATGAAACTATCAATTTATATCAGTGGATTAAGCCATGAAAAATTTATATTAAAGTAGACACAATGCAAAAACAGAATATGAATTGTTTTGCAACAGTACTTAGAGTAGTGATTTGCTTTATTATACTAACGGATCTTACCGAGTTTTCTGTTGAAGTTTTGTGTGGATGAAGTTTTCGATGATCGAGAAGGTCTCGATGTGAGAAAAAGGAAGAGAGGAAATAGCTCAAGCTTGGGGATGCCCAAGCAACCCCAAGTAAATATTCAAGGAGACTCAAGCGTCTAAGCTTGGGGATGCCCTGGAAGGCATCCCCTCTTTTTTCAACAAGTATCGGTATGTTTTCGGATTCGTTTCGTTCATGTGATATGTGCAAATCTTGGAGCGTCTTTTGCATTTAGTTTTCATTTTTAATTTACGCACCATGCTGGTACGAGATGGTCCTTGGTTGATTTATAGAATGCTCATTGCACTTCACTTGTATCTTTTGAGTATGGCTTTATAGAATGCTTCATGTGCTTCACTTATATCATTTGAAGCTTGGATTGCCTGTTTCTCTTTACATAGACAACCATCATTTGTAGAATGCTCTTTTGCTTCACTTATATTTGTTAGAGCGTGGGCATATCTTTTGTAGAAAGAATTAAACTCTCGTGCTTCACTTATATCTATTTAGAGAGATGACAGGAACTGGTCATTCACATGGTTAGTCATAAAACCCTACATAAAACTTGTAGATCACTGAATATGATATGTTTGATTCCTTGCAATAGTTTTGCGATATAAAGGTGGTGATATTAGAGTCGTGCTAGTTGAGTAATTGTGAAATTGAGAAATACTTGTGTTGAGGTTTGCAAGTCCCATAGCATGCATTATGGTGAACCGTTATGTAACGAAGTTGGAGCATGAGGTGTTTATTGATTGTCTTCCTTATGAGTGGCGGTCGGGGACGAGCGATGGTCTTTTCCTACCAATCTATTCCCCTAGGAGCAGGCGTGTAGTACTTTGTTTTGATAGTTAATAGACTTTTGCAATAAGTATGTGAGTTCTTTATGACTAATGTTGAGTCCATGGATTATACGCACTCTCACCCTTCCATCATTGCTAGCCTCTTCGGTACCGTGCATTGCGCTTTCTCACCTCGAGAGTTGGTGCAAACTTCGCCGATGCATCAAACCCCGTGATATGATACGCTCTATCACACATAAACCTCCTTATATCTTCCTCAAAACAGCCACCATACCAACCTATTATGGCATTTCCATAGCCATTCTGAGATATATTGCCATGCAACTTCCATCATCATCATATACATGAGTTGAGCATTTATTGTCATATTGCTTTGCATGATCGTAAGATAGCTAGCATGATGTTTTCATGGCTTGTCCATTTTTGATGTCATTGCTATGCTAGATCATTGCACATCCGGTACACATGCCGGAGGCATTCATATACACTCATATCTTTGTTCTAGATATCGAGTTGTAATATTGAGTTGTAAGTAAATAAAAGTGTGATGATCATCATTATTAGAGCATTGCCCTAGTGAGGAAAGGATGATGGAGACTATGATTCCCCCACAAGTCGGGATGAGACGCCGGATGAAAAAAAAGAGATGGCCCAAAAAAAGAAAAAAAAAGAAAAAAATGAGAGAAAAAGAGAGAAGGGGCAATGTTACTATCCTTTTACCACACTTGTGCTTCAAAGTAGCACCATGTTCTTCATATAGAGAGTCTCTTGAGTTATCACTTTCATATACTAGTGGTAATTTTCATTATAGAACTTGGTTTGTATATTCCAACGATGGGCTTCCTCAAATGCCCTAGGTCTTCATGAGCAAGCTAGTTGGATGCACACCCACTTAGTTTCAGTTTGAGCTTTCATACACTTATAGCTCTAGTGCATCCGTTGCATGGCAATCCCTACTCCTCACATTGACATCAATTGATGGGCATATCCATCGCCCGTTGATTAGCCGTCGATGTGAAACTTTCTCCTTTTGTCTTCTCCACATAACCCCCATCATCATATTCTATTCCACCTATAGTGCTATGTCCATGGCTCACGCTCATGTATTGCGTGAAATTTGAAAAGGTTTGAGAAACGTCAAAAGTATGAAACAATTGCTTGGCTTGTCATCGGGGTTGTGCATGATGTGAATATTTTGTGTGGTGAAGATGGAGCATAGCCAGATGATATGATTTTGTAGGGATGAGCTTTCTTTGGCTATGTTATTTCAATAAGACATAATTGTTTGGTTGGTATGCTTGAAGTATTATTGTTTTTATGTCAAAGGATAGACTATTGCTTTCAATCACTCATGTCTTAATATTCATGCCATTATTAGACATATGATCAAGATTATGCTAGGTAGCATTCCAAATCAAAAATTATATTTTTTATCATTTACCTACTCGAGGACGAGTAGTAATTAAGCTTAGATGCCGATCGTCTCCGTCAGATCTATAATTTTGATTGTTCCATGCCAATATTATTCAACTTTCATATACTTTCGGCAACTTTTTATACTATTTTTGGGACTAACATATTGATCCGATTGCCGATGCGAGTCCTTTTTGTTGTATGTTTTATGTTTCGCGGAATATCCATATCAAACGGAATCCAAACGGGATAAAAACAGATGAAGCTTATTTTTGGAATATTTGGAAAATTCTGGAAGAAAAATCCACGCGAGACGGTGCCCAAGGTGGCCACGAGGCAGGGGGGCGCCCCTGCCCCCCTGGGCGCGCACCTGACCCTCGTGGGCGACCCGTAAGGCGGTTGATGCCCTTCTTCGGCAGCAAGAAAGCTATTTTTTGGTAAAAAATCACGGCGAAGGTTTCAGTCCAATCGGAGTTACGGATCGCCATATATATACGAAACGGTGAAAGGGCAGCAGAGGAGGACACAGAAACAAAGAAAGACAGAGAGACATATCCAATCTCGGAGGGGCTCTCGCCCCTCCCACGCCATGGAGGCCAAGGACCAGAGGGGAAACCCTTCTCCCATCTAGGAAGGAGGTCAAGGAAGAATAAGATGAAGGGCCCCCTCTCCCCTTCTCTTCCTGTGGCGCCGAAACGCTGCCGTGGCCATCATCATCACCGCCATCATCACCAACTCTTCCCCTCTCTATGCAGCGGTGTAACCTCTCTCTTACCTGCTGTAATCTCTACTTAAACATGGTGCTCAACACTATATATTATTTCCCAATGATGTATGGCTATCCTATGATGTTTGAGTAGATCCATTTTGTCCTATGGGCTATTTGATGATCAAGATTGGTTTGAGTTGCATGTTTTATTATTGGTGCTGTCCTACGGTGCTCTCCATGTCGCTGGCGTGAGGGATTCCCGCTGTAGGGTTTGCAATATGTTCATGATTTGCTTATGGTGGGTGGCGTGAGTGCAGAAGCACAGACCCGAGTAAGTAGGTTGTTTGCGTATGGGATAAAGAGGACTTGATGCTTTAATGCTATGGTTGGGTTTTACCTTAATGATCTTTAGTAGTTGCGGATGCTTGCTAGAGTTCCAATCATAAGTGCATATGATCCAAGTAGAGAAAGTATGTTAGCTTATGCCTCTCCCTCAAATAAAATTGCAATAATGATTACCGGTCTAGTTATCGATTGCCTAGGGACAAATAACTTTCTTGTGACAAAAAGCTCTTTACTAAAACTAATTTAGTTGTGTCCCTATCTAAACAGCCCCTAGTTTTCATTTACGCGCTCTTTATTTTCTTGCAAACTGATGACCCACAAGTATAGGGGATCTATCGTAGTCCTTTCGATAAGTAAGGGTGTCGAGCCCAACGAGGAGCAGAAGGAAATGATAAGCGGTTTTCAGCAAGGTATTCTCTGCAGTAATCTTGAAATAAGTGGTAACATATAGTTTTGTGATAAGATAATTTGTAACGAGCAACAAGTGACAAAAGTAAATAAAGTGCAGCAAGGTGGCCCAATCCTTTTGTAGCAAAGGACAAGCCTGGACAAACTCTTATATAAGGAAAAGCGCTCCCGAGGACACATGGGAATATCGTCAAGCTAGTTTTCATCACGTTCATATGATTCGCGTTCGGCACTTTGATAATTTGATATGTGGGTGGACCGGTGCTTGGGTGCTGTCCTTACTTGAATAAGCATCCCACTTATGATTAACATCTATTGCAAGTATCCGCAACTACAACAAAAGTATTAAGGTAAACCTAACCATAGCATGAAACATATGTATCCAAATCAGCCCCTTACGAAGCAACACATAAACTAGGGTTTCAGGTTCTGTCACTCTAGCAACCCATCATCTACTTATTACTTCCCAATGCCTTCCTCTAGGCCCAAATAATGGTGAAGTGTTATGTAGTCGACGTTCACATAACACCCCTAGAGGCTAGACAACATACATCTCATCAAAATATCGAACGAATACCAAATTCACATGACTAATAATAGCAAGACTTCTCCCATGTCCTCAGGAACAAAAGTAACTACTCACAAAGCATATTCATGTTCATAATCAGAGGGGTAATAATATGCATAAAGGATATGAACATATGATCTTCCACCAAATAAACCAACTAGCATCAACTACGAGGAGTAATCAACACTACTAGCAACCTACTAGTACCAATCCCGGACTTGGAGACAAGAATTGGATACAGGAGATGAACTAGGGTTTTGAGAGGAGATGGTGCTGGTGAAGATGTTGATGGAGATTGCCCTCTCCCGATGAGAGGAGCGTTGGTGATGACGATGGCGATGATTTCCCCCTCCCGGAGGGAAGTGTCCCCGGCAGAACAGCTTTGCCGAAGCCCTAGATTGGTTCCGCCAAGGTTCCGCTTAGTGGCGGCGGAGTTTCGTCCCGAAAGGTTGCTTATGATTTTTTTCTCATTGAAAGACCTCATATAGCAGAAGATGGGCATCGGAGAGCCAATAGGGTGCCCACGAGGTAGGGGGTGCATGCAGGGGGGTAGGCGCCCCCCACCCTCGTGGACAGGTGGGCCCCTCCGTGAACTTCTTTTCGCTGGATATTTTTATTATTTCCCAAAATGACTTTCGTGGAGTTTCAGGACTTTTGGAGTTGTGCGTAATAGGTCTCTAGTATTTGCTCCTTTTCCAAATTTCTGTAATTCCAAATTTATTCTCCTCCTTATGTAAACCTTGTAATATAAGAGAGAATAGGCATAAGTATTGTGACATAACGTGTAATAACATCCCATAATGCAATAAATATAGATATAAAAGCATGATGCAAAATGGACGTATCAACTCCCCCAAGCTTAGACCTCGCTTGTCCTCAAGCGAAAGCCGATAACAATAAATATGTCCCCATGTTTAGAGGTAGAGGCGTAGATAAAAATAAAATACAGACGTGAAGGCATCATGATTAATCTCATAACAGCAACATATATAGATTTTGTCATATGGTTTCTTATGCTCAAGTAATAATCTATTCACAATGCAGAGGTACGAATCATAAACTTTATTGAAAACCAACAAACTATAATCTCAGTCACTGAAGCAATTGCAATTTATCATAACATCAGAAAGAGTCTATGTTAGAGCTTAATAGCAAGTCCACATACTCAACTATCATTTAGTATTTCATAATTGCTAACACTGACACGATCACTACAAAAAAAGACACATCCGTGACATTTTGGGCCGAACGAGTTTTTCTCTGTCATACATATGACACTTCTATGACGATAATTAGTGACAAAACCCGGTATCATCATAGATGTGGTGGGCTCCTACTTCAATGACAAAATATCATGACAGAAAATGGGCTTTTTGTCTTGGGCGGGCCGGAGACGCAGCTGCATGACATTCTTTGGGCCGTCCATGACGGAAAAAACCGTGGTAGAAGCGAGGGGGAGGAAAATTTTGGGGAATTGCCGGTTATGGTGGGAGGTCGGGGGCCGAGCGATGCGTGTTTCTCTCGTACGTACACGCGTGTGTACGAGGCGTTGGCTCTAACTGAACCTGAGCGAGGCGTTGGGCTCTAACTGAACCCGGCGACATAACCGCAGCTACGCGTATCGAATCCCGGCGATCAATCGATGGCTGTTAATCAACCGATGGAGCGATTCTTCGCCGCCGCTACTAATCAAGCCGATCGATTGGATGAGCGATGGCGTTGCGGGGGTTGGATGAGCGATGGCGGTGGCGTTGCCTCTGGATGAACAGTTGACGGTGGAGGGTGCCCGTGGAGGGTGGTTGAACAGACCCGTGGTGTGGAGGGCTGGATGAGCGATGAGCGATGGAGGGGTGCCCGTGGAGGGTGGTTGAACAAGAGCGGTGGAGTAGCGGCGGTGGAGGCTGGATGAACAGGAGCCCGTGGAGGCTGGAGGAGGTCGACGGTGGAGATGAGCGGTATCCCGTGGAGTCCTGCTTTTGCGGTACGCCACACCCCTCCCGATGAACAGGACCCCGTTTGACCGTGGCGCTCCAACACAAGTCCGTTTAAATCCGTTTTGCGATGCGCCACACCCTCCCGATCAACATGACCCCACATGTACCGTAGGAGGTCCATTTCCTCCGTTTTGCGATCGCCACACCCTCCCGATCAACAGGACCCCGTTTCAACCGTAGGAGGTCCGTTTCCTCCGTTTTGCGGTACGCGAGACCCCTCCCGATGAACAGGATCCCGTTTCGAACGTGGCCCGTCGAACACAAGGCCGTTTCCTCCATTGTGCGGTACGCCAGGCCTCGTTTCCATCGCCTGTTCCGTCCAAGCCCTCCTGATGAACACGACCACGCATTCCGTTCCGACCCAGCCGGTTTGGCTCCCCATGAACACGGCGACGACGTTGTTTCTCCGTTCTGACCCAGCCATGTACACGAGCCCTCGCCGTACGTATGCGCGAGTAGGCGTTCGAGACCCCGCCCGTATGTACACATACGTGGCCGTATTTTATTTCTTGCACCCTAGCCGCCAGACGACGCTGTACATGCTACGCGGCACGCCTCTACTACTTAAACGCGCGCCGCTCTACAACGACTCAAAGATGTACGCATAACGTCACACCGTAATGACAACGCTACGTACGCTTCGACCAGGTGGGTCCCGACTGTCAGGCACTTCCTTGCCTCCGAAGATGTAGCTGGTGGGTCCCAACACTTAGGGGGGCGAATCGTTTTGGGTTTGTTTTTGCCCGAACGCACTTCCTTGCGTGCGAAGATGTAGCTGGTGGGTCCCAGCAGTCAGGGGGCGAATCATTTTTTCGGACGCACTTCCTTGTGTGCGAAGATGTAGCTGGTGGGTCCCAGCAGACAGGGGAAACATTTTTTCCGCGAAATACGGTGGCCCGTCCGGTGGGTCCCCGCTGTTAGGTGGAGGAATAATTATTTTTGCGGCGTAATAAGGAGGCACTTCCTTCTTTGCGGCCGTGGACCCGGTATCGGCCTCTCCACGTCTGATCCACGTCCGATGGAAGCCATTCCTTGACCACCTTGACCACGCCTTGCCGGGAGCACCAGGCGATGGATGACGGCGAGGCCTAGGAAGGGACGACGCGGAGCTGTGGAAGACGCGGCGATGGATGCCCACGCGTGAGGAGTATGAGGGTTCACTCGTTAAGCTCTTGTGTGAGGCTGCCGTCGCCCAGAATAACAGGGGTGTGGGTGCATAGAGGGATGGCACGGCCAGCGGTGGGAGTAGTAGAGGCGGTGAGGCCTCATGGCATCACAGCCGACCCACGGGCGGCGAGGAAGCGGCGGCACGACCGGTGCTGCTTTGGGCGGCTGGAGCAAGAAGACCAGAGGTTGAAGAAGCACTACGGCCGTTGGATGGACATCGTACGGTCACTGGAGCTAGAATCGTTCATATATTGACTAAAGTTTACAAAGGCCTCCGTCCCAGTCAACTTAGGAGGCCCATAAGTCAGCCTCCCACCAAGGTTGGTCCCAACTAGCAGGGGGGTATTTATTTTTTTGTGCGCAATAAGGAGGCACTTCCGGTGGGTCTGAGGCGGCGGCAGGGGAACATTTTTTTGCGAAATCGGTGGCCCGACACATGGGTCCCAGTCAAGGGGAAAGCGTTTTTTAAGTGAAATACTGGTGCCCGTCCAGTGGGTCCCAGCTGTCAGGTAGAGGAATAATTATTTTCCCCATAATAAGGAGGCACTTCCTTGCGGCTGCCGTGTACCCAGTATCGGCCTCTCCACGTCTGATACTCTTGATGGAAGTCGGTCGTTGACCACATTGACCACGCCTTGCCGAGAGCCCATGGCGGTGGGCAACGGAGAGGCCTAGGAAGGGGACGACGCGAAGCCGGGAAGACGCGGCGGAAGCCCGCGGAGAGAATCTGAGGTTCATCGGTTCGGCTGCGGTGTGAGGCTGCCGTCGCCGTAGAATAACAGGGGAGTGGGTGAGTAGAGGATGCCACGGCCAGCGGTGGGAGTAGTAGGGCGCCGAGGCCGTGGCAAAGACAACCGCCACGGAGGCGGGAGTAGCGGTCCCCCACGCCGCTTTGGCGGCCGGAGCAAGAAGATCGAGATTGAAGAAACCACGACGGCCATTGGATTGACATCCAACGGTTACGTCTGCTAGAATCGTTTGTTGACGTAGTATATAATAACTAAAAAATCTTGCATACGCGTCAACTAAACAGGCCCACAAGTCGGACCAGTCCCTTTTTTAATAATTTATTTATAGCTCATGGCAACTTCTTATGCAATTTATTGCGATCGTTTTTGGTTGGCCAGGGTCAATTTCGCATATTTCTGTGGGTTCCAAACTATTTTTAATACCGAAATGTCGAGCTAGATTTAAAGTACTTTGAAGATATATTTGAATTAGGTTAATGCCCAGTGAAATAGGAATCTGAAAATGTGAAAAAAATCAGAAATTATAAAGTAATTGCCAATTTGTCATATGTTTTATATTTACAACCCATTTCATATTACTTTCAAGATTTGCGAGCGTCTTGAAAGAGTTGCAGCCATCGAGCGTAGAAAAGTAAGTAGGCCTGGATTGGGTATTCTTGAGAAAAAATAAACTGGGCTCATTTTCACAAAGAAAAAATAGCTGGGCTGGTCACATGGTGAACATAAAATATAAGCACAGGCTAGGCAGGCCCACATCGATTCAAACCCTGCTCCGTCTCAACAATACCAAAAAAAATTACTGCTTTCGAGTAGCTACGTCCCAGGTGTCGGCCGATCTTGTGCTGTTCTCTTGTCTATTGACTATATACGCTCACAATGTCGTGGGTCCCAGATGTCAGGAAAACACTAGGAGGAAGCATTTTATTTTTCCATACGCTGACGTGGTGGCCCCTACTGTCATCCTCTCCACGTACTTCTGCCAATTCCTGTTGTTTGTTGACCATGTTGACAACACGAGAGGGCGGCGCCGCGGCGAGCGCACCAAAGCGCACGGAGGACATCGACGTTAACGATTTAGGAGACGGTGGGGCGGCGATGCGTGCGCTGAGGTGCAGCCAGCCGTGGGAGGCGGAAGCAGGCGACCCCACCGACGCTGGTTTGGTTTTGGCGGCCGGAGGAAGATAGGACTGAAGAAACACGACAGACTGTAAAAGCAGCAGGAGTACTTAACAACCTTAACTGAAACCAGCAGGGGAACTTAACAACCAAAGCTGAAAGCAGTATGAGTACTTATACAGGTTCAACCGTACAAATCACGCCTCGAACAGTGCTACTTTGCCTACAGTTAACCAAGGGTGAGGCCGCCAAGGCCCAGGCGCCACCCCGCGCATCCACAACCTTCTTAAAGCGGCTTCATCTCGCAACGTGGTCAATGAACATGATATTCGCTTTAGAGCCATGGAAAAGCATGAACATAATCTTCTGTCCTATTCTCCAAGATGGACGGGCCTTCATTATCTGAGACCACCCACGAATAAGTATCTTTTCACCTCCAAGGGGAATTGAGTAGGTCGACATAAACATCATGTTGTGACCAAGCGCCAAGTCTGACCCGACCATGGTCGGACATCTCAGATAGGAACAATAGAACTTCGGCAGTTCTGTTTCAAGAAGATCACAGCTGTAAAACTGTGTATAAGCAATAGTTTATGAACAACATATATAACGAGAAAACAGCTCGTACCATAAGTTTCTCGACACGATTGGACATGTTCAACGAGTGCAGCGATGCTTTACATATCCCACGTGGCCTTCCACCATTGAAACGCCCCACAAGGACCTCAAGACAATCAATAAATTGTAGGAACTTGTGGATGTCGATCCGATCCACTTGATTGCCATTAGTAACAGCCGAGTTATTACAGAGTAACAAACGAAAGCGAGGCTTAACTCTGGAAAAACCTACACGTGCCACCAATTATAAGAAAATATTAGTTAGAAGTAGCATCTTCGTGAGAGATTCGTTGCTACTTCTAAAGTTAAATTGTGATTAGTTAGACAGAATAGGTGGATTAAGAAGTAATCGAGGCAACAAGCAAGAACCGGATACAAAACTAACATGTATGAGTAATTGGAGCAGCGTCGGGGTGGAAGATCGCGGTGAAGATGAGAGCAGGTTCTGCTATTTCCATC
Organism: Aegilops bicornis; assembly: GCA_021605145.1. Classification (NCBI taxonomy): domain Eukaryota; kingdom Viridiplantae; phylum Streptophyta; class Magnoliopsida; order Poales; family Poaceae; genus Aegilops; species Aegilops bicornis. Next base: position 111,971,806 of record CM038669.1, on the reverse strand, counting down.
AACATTAAATGCGCCAACTTTCAGTCCGTAACACTTGAGAAAGTTTATCCAAGTTCGCCATAAAAAAGCAGCGATCTTCTTGGTTCATGAACCCAACTTGGAAGTAATATCCATGGCTTGTCTTCACTGTGACCATTAAACTAGTGTATTCAGTTATGGCAAGGCCGAGAATCTTGAGTACATGTGTTACAGCGAGCAAATAATACACTGTAGGAAAAATAATATGACAACACACAGCATGTTCAAAAACCCCACCCTCCGGATAGAGAAGAGGATTCTAGGAACATCTTGTGCGGCGTTTCAAAATGCTGTGGTAGGATGAGAAGGAACAAGTGTGGCGTCTCGAGGGTGCGAAATCTGTAGGGTACTCGCACTTTGGGCACTGCAACTGAAACACACTAGATTCAGTACGAAGAAAAATGCATCAACGGCGGCGGCTGCCATCCTAGGATTACCTACGACCAAGGGACTTGGATTTATCGGGGATGGATGAAGAATTCGTACCTGGTTCTCCATGAGAAAACCCTATGCAATCGCCGAGCGGGGGTTTTCTCTGAACAAGCAGACGAGGGAGAAGGGGATTCAGGCCCAGTGAAATATTGCCGCTTTGTCCGTCCAGCTTACTGCTAAAGCTGGAAGGGGGGGGTTGTGATTTGACAGCTCATTGGGCATTACTGCGGTGCTACAACCGGGGTGTGTCTACCGTGAAGTTGTGCACTCTAATTTATGCATATGGCACGTGGACCCCGTTGCCGGTTGCCCCACATATCAGCGAAAGGAAGTAGAAAGACAGGAGTAAATAGTTACACATAAATATATTTTCTCAAAGAGAGATACAACCTACGTAAAGAAATATACAAATCTAAAATATCGCAGGCTCACCTAGCCGAGAAATATACTCCTCTCGCATACGCACGGGCATTATGGGGTTCAGCTTTTTTCTATGGGGGTTCGGTGAGAATATAATACTCAGATTTTTTACTCGAGATAGGCTCACAGTTACGGACTTTGGGCATGAGCCGACCACTGCATGTTTGGGGGCCCATGTGTTCTACCTCGGCGCTTTTCATATTGCAAGCGATCGGTCTTGCATGGTTTTAGAATCTTTTGTCATAAGCGAATACACAAAATTGAATAAAGCACGGCAGCTGTTGGAATGAAATCGAACGACAGTTCCTAACCAGCAATCAAAGTTGCAATTCTATCAACGATATACCATGTGATAAATAATACTGTCGTACTACTTATACACACAGGACACTTGTTTCACCATGCCAGATTATTACATCAAAATCTCTCGGAGGATAGATCGATTCGGCGATTCGTGCTACTATTGAAGAATTTCAAAGTTGATTTGGACCAGCTCTCCTTGCCGAGAAAGTTCAATTTTGACATCATCCCCTACCGCAAGATATGATTTAGATTCGAACCTTGACCATCCTTTAGCATCAATCATCATGCGACCATCCTTTGTACTTACGGTATATTGAGCAGGTTCATTCACACCAAGGCTGCGCATGGTAAGAGAAACTTGGCCGCAGTCGCTTGGATAGTTGAATGACTCCCTCGTTGCTCTAGGAATTCTCTATTTGCAAACAAGAAGACATACCCAAACAGTTAGATCAATACAGTGAATCATGTGAAAGAACATGGAAAGAAGAAAGAACGAAGCACTTGGGCGACCAATACTTACCAAGAAGGTGGACATGTCAGTTTGTGTAAGGACTTTGGTATATGAAGTGCGAACTGCAGCCCAGTCTGTTGCAACCGCACGGGCCGGACCAAATGCAAGTGCAAGTGTTGGTGCAGTGCGAAGCAGCTGCTTTGCCTTTGGAGATGGTGCTCCTTGTAGAGCTGGTGCCGGTGTCGATGCCCGATCCTCCGGTAGATCAGACTGATCCACTGACGCTGTCGGTGCCCAATCCTCACCGGATCGGTGAGCTGCTGCGCCGTCGGTGCTAGAGCAACAGCCGGTGCTCGATCTATGTGAGACAATGGCGATCGTGTCCGGCCTGCTATGATCAGCTTTCTAACTTGACTAGGATCCGTGACCGTGATCCAGTTTTTTCTTCATTTCTTTTAAGCGAGAAGGACTAATTGTGGCGTTTTGTTATACCAAACTGCAGTTCATCATAGGGATTCAGCTTGTACTCGGACAACGGTGATCCAATTTTTTCCAGTAATATAAGTGATGGATAGTGCCTTTGTTACTGACACGACATAAGAAGTGAAACCTGCAAAAATAGCCATCATAGAGCAAACCAAACGATTTATTCTGTGATGAATGTCACATGGCAAAACCTGCATCATAAAATTGTAGGAAAAGAAAGAAAACATGACATTAAATCAATAAGATTTAGACAGTAAATCAATAAGATTTACTTGATGTGACACGAGTGAATCCTTACCAGGAAATCACTATGTTGAAGTACTAAGCAGAAGATTGATCGTCCAACTACGCGTGGCATGCAAGGGCCACGCCTACTCCCACAAGCAGACAGTCCAAAGGTCGTGACAAATCGTATGGACCGAACATCCATGGGATGGAAATCCGGTGGGTGCGATAAACCCTGCAATGCATACAGATATTGGAGTGTAACCATAATTGATAAACCGTCCTCACAAAAAATATGATCTGGATACTTCAAAATGTACATGATCGAATTGAGTGGACAGACATTAACATATACCGTTCTCGTGGGTGACCACACACCAAAAGCGGCGGTACTAATAAACAATACAGGTTCACAAACACAAATCAAGTACTGAACAATAGTACTTACTACAGACAAGCAAAGTTGCACTAATTAAACTCTGTAGACTATTTCTTGCCACCGACTACGGGATGAACCCCGCATAACTGACTAGGCCATGGACTTCGTGTAGATGTCTACATGCACGATCACCATCTTGTCAACCTTGGAGAACCTAACAGAGTGGTCTTTCCACTCATAAACATGATGATGATGACAAATCCGCATCAGATTTGTTGGGAAGCTTTACAAGAACCACACCCTTCGTAATCGAAGGCACAGCCAGAAATTGTTGTGGTCAAGTACAGCCTCGAGAACACGCCTGACAACAATGCTACAGGAAAACACTAGTTTAGGACACGTGGCGACAAGGACACATCAATTTGGATAGTTCAGAAGAGAACTCATCATTAGGTCTTCCAGTTCACACGGCATGACTTTGAGAACTTCATCTCCACCGCGAACCTGGTTCTAATTCAAACAGAAACCATATTTCATTACTACCTCCGTTAATAAATATAAGATGATTTTCGATATTATACTCCATATATGACTACATATACGCACATAAATGAGTGAACAAAGACACTAGAACATGTCTTCAAAGGCATGAGAGCAGAGGGATTACATGCAATATCCATAACACAGGATTCTTGAGGCAAATATACCCTCTTAAAAGGTAGCATTGATGTTCATAAATTACTCCCTCCGTCCCAAAATTCTTGTCTTAGATTTGTCTAGATACGGATGTATCAAGTCACCTTTTTTAGTATTAGATACATCCGTATCTAGACAAATCTAAGACAAGAAATTTGGGACAGAGGGAGTAGTTGAAAGTAATCTATAAGAAATCAGTGTCAACCTCTCGCATGTTTTGGTCAAAAGAGGAATTTAGAACCATCATTTGGCACACAAAAATCAGATGCAAGATCACCCAGGAAGTTGTACTACCAGTACTAGTACTGCGTGTTAGATGAAAAAACACAATCAAGATCGAGAAAAAGATCGTCAAAAAGAGACATTACCTGGACTTGCTTAATGAGGGATCCCGGAGAGGGGGGCTTGGACAGGGCGATGGCTTTGAGCTTGTCTGTGGTAGTCTCGGCGGGGTGCTTGCGCTTCTTCGTACCATGAGCCTCGACGGTTTTGGCCAGGGACATAGACATCACGTCGGCCGGTGCTCTGGTGTCCATCCAAGAGAGGAAGCTGAGAGAGAAAAGTGAAAGGAGGAACGAGATGAGGGAGAAGCGAAGCGAGTGGGGGTTTTCTTCAAGAGAGGAAGCTGAGAGAGAAGAGTGAAATGATGGTTGCTTCGTCCAGTCCAACTTCTTCTTTGGAAAGGATGGGGTTACGTGATTTGACGGCTCATTGGGCATTCTTGCGACGGTTCGATCGGGGTAGTCTACCGTCACTCTACTATGGAGTAATTTAGTGCATGGCTGGTGGACCCAGTCTTTGGCTGTCCCTACGTCGGCGAAAGTGAGTAATTTAGTGCATGGTGGAGGAGGATCCGCACGGTAGAGCGTGTCCACTGTTTTTCATTCTGAAGAAAAAAATGATTACAACAAGCGTTTCCACTCTTACAATGGAGGAGTGCGAAACACGGCAGCCACTTGAACATACACAGTGCTCCTACTACTAGGCATGTGCAGTGGTTCATACGTCAGTAGTACTACACAATCTTGTTGCTAGTGTAGTAAGATATGACGATAACAAATGATGTTGTGCGCATGTCAACTAAACCTATATGTAACATAGTACCGCTTTTCGACTGTCCGGTCGAGAATGAACGGTGAGATCAATGTTAACAGAACTAGGTCCACAGCGCACGGAGAGTACGGTGCTACATTACTCCACGAAACCTGAACCATATGAAGCACATCCTATAGTGTTAGACAGGGTGTATGAAGGGTGAACGGGATGGGAGCAAAAGTTCCCTTCTCGACCCACTTTTGGGTGTTTGGCAGAGTGCATGAAGGGTGCATGAGTCCACACTAGTAGGTTGACAAAAATACGAAGAGGAAACAACTATATTGAGATGAGAATGCAACCAAACACACCCACACGCTTTGTGCTACTGATGGTGATCTGCACCATCTCGAAGTTTGATCCAACGGTCATGTTGTGCCAAGACATGGACATGCCCATGCAGAGGGCGCCTAAACACCACCGAAGTCCCTCTGCTTCTCGAGGCGCACGACGTTGGTGATGTAGGGTGCAACCGCCCGCAGAGCCCGCTCCCGGTCGATGGGAGCCAGCTCGTCAAAGACGGCGTCCAATGGCACGAATGGATTCCGATGACGGAGCCCTGAAAGGATTCACCCGGCAACGGCGACAGCAGCGCGCAACTCCTCCTTGTCCAGCTCAGCCCCCACCATCGTGCGGAGACGGCTCAGCTCCTCGGAGATATAGGTGAAGAAGAAGACCAGGTCAGAAAGCCGCAACTCGTTGAAGTCGACCGGGTGGTCGAACGGGTTTAGCCCGACGGCCGGCATCGTCGCGCTGGCACGACGGTATGCATCGCGCAGCCGCAACACGTGCGTGGCAACTTGTTTCACCAAGTGGCCGAGGCGATCCTGGACCTCGTCACGATCGGCCCGCTCGCGCTCCAGCCGGCTCCCCTGACGGCCTATCGTATCTCCCGCTTTCTGCAGCAACGCCGCCGATGCCTCGAGCATCTTTGGAATATAACATCGACTGAGACATAACAAAGTATAAGTCGACTGAGACTTAGCAAAACTGTTTAAATTTACCTGCCGGCAAGTAGATAAAAAAGGGGTGAAAAAACAAATGTGGCGGCGGCCTAGCTAATCGGTCGAACTAGCCCAACTAGCTAGCCACCGTGCTTCACTGATGTACTCGGCGGGAAAGGTGGTCTTTCGTGATTTGACGACTCATTTACTTGCTTGGCGCTACAACCGAGGAGGACCCGTAAAGCGCGTGGTAGGGCGTCCCATGTCGGGAAGAATATGTCGTGCACCACAGGAGGACCCGAAACCGCCGCGGTAGGGTGTGCCACGTCTCGGCCTGGAAGGAAAAATGTGCTGTAAAATATCTTGTATCAGACGTAGTACCTATGGTTCGACCTCGGGACCCAGCCAGTCGGTCGAAAACACCCCACTAGCCACACAGCTTCATCATGCAAACGTGGCACGGTTAGCTCTGTCTCGACCAGCCACAACGTCTCTTGTTCTTGGCGATTCTTCTATTTTCCAAGCTATTTTTTAGTTGTAATAACACCACGGCAAGCTAGCACCGCTCTTCGTGTGTGCCCGTGCAAAGATTAGACGATGGAGAGAAGAGAGATTGAGATCGCAGATCTGGGACCCACCCGTAAGTGAGACAACGGTCATGCACGTGTTGACGAGGCACTCCCTCTACTCTACTCAATGCAAGTACTGTATAAAATCAAGTTATGGGACAAAGCCAACAACCGTTCGTTTTTTCAGGCTATTGACTTAAGCTTTGTAGTCCAGGTTGCCAGTTCGAATCTCGTCTTTCAGATTTGTTAGTTTTAGGTCCAAATTTGATTAATGACAAGTGGGACCCCCGTGTTTTGTTCCGATATTTCAGTGTAGGATGGTTTTTTTGAACAAACACTTTGCCCAGCTAGACAAGTAACGGCATGAGTTACACGTATTTTGCAAGTTTACAAACAAAAATGACAGCGGCATAGAATATCACATCCACCCCGCAGCTTAGATACTATGGTGATACGAGTTTCTACACCGTTGGAAGTGAGATCCAATGGCTTGGGAGTAGTCTTTGTAATTATGCGCAATTTCCAAACTCTCAAAGTTTTTTTTGCAAATAAAACATTCAGGCTCGTGTGTGCCGCTGCATCTTCGATCCAACGGCTCCCCGGTGCTCATATTAGGTGCTCCCCGTAGCTTAATTACCCGCTACGGTGATATGAGCATCTAGGTCGTATGATCGATGATCGATGGCACATGCATAGTACTTGTACTTTCTGCGCATTTCCCAAACTCTATCAGCCGTATATTGCAAAAACATTCAAACCTCCTATTGTGGGCCGTTAGATCTCAGTGAACTCGTATCACCATAGAATCTATGGTGCGGGAGCACCTCATACTCTCCCGTGCGAGAAAACATAAGGTGCTATCACAGCTTGGATGCTACGGTGATACGAGATTGGAGGTCGTTTGATCTGAGATTCAATGGCATCTGAGCAGTCTTTGTGCTTATGGCGATGGCGAACTCTTTTGGGGCTTTTCTACAAAAAACCATTCGAACCACCGAGGAGGTGTTGGGTCACAAATCCAACGCCTCCGAAGATCTTGTATCACCAAAGCATCTAAGGTGTGGTAGCACATGATATTTTACATACAAGAGAATATGTTGTCCTCCTTCATCTTAGATGCTACGGTGATACGAGCTTCGAGGTCATTGGATATGGGATCAAAGGGAATCTAAGTAGTTTTTGTACAAATTGTGTGCAATTCTCAAACTCATCAAGGTTTCCTGCATAAAGATTAAGACACATCATGTGAGCTGCTATATCTCAGATCTACAAGCTCCAAGCAACTCGTATCGGCATATAGCATCTAAGGTATGGGGGCACATGATATTCTCCCGGGGAGGAGGGGTGGGGGTGCACAACCAATCGGTGGTTGGGAGGGTGGGGACAAATATAGTCTAAACAACCCTAAACAGAGCTCCACAATTTTATCTAAGGTCGAGGGGTTGACCCCGACAATCATAGCTCCGCCTAAACACAACATTTGCATGTATAGTAGTACTAGACTTAATATTTCATGTTTCAGTTTCATGTTCATTTTAAATATTGAATTGAGGACCATGGATGTATTACATTTTACTCCCTTCGTTCCTAAATATTATCCTTTTTAGAGGCTTCAAATGGACTGGCACATATAGATGTATATAGACATATTTTAGAGTCTAGATTCACTCATTTTGCTCCGTATGTAGTCACTTGTTGAACTCTCTAAAAGACTAATATTTAGGAATAGAAGGAGTATTTTGAACTCGTGTCATAATTGCTTGGGTTGTAAAAATAGATGCACTATACTTATTTGTGTTTTGTTGTGTTAGTGTGTGTGTGTGTGTGTGTGTGTGTGTGTGTGTGTGTGTGTGTGTGGTCATATGCTTGATACATACAGTTTTCTCACCTCCATATTGTTCATCTTTTAAATTTGAATTTGCATTGGAAAACTTACTAGGGATACCATGAAATGTGAAATCCACGTTGAGATCACTATATCACAAATTCACTCTAATTCAACAACTCGTCATAAATCAATTACCACGTTGAGATTAGTATTTGCAAGGAAAATACGGGTATTGTAATACACATAGATTCGTTCGGCAATTTAAAAGGTTCCTTTCGTATTCTCAAATGGTAGGACCCAACGGCGTACCAGCCAGACCTTGGCTCATGTTGATCCTAAAAAAACGGGCTCGTGTCCTTCGGTGGCGTGCGTGGTACGCACATTAGGCAACCCCAACCAGTCGAGCCTCGGCGTTTCAAGTCGAAATATCTGGCGGCCAGAATTCCAGCCCTAGGAAATTCCCCTCATGTCCCCGGTCCATAATGACTACCGATGAACAACGGAGGGATGCTTTAGTAACTAGACAACGTTACCTACTATGCCGAGCATGGTTCAATTCCCTCGGTCGCCGCTCGTCAAGGTCACCCGTCAACTGCATTGCCTAGTACTACTACTACTACACCAGGATGAGCACATAATTGAGCCCGTTTGTTCGTGCCTAGTACTTGAGTTAATATATCAGGCATTGCCTAGTACGGAGGGATTATCCTTTTACTCCCTCCTTTCCGGTTTATAGGGCTTATCTCAAAATTTTAGTTTTCCCATTTTATAAGTCTCAATTTGGTTGTACCCCATCACATGTTCAGATTTCAAGGTGCAATAAATCATTACATGCAAGTATTAAGAGAAAATTGACCAATGCATGTACTTTATGCATGCATGCATTGCAATTAATGCATTAAATAAACACAATTTTCGAGGAAAACAAAGCGCATTAATTGAGTGGTTTTGCAAACTACAACAATTGTTCCACCACTCACCATCTACCTTGGTTGGTGAGATTTTTGAATTGAGCCCTATAAACCGGAAAGGAGGTTTAACTAAGAAAATGTTTGACCAAATCCTTTCTTAAGAAATACAACAGGACAGATGTACGGCTTGAAAATTTATTGCATGATGCAGGTTATGATATTGTTTCGAATCCTGGATCTTAAATTTCAGAAAATCCAAAAGTGAGCATAAATTCTTGAAACTGAGCATGGTCACGTGATATGGCACAAATATTACTTAGTAAGTTTTTCTTCAATTCGAGACAAGCTGCTTTGACAAGTTGCACAAATGAAGAGCCAAGGTATTTTGGAACAAAGACACATCACGTTAAAATGACGCTTTCACTATTGAAACCGTGGGTGTTTACGTGGCGCCACGAAGTCCCCGCTTCTCATCGCCAGGTGTCGTCCCAGCAAGCGTGTGAGTCGGCGGGAGGCGTCAAAGCACACCAAGGCCGCCGTTAGGGAGGCGTCGCGATGAGACCATTGTCTTGGACTCACCGGGAGGCGAGCCCTTTGACCAGGCTCCGCCGCCCACCGTCGTCCCAACTCCTCCCACTTTTAATGTCGCCGCGCCTTGAGTTTAAAATCAACCCGCACTACCGGTATCGCTACAATCCTCTCTCTTCCTCTCCGATTCTCCTGTCATCTACCTCCAACTAGCCTGACCTAAACGTACGCCATGCCGCATCACGATGGTCTGCCCTTAGTGTTCCAGTTTCATGAGGAAGACACCCAGCCGGAGTCTCAAGAACATAAGGCGCTTTGGGACGAGCTTGAATTGGCCTTGCGGGAGGACGCCGCGCCTGTCCCCGCTCCCGTTCCGGCTCCCGTCGCCCCGACTGTGCCAGCGCCCATCCCCGTGGCATTGATGGGCTGGGAGCCGCACATTGTCACCGAGCTTGATGCCATGGGGTTCCACGAGGTCCCCGCCGACTTTCATGCGCCCGTGCACCTGCCAGCGCATGCGCCTGCGCGATCGGCAGCGCAAGCCCGTGCGGTGCCGTGCACCTGCCGGCGCATGCGCCCTGCGCGTCTGGCAGCGTCGCGCGCCGATGTCGGTGCCGATGCACTGCCGGCGCATGCGCTGCGCATGCAGCGTCTTGACCCGTCTGCGGTGCCCGTGCACATGAATGTCCCCGCCGCGCCGTTGACAGTGCCTGTCCCCGTGCGGGTGCTAGTGCCCCCCTCAGCGGCATGGATGGCCGCGGTCGACCGCTTCCTTGCACCAACGCCATTCGCCTCCTCCCGCCAGTTGACTCGCTCCGAAGTCCAGAACATTTTGGCCTTCCTTGAAGCTAGGCCAACATCCGAGAATACGCCAACAACGGCGCAAGACACCTCCGTCGCCCGTCGGTCGATGGCCCGACGACACACGAGCAGCGGAAGAGCCGCTTCCCACCGCGAGACGCCCCGCCGCCGCCCGCGTAATCTAAATTTGCCATGAAAAAGCGTTCGGATTGCCATGATTAAAATCCGAGCGTTTATCATTTCCGTTTATTTTATATCGATCGCCATTATAATTTAAAGTCGGAGTCAGACTGAGCGAAATGTATGGTTTGATCGATTGAATGTTACTGCTAGAGCCGTATCAAATTAAATATAAAGCGTCATCAAGCCACATGTATTCCTTGTCATCCAACGACCTAGACTGCTTCAATGTCGAGCGCTCAACATGTTTAGCGTGCAGTTAATTTCATGCCAAAAATAGTGCTAATCACATGACAACACGCAAATAATATCCTAGTAGTTAATATCCGCATGCACTTAATATACTTCCAAATTAACGTGCATTGCACGTACACACTGACTAGTGCTGCTAGTACGTGAAACTGGTGCCGTGACTTGTGAATGCGTCCAGATATGGTCAACGGCAACATCACCCGCGAGTTCTTCCTGTTTGCCCGTGCGTCTAAACGCAGAAGGGGGGGGGGGAGACATGGAACCCACCAGTAAGTGAAGGCGAATAGTACTAAAAATAATATTACATGTTATCCATTAATTAGGCTGTGGTAATATAAAAACATTATGTGAACAAAGGGGGTACAACAAACATTGCTATTCTCATTATGTTGCCTATTGACGTGCGACTTGAAGGCCGTGGTCGCATGTTCGATCCTCGTCCTTTATTTTTTAATTTGTATATGGGTCCAAATTTGTTTCATGACATGTGGGCCCCTCGGTGTGTAGTTTGTAGCACTTTAATTTGTGGGTCAAAATTTGTTCCATTCCAAGTGGACTATCGGTGTGTAGTTTTGTAGCTTATTTATAATAATTAAAGAGAACAACATAGTTTTTTCAATAATACCATGGTGCGACGTTGAAGGCGAGAAAATGCGTGCGAGAGGCGATGACCGAGCGGAGGAAATCAACTAGGAGTTGCGTGGGTTGCAGCGGCGTTTGGAGTAGTTGTGGGCGAATGCTACGAAAATATAATCTAAACCGACCGGAATAAATGCCTACACAAATTAATCCAAGGTTGGAGTGCCCCTCGCAATGTAAATAGCCCCGGCTTTGCGAGGGGTGGAGAGGTAGTAGCTTCAATGCGTGGAAGATACGGTATGAGAAAGCGAGTTCAATCGAGAGACATATAGATATAGAGACAAAGTGAGTGTGGTCCGACATTCATTGAACAAATATATATGCTCCGGAGAGATATTGTCCGATTGAGCTTTTGGTAAGGGTGAGGGCTGTAAGATAGAGCTTGAGAGATGATCCATTCACGCAGGCGTGTAGATATATTTTTTGCGTGGGAGGAAGCAAGGTCAACCGATCACATAGAATTCGCCGTCTTGATCGAAAGAGTGAGACGGGATGGAGAGAGTGACCTAGATAGACGATGTGCGTGAGAGAGTATACAATGTGAATAGGTCGAATTGGGATCAAACATGGTGATATATCGTTTTTGTCCGAGAAAGAGCGAGGTAAATCGAGACATACGGAGAGAGAGAGATAGAGATAGAGATAGAGAGAGAGAGAGAGAGAGAGAGAGATTGAGTGAGAGTGGCCCACCATGAGGTCGAAAGAGTGGCGGTGGCTTGGATGGACTGACCTAGATAGACAATCTGCGTGAGAGAGTATAGAGTGTGTCGATCGAGGCCCGAACAGGGAGATACATCATTTGTGTGTGAAAGAAAACGAGGTTAAACGAGACTCAGATAAAGAGAGCTAGATTGAGCGAGTGTGTCCCGCCATGCGAAAGAAAGAGTGAGACAGTCTCGATGGAGTGACCTAGATATACAACATGCGTTCGTGCGCACGAGAGGTTGGGGTGGCTAGATAGGCAATGCATGTATTTAGCGCGAGAGGGTGAGAGGGAGAGGGGGGAGAGAGAGAGAGCTCGGCATGGGGTCTGATGGCGGGTGTGTGAGGTAAATACATTTGGTAACAGGAGTGGAAAAAGGGGTTGTGTAGTTGAGAGACTTAGAGATCGAAACATGGAGAGAAAGAATGAACGTGTGTTGGAAACCGATAGCTTGCTAAGGTGGTTAGGAGAGGAAGATTGACCCGTCTGAGGGAAGTATGTAGCGTTTGTCTTGTGTGAGGGGGCTAAAAACAACATTTGAATGTACATAGTACGAGACTTAATATCGATGTTTCAATTCGGTGTACATTGTAAGATTTGAACCGAGGACCAGGCATACGGGTAATTATTTCGAATTCGTGCCATACTAAGTTTCAAAAAGTTGACATTGGCTCAATTTGTTGTGCTATTTTGTAGGTCATATGTTTGAATCCATCCAAAAGTTTTCTCACTACCATGGTGTTCATCATATACATATGAATTTGTATTAAAAAGTAGCATGGATACAGTGAAATGCAAAATCCACGTTAGAATTGGAGATCGCTACGTGACACACACTCTAATTCAAATAACTAACTACGTGACACACACTCTAATTCAAATAACTAATTATGTGACACACTCTAATCCACGTTAGCGTGGGTACCGTTTCGATATATTTTCAAATAACTCCTCATTAATTAATTTATAGTACTCCCTCTGTTCACTTTTATAAGACCTTGAAGACATTTTAGACAATGTGCAAAACAGTTCATTTTAAGTTATGCAGAAACGACTTACAAAAGTGTACGGATGGAGTATCTCGTTTCGAATGACTAATTATTGCAAGGAAAACACGGGCATGGTAATACATACAGATTCGTTTGCAAATGAAAGAAGATTCGTTTGCAAATGAAAGAAGATTCGTTTGCATTCTCAAATGTAGGCGCACCAGACCGAGGAGTCGTGTCGGGTGGATCTTTGCCGGTGCCTTAAAGGCACCTGCCCTTGGGTGACTGACATGTGGGCCAGCCACCTGTTGGGCCCACATGTCGTGGACACAAAGTCACGTGCCTTAAGGCACCGAAGCATAGTCCTGTCGGGGTGGTCGCGTGTGTCGGACGGACGCGTAGCACCCAGCCACCCACCCCCCTCCCCCCAAAAAAGGACGACGACAATATAAGTTCGCGCTTCCTTTTTTTAAGGTAAGTTCGCGCTTCCACGTTTCGGATTGAAATATCTGGCGCCCCCAATTCCAGCCCTGCAAAATCTCTCTTCTCCACCGTCCCCTTTCGCGCAGATTGCTCGAATCCCTAATTCGCCGCCAACCCTCGAATTGCCCCTTGTCTCGTCGCTTTCCCCACCATTCCCCACCTCTGTGCCGGACGACGACGACGAAGACGACGGTCGCGCTTCACCACCGCACCGGAGCTACCTCATCTACGCCCTCGTCCACCGCACCGGGTGGTCCACCGACAACGTCGGCCGCCGCCACCGACGTGCCTCACAGACACCGAGTTCCACCGCATCAGGTGCGCTTCACCGACGCCGTGTCCCAGCTCACTGGGGCTACTTCACCGAGCACATCGTCGCACCTCCGCCCCCCGAGGCCATTGGGACTTCACCAACGGTCTCGTCCACCGCATCGTAGCACTCCGCTGCCACTCAAGATCTGCATCCGTGCACGGCCAGCCAACGCCAGCGCATCACCATCAACGACTCTAAAGTGACCCGCACTCTAGCTAGGCGAGATGCCCAAATGCCGGCCCGAACTAGGTATCCACACATCACTCCCTTGTGCACTGTTCCAACGATGTTTGGATATCCTTTCACTGCTCCCTTAGCTTACACGCCTATGCAACTCTGACTTTAACTCTTATTTCTCCTGGAGATATCATCTGTGTCGATGTACTAGAGTAGGGGTACCCTAGTATCCCGAACTCGTGCCGCAGGCGATTCTTGACACTCATGGCAAGGCTTGCCTAGTGACCGCCAAGGTCCTCCATGGTTCCTTTGGAGCCATTCAAGAACAAAGTATTTAAGCCAAGGAAACAAGGCCCCGGCAAGAGGAGCTTGCCGGGAAGGCCACTCAAGGCACGCAGAAGACAAGACCCCGGCAAGAGGAGCTTGCCGGGAAGGCTCGGTGAGCGACAAGCTTCCGGACGCGACAAGGATTCAGCCGCGGCAAGGCACTTGCCGCGGTAGGCAACCACTCTTTATCTCCGCTCCAGCTCATCCACCAACGTGTCGCCATGGGACCATTCCAGGCGCGCGTGTCCAGAGGCTGTGTGGCCAGCGGAGAGCAGCGGTAAGCGGCGCTGACAAGATTGCCATCGTGGCAAGCGGTGGCGCCCCTGACGGTCCCTGTTGCACTGTTTAGGCGACATGGACGGGCATTTAATGCTTTTGTCCCCTGCCGTCAGAGTTAGGTAGAATACACTGTACAAGTAGTTGTACCAACCGCAACTCATTTTTCCTTTTTTTGGCCCTTGTCTACGTTGCCACCTGTTGGTGACCCCTTGAGCATATAAAAGGAGGCCCATGCGCAACGTAGAGGGGGTTCAGCTCATTCGAAACCAGAGACACTCATGCTAGGTCTTGTAGCTCCCATAGCTCTCTAGCAAGAACACAATACAATCAGACAAGCAGCAGTAGGAGTATTATCTCTCCGGAGAGCTCCGAAGCTGGGTAAACTGCTCGTGTGCTTCGCCTCGATCTGCTCTTCGTGCGACCTCCGCCCCCCACCGAACCGAAAGGGGCTCGGTCCGCCGGTCCCATAGGTGTTCGCGGGTTACGATCAGCTTCCCCGACATCTTTGGCGCGCCGGGTAGGGGGCGTCGAGGCTGTGTGAACCTGATCCAGCGTTCACACGAGCAACATCTTCATCATCTTCATCAACATGCCACCGAAGAAGAAGGCTTCGCGGCAGCGAGCCGTCCACGTCAATCCCGCCACCACCGGAGCAAATGGGTGGTGGGGTAGACACCGGCGGAAGAACGGGCGCCGACGAGGGAGCTCATGACGCTGCCAAGTCCAAGGACAAGGCCGCGCAGACCTCGGCGTCTGTACATGCACCGCGCCCGTCTCAGGAGCCACGGGGCCGACAGCGTCATGGTATTCACAATACCATACGTTCGTTTGATCAAGACCGAGCTAGAGGATCGCGAGGCCCTCAAGACCAGCGTGCATGCCAGCATGCTGGTACGAGCGGGGTACGGTCGCCTGGACGGGATGCTGCTCCTTCTAACATAGTTAGAAGTCCGAGCATATCCCGCTCCTCGCACCGTTCACCACTGCCGCCCGCCACTCCAGCGGAAGCCTTGGCAAGAGCTCAACTGCTCCTAGACTACCCTCCAACAGCTGACAAAGTCGACGAATGGAGGGCCACCATCCAGAGTCTCATCGGCTTTGCCAACGGCGACACTCATGACAACCAACTACGCCGCTGCCGCGACAAGGCGACAAAAGGCACGAGCCGGTGGCGATGAAACCTGTGGGGTGCAACCACCATGCACTCTCCACCCGAAGGCCAAGATCGCCAACTCGCCGGATCCACCTTGGCAGCAACTCCACGCGTCGCCGGATCCACGAGCTCGCCGTGATCGGCGCCAAGTTCTTCCTGACGGCAGCGGCAAGAAGGCGCTTCGAACTTCGCGCCGGCGCCCGAAGAGAAGCGCGATGTCAATCCGACCAGCGCTACCGGGCCCTCTGTCGATATGCATGCGCCGAAGAACGAGGCGACTTGCCGTCTGTGATGAGGTTGCCCTGCGTTCACTCGTGAGCTGCGGCAAGTCGATGGCCCAGCAAGAAGAATTTCAAGCGGGCGTGCGGAGAAATGCGATGGCGGGGCGCATCCGTCGGAGTTCCTCAGCATCTACACCATCGCGGTGCAAGCTACGAGGGGCGAGACGACAAGATCCTCGCCAACTACTTCCCGGCTGGTACTCAAGCCCAATGTCGAGATCCTGGCTCATGCACTTGCCGACGGATCCATATCCTCTTAGGCAGATCTATGCCATCGGTTTGTCGGCGCCTTCACGGTGACCACAAACCTCATAGCCAAGAGAGTGACCTTCATCTGCTCGCCGGAAGGAAGGAGAGTCTCTGCGCAAATTCATTGAGAGGTTCAGCCGTGTACACTACAACATCCCGGATGTCCACCTGCCGCGGTGATCGGTGCGTTCCATCGAGCGTCTGGAACCGCGAGATGAGGAGGAGATGGCGATGTGCAAAGTCAAGGACGTCGGTGAGATGTATGCCTGGCCGACAAGTGTGCACGCGTCTTTGAGAAAGGAGGAGACTCCCAGGAGAGAATGCAGAAGCAGGATCTGATAGTGAGGAGGCTGCTCCGGCTAAGAAGAGCCGGCGACGGAACAACAGAAGGAAGAAGGGCAAAGAGGTGCTAGTTGTCGAGCAGTCCGGCAACGGTGGTGCCGCCAAGAAAGCCAAAGTTGGTGGCTCCGGCAAGGAGGTTACCGGCACCGACTGCCGACTGTGTGACAGCCGACAAGCGGGACAACTCCAACAAGCGATCTTGCAAGATCCACCGCACCAAGGGCCATGACCTCCAAAAGCTGCAAGAAGGTCGAGCAGCTTGTTGAACAGCGAAGGCTGAGTACGAGCGGCGCGACAAGGAGAAGGCCAGGAAGGTCTTTGGGGAGTTGGCAAGAAGCGACCCGGCCGGGGAGGGCCGCAGCAAGGCCAAGCAGCGGCAAGGAGACAGACCTCCCAGCGGCGCGACAAGGATGAAGACGGCAGCGGCGATGAAGATATGGAAGGCAGCGAGACCGATGAGCAGGAGTTCGAAACCCATAGAGGTCCCTCTGCGTTGTGGCGGTGCTTCTCTGCATACTTCACACCGCCAACTCAAGCAATGGATCACGGGAAGTTAATGCAGCAGAACCATCCGTGAGAGTCACGCAAGCCTACGAAATGGTCCAACCGCCTATCATCTTTGATATTGAGGATCACCCCGATCGCATAAGCGTGGTCGGGTGCTTGCCGATGTTGGTTTCACCACTATCCGCAACCTCAAGGTCACTAAGATGCTAGTTGACGGCGGGGCGGCTTGAACCTGATCTCCTCGCGGTGCTCCGAAACTCCAAATCCTCGGCAATGAGCTCGAAGAGACTGACACATTCCAAGGAATCAATCCAGGAAGGAGCAAGCCGAAGGGGAAGATCACGTTGCCGATGACATTTGGCAGCGAGCTGAACTTCAGGACTGAGAGGGTCACGTTTGACGTTGCTGATTTTCCATTACCTTACAATGGGATCCTCGGCCGTCCAGCACTCGCCAAGTTCATGGCAGCCTCTCATTATGCGTACAACTTACTCAAGATGCCAGGCCCGATAAGTGTCATTTCTGTCCATGGCGACAAGAAGGATGCTCTTATCTGCGCCGACAAGATTTACCGGGAGGCAGCAGCTGTAGCAGATAGCAAGTCACTTGCCGCTGAAGCTCCCGGTGGGAAGAAGAAAGCCAAGACCAAGTCCGGCAAGAGCTCTAATGGCCACTCCGGCAAGCGCACCTCTTCGGAGTGCTGCGCTACCGTCGAGGACGCACCATCGAGCTCCACCGGCAAGTGCAAGAAGACGATGGCAGCTCCAACAAAAACCAAGAAGGTGCCCGCCAAGGAGGGACGGCATGGTGGTACCTTCACCACCGGTGCCACTCTCGACCCTAAATAGGAAGGCGGCGCTCGTTGCTTTCCTGAGGCGAATGTCGGCGTGTTTGCATGGCAACCGTCGACATCCCGGTGTTCCCGTGAAAGTAATTGAGCATCACCTAGCTATGCGTCCTCATGCGCGGCCCGTCAGCGTAAAATCGAGCGAAGCGGTGGGCGCCAAGAATTCATTGCGTAAGAGATCAAGAAATTGGAAGCGGCGGGCCTTGTCGGAGGAGTGCTCCATCCTACGTGGTTGGCGAATCCTGTAGTTGTATGCGCAAGGCAAATGGGAAATGGAGACTTTGTATCGACTTCACGGATGTTAATAAAGCTTGTCCCAAAGACCCATTTCCTTGCGGCGCGCCGACCAGATTGTTGACTCCACGGCTGGATGTGATTTGCTTTCATTTCTTGATGCGTACTCGAGATATCATCGGATCTTCATGGCGAGAAGAGGATGAGGAGAAAACGCATTCATCACCCCATGTGGCACATACTGTTTTGTACGGATGCCTTTTGGGCTAAAGAATGTGGTTCAACGTTTGCAAGAGTAGTCCATGGCGGCTTTTGAGCCGCAAATGCACAGAAATATAGAAGCCTACATGGATGACATAGTGGTCAAAAAGCAAAGACAGGCAACTCTGGTTCAAGATTTAGATGAGACCTTTGCAAATCTGCGCCAAGATCAACCTCAAGCTCAACCCGAGAAGTGCGTGTTTGGAGTCCCTTCCGGCAAGCTTATCGGCTTCTTCGTGTCTCAGCGGGGAATTGAAGCCAATCCCGACAAGATCAAGGCCATTGAGCAGATTGAAGCACCAAAGCGCTTCAAGGATGTACGAAGACTTGCCGGTTGCATGGCTGCTCTTAGCAGGTTTATCTCTAGATCTGCTGAACGCGCCCTGCCATTTTTCAAGATTTTGAAAAAGGCGGGTCCAATGAAATGGACTCCCGAAGCGGAGGCTGCGCTGCAAGACTTAAAGAGGTACCTGTCCTCCGCTCCAATACTTGTCGCACCTAGGCCACAAGAGAAGTTGCTGCTGTATATAGCGGCAACCAATCAAGTGGTTAGTGCTGCGTTAGTAGCGGAAAGGGAGGCAGATGATGAGCCGGCAACCAAGGCAGATGCATCCAGCGACAAGCAGGGGGTTTCACCGGCGAGCTCTGGTCCCGACAACGATGGATCTGCGCAGACGTGCAAGAAGATGCAAAAAAGGATGGTGCAGAGCCCAGTTTACTTTGTCAGTTCCCTTTTGCAGGGGGCTAGGTCAAGGTACTCTGGTGTGCAGAAATTGCTTTTCGGCCTCCTCATGGCCTCGAGAAAGCTGCGCCATTACTTCCAAGCACATGAGATAACAGTCGTCACTCGCTTTCCCCTGAAGAGAATATTGCAAAATCCGTAAGCAGCAGGCGGGATTGTCGAGTGGGCATCGGAACTGTCAAGCTTTGGCCTCAAGTTTGAAAGCACTTCAACTATCCAAAGCAGAGCATTGGCAGAGTTTATAGCAGAATGGACGCCAACGCAGGATGAAGAAATTCCAGAGACGAGCATCCCCGTCAAGGAAGCAAGCAAAGAATGGCTCATGTACTTTGATGGTGCCTTCTCGCTACAAGGTGCCAGTGCCGGCGTGCTGCTTGTCGCACCCACCAGAGAACACCTCAAGTACATAGTCCAAATGCACTTTCCCAAGGAGCAAGCAACAAACAACACTGCAGAGTATGAAGGTTTGCTTGCCGGTCTCAGAATCGCGGTAGACCTTGGGATCAAGAAACTCATTGTCAGGGGTGACTCACAGCTTGTCGTCCGCCAAGTGAACAAAGATTATCAAAGTCCGTTGATGGAAGCCTACGTTGATGAAGTGAGAAAGCTAGAAGAGCACTTTGACGGCCTGCAGATGGAACATGTTCCAAGAGCTCAGAATGATATTGCTGATGGCCTGTCAAAGTGCGCCGCACTCAAGTTACCTGTGGAACCAGGGATTTTTGTGCTCAAGCTGACTCAACCGACTGTAACGCCATCAACTGGACAGAACAAGAAGAGGAAGTTGATTTCTGGTGACTACTTCCCGGCAGAGCTCCTCGAAGCCGCCGCTGCGAAGATCCCCAAGTTCAACACCAAAAATGCTGAGGAGCAGTCTGCTCCGACAAGCCCTAGGGTTTGCTTCATTGAAGCAGACGCTCCCGACAAGTTTTGCTCCGGCAAACTTGCCGGGGAACTTCGAGCTCCGGCCGAGCCGCAGGTTCCCGCCGTAAAAGCAGATGTTCTCGCAGCAGCAGATGTGCCTTTAGTCCTTGTTGTCGAGCCACAAGCTCCAACATGGGCACAACAGATTGTCCATTTCCTTCAGACAAGAGAACTTCCCGAAGAACAAGAAGAAGCGGAAAGAGTAGCCCGACAGTCAAGTATGTACCAGTTTGTCGACAGCACGCTGTACAGAAGAAGACTCAACGGTGTGAAATTGAAGTGTATTCACCGAGAAGATGGACAGAAGCTGTTGGCAGAGATACACGGAGGCATATGTGGTCACCACATAGGCGCGAGAGCACTTGCCGGCAAAGCGTTCCGGCAAGGTTTCTTCGGCGACAGCCCTCCGGGATGCAACTGCACAAGTAACCAAGTGTGAAGCGTGCGAGTTCCATTCCAAGCAGATACACCAGCCAGCTCAAGCTCTCCGGGCGATCCCTTTATCACGGCCATTTTTGATGCAGGGGCTCGACATTCTCGGCCCCTTTCCCCGAGCTGTCGGGGCTTTGAGTACTTATGCGTTGCAATCGACAAGTTCACAAAGTTGCGGAAGTGGAAGCGATGAGGAAGGTGGCAGCACGGTCGGCCGATCAAGTTCTTGTGTCGATTGTTTGCCGTTTTGGAGTTCCTAACACAATCATCACCGACAATGGCACACAGTTCATGAGCCACACCTTCATGCGATGCGTCCAAGATCTTGGCGCCAAAGGTCTGCCTTTGCTTCATTGCTCATCCGAGAAGCAGCGGTCAGCGAGAGAGGGCAAATGCCGAAGTGCTGCGTGGGCTCAAGACCAGGACTTTCGGCTGTACAAGTGCGGAAGAAAGCTGGATTGAGGAGCTGTCGGTGGTTCTTTGGTCGATCAGACGACGCCAAATCGAGCCATTGGCGGACACCTTCGCTCTAGTCTATGGAGCAGAGGCGGTTCTCCCCACGGAACTTCGTATCGGGTCACCTCGAGTACTCGCTTATGATGAGCTTGAGCAAGAGCAGCTGCGACAAGATGACGCGCTGCTCCTTGAGGAGGACCGTCTTCGAGCTCTTGTCTGAGCTGCTCGTTACCGGCAAGCTTTGCGCCGCTACCATAACCGCATAAAGTTAACGCCAGAAGTCTCGAGGAAAGGCGACCTTGTTCTCCGGCGCGTTCAGTCCGCCAAGAATTCCAACAAGTTGGCCTTGAAGTGGGAAGGCCCTTATCGGGTGAAACGAGTCACTTTGCGGTAGCGCTGCCGCCAGAGACCGAAGATGGCATTCCGGTGAGCAACTCCTGGAACATTGAACATCTTCGTAAGTTTTACTCGTAGGGCGCGGTTGCTGGAACCTGTTCCGGCAACCACCTTTTGTACAAGTCTTGCCGATGTTGCTGTAATCCTTTGTACAAAGCCGGGCGTAGATCCCGTGCATAAGTAAAGCTCATGTGTTTCGCATAACTTGTCAATTTCATGCTTTCGTCATTTTATTGCATGTTTTATCTGACATTTTGTGCAGCACCTACACCCGGTAAGCAATAACGAGCCGCAAGGCTCCATGACTTTATTTTCTCTTCTTTCTCTTTCTCAAAGAAAGGAAGGTTCCCTCGCACACAAGTTAGCCGGGGGGGAAGGAGAAGATAATGGTCTGGACTAAGTATCGCTCGAGGAAATTTCGCCTTACCGGGAAGCAAGCTACAGAAAAGCTAAGTTGCCAAAGTTTGAGCAATCAGCTTTTAAATTTTTAAGTTATCTTCCTCGAACGATAGTACTTTGTATGGAAAACCTGTGCGCGGAGGAACCTACTCGTAGCTAGTTGCACCCTTACTTTGTTTCGAGTCCGCTCAACAACTTAAGTGAGCTGCAACTAGTTGCGACAAGGTTGCTTGTCGGGAGCGGCACCGCCAGCAGGCTGCTGGCATCCCGCACTCAGCGCTCGCGGCAAAAGTGCCTGCACCGACAAGTTCCCCTGAAAGCGTAAGGCAAAAACATACAAAGGAAGGAATCAAGTAAAGGAAATAACATTGCAATCACTACCCAAGATAGAGTCATATTACAAAATAGCTTGTCGCAGCTCTAATAGTTTGCTATCCTAACATGATCAACAGCGACAAGGAAAAGATAAAATTGGTGGCCTAGTCTACGCGGTCGCCATCAACCCTCTTGATCTTGCCCACCTTGTCCACAATGGGTGCAACAAGGGCCTTGAGTGCCTCCACATCGGCATCCGGCGGCAGGGACTTGAGGACGCCGGTGAGGTTGAGGCCTGGATTGCGGAAGGCCACCTTCATCAACACCTTCTGGAGAGCTCCCGCGCAGATCTGGCGCGATTCCTCGGCCAGCTGCTTTGGGATCTCTTCCCGGAGTCATTTGGAGAGCCGTCCTGCACGCTCTTGAAGAACAAGCTGAGCTTGGCGCTGGGTTGGAGGCGCTCGTCAGAAGAGTACCCAAGATCCACCATCCCCAGCTCCGTCAGCTCCGTGTCAATGGCGGCGGCGATATTCACAAGACCCTCGGTCCAGTGCTCCACATTCTCCCTGAAGGTGCTCTGGGCGGCAGTAGCACTCGCCAGCAGCGCCTCGTCGGCCTTGATCTTCTCCAACAGGCCCACCTCCCTCTCCTTTGCGCCCGTCGGCGTCACGCATCAGGGTGGTCAGTTTCAGCTCAAGATCTGCTTTGGAGTCCTTGGCGGCGCTGGGCTCCTTGCTCCTCTCAGCGAG
The DNA here is from genome assembly GCA_021605145.1 of Aegilops bicornis. Taxonomy (NCBI): domain Eukaryota; kingdom Viridiplantae; phylum Streptophyta; class Magnoliopsida; order Poales; family Poaceae; genus Aegilops; species Aegilops bicornis. The sequence goes on along the minus strand of CM038669.1, from coordinate 111,949,094 downwards.
ACGGCCCTGCAGCTCGCCAAGAGTATAAGCGTCCTTCTCGTGCTCGTGCTTGAGTGCAGCAAGCTCCTCGCCGCTCTTCTTCAGACTGGCCTCCAGCTGCGTCACCTTTGTCTCCAACTCCTTCTTGGCGGCCTCGGCAGCTGCGGCAGCATCCTTTGCTTCCTTAAGAGCCCCGCCAAGTGTCTCCTCGTGCGCGACAAGCTCCTCTTCGTGGCTGTCAAGGTTGATCTTCCGCTGCGCCAGCTCGCCTTCCTGCGCAGATAGCTTCTCGGCAGCGAGCCTCTGCTGCTCTTCAACCTCTGCCTTCTCGAGGATGAAGGCTTTGCGCGCCTCAACAATTTGCTCCCGCTCCTCTGCCAAGGACCGGAGAGCTTCCTGATTGATTCCCCGGAGCTCTTCCGCACGTTTCTCGATGTCTGCTCTCGCCTTCGCGACAAGCGCTTCCCGGGACTCCAACTTGGCTTGTCGGGCGCGGTAGAGCGACAGCAGCTTCTTCAGCAGCTCCTCCTCCTCAGACTCGCCGCCGCTGCTGCTTGGCGCGTCAACCAGCGACAGCCCAACGGAGGCGAGCAGCTCTTCATCAAAGGTCTCTCCTTCGACCGGCGCCACAGAGCTCGATGCCCGGGGAGCTTGATGAAGACGCCATCGCCCGGCCTTCGATAAGCGCCGGGCGAGGCTCTTGAACTGGCGTTGCACCGATGGCGGAGGGATCGGCGGTTGGCGTGGCGCTGGCGCTCCTGCGGCCTCGAAGTCGTCAAGACGATCGCTGCACCCTCGCCCAGCCTTTGCGGTGCCTGTGGCAGCAGCCTTGGCGGCCCCTTCGCCGGCGGACTCATCGGCGCCAACCTCTTCCTCCATGGCGGCGGCGTCGTCAGTATTGCCGCGCACGTCCTCCTCGCCGGCGACCTCAGTCTCCGTCGGCTCTGCGGCGGATGGATCTGACGACCAGAAAAAGAAAGAACAGTCAAGCAAATGTTCGAAAAGAAAAACAGAAGAAAAAGAATCCAAGGGAAATTTCCGGACAAGAGGATTACCTGCGATGGGATCTGCAGCCATGGTCTCGACCACCGGATGATCACTGGTGCTGTCCCTTGCCGGAGAAGTCTCCCTTGCCGGAGAACGCTCCCTTGCCGGAGAATCCTCCCTTGGCGGTGAAGTCGAAGCAGATGGTATTTCGGGAGCGGCTTCCGGGCACTCCTGATGAGGCTGCTCTGCTCCTACACAAACCAACAGTCAGATATCAACAAAGAAGGAGCGCCCATGCACGCCTAACAGTAAGAAGTAAACCATATACTTACGCTGGGGGCTGTGCTGGGGGCTGCTTTGAGGAAGGGTTGCCGGGTCCGGCAAGGGGGTCTCAGACGCGCCTCCTGTTGCCACGGGGGGATCGTCCTCGATGACAACCACCGGGGTCTTGCCTCTCTTCGACGCTCTGGGCGGCGTCACGAAAAAGGAAAGAGTTCAGAATGAAGCAAATCGAGATACAAGACGAAGCAACAAAATTGAAGAAATACAAGCACAATATAGAAGCTTACTCTTCTTCTTCCTCGTCGGAGCTGAGCGCGGAGAGATCAAATTCCGGCTCACCTCCGGTGCGACGAGGCGGAGGAGTAGTTTCCCTTGACCGCTTGGCGGGGGTGGCAGCGGTGGCCTGGGAGGATCCCGCCCCAGTTGTTGCAGCGGTGTGGGGTGCTCCCGCGGCAACAGTGCTTGCCGCGGTGGAGCGCGTCGCACTGCGCTGCGGCTGTTGGCCCGTCTGCCGCCCCGTCTCGTCTCCAGCCTTGCGGAGACGCCTCCTTGGTGGAGCCGGGGGCTCCGTTTGCGGCAAGCTGCTAGATGGTGGGGAGGAAGCGCCCTCGGCGGGTTCGCTCGACTCGGCTTCGGGTTCGGCAAGCTCTCCCTCGCCGGTGAACTCCCTTCGCTCGACAAGGCTTGTCGCTTCTGCTGCCTCTGCCTCCTCCACGGTGAACCCAAATTCGCCAGCGGCAGCAGCTGCTGCCGCCTCCTCTAGCCTGGTGGCGATGCGCTGCATCTCATTGTCGGTGGTGTCGCGGGTGAGGCTCTTCTGCTCGTCGGAGCGGATCGACACTTCTTCCAAGCTGTCGAAGAACTGCCGCACGACGTCGTCCGCAGGCTCTTGCCAGGTTGGAACGATCCCATGCGAATCGCACAACGGCATCATTGCACGGATGCGGTCGAGCGAGGAGTTGTTGCACAATGGGACGACTCCCCTCGGCAACCTAAACCACTCGGGGTGATCGGGGTCGTGCTTGAACAGCTCCAGCAGCATCGTATCCAACTCCAAGACAGTGAAATTGAAGTTGAGGCCCGGGCGCAGCCTCATGATGTCCGCCGCATTTTGGAACTCCCAAGCAGGTCTCCTCCTCTCCTGCAAAGGAGCGATGCGGCGGCGAAGGAAATCTCATGCCAACAGCGCCTACGGTGAGTCCGGCAAGCACGAGGCGCAAGATCCGGTCACGGCAATCTTCCATCTAGCATCTTCCAGCGCCAAGTTGCTCCAATCGCTGCAGCGCCAAGACTATTGGAGTTTGGCGCTGGCGATCGAAAACTGCGGGTTCTCCTCAACGATCCAACACCAATCGGCCCTCCACTCCTCCCACTTGCTGCGGAGCTCTCCTTCCAGATAGGCTTCTTTCTTGCCGATCCTTGAGATCCAAGCAATCCCTCCGGCAAGTGGCTCTCCTCTCTCGACTCGGGGCATGAAGAAGTGGCGGAAGAGGGCTACGTTTGGGTGGATTCCGACAAAGTTTTCAGAAAGATGTGCGAAAACTGCCATGGTCAGGACGGCATTGGGGGTGAAGTCAAGGAGGCGAAGCCCGTAGGTGTTCATGATATCGCAGAAAAATTCAGAGAAGGGCGGGCAGAGCCCGCAATAGAAGAACAGCGCGAAGAAGGGGTACCCAGTTGGGGCTAGTTGAAGCAGCGGTGGGAGTACCTTCGTCGCGGATGCGCTCAGCGTCTCCGTCGACCGGAAGAGGTAGTAGTTCTCCCTCGGCTCCCTTGCGGCGGTGAGGGGAAGACCGCTCGCTTTTCGCAGCGCCCATGAGCAGCTGCGCCTCGGTGACTTCACGCCCTTCCCTTATCGGCTTTGAGCCATGGCGGAGATAGTGGAGGAGACCGACGGCGTTGATGGCGCTGAGTGGCGATGAAGCGGAGCGCTGCTCTCTTCAGACTAGAGAAGAAGGGGGAGCGGCGGTGGTTTTCGAGATTAGACAGCAAATGGCGAGGTGGGCGACCTGCCCCTGTTTATAAGGAGGGAGAGGGGGCGGACGTTCCGCTTTTCCAAATAAAGAAACCCCCCCCCCCACGATCTCTCCCACGACGCTGCGTTCGAAGCGTGCTGTTCGTGGGGGACGTGGTGGGTCCGGAGCAAGTTACGGCGTGACCTAGGCCGCGCGTGCCCGTGCACTGTTTTGGGCCTGACCCAACAGCGCTCGGCACCGTGTCTGACCAGGCAGGGGCTCTGCCGGTGTACTAGAGTAGGGTACCCTAGTATCCCGAACTTCGTGCAGGCGATTGCAAGACTCAGCGGCAAGGCTTGCCTAGTGACCGCCAAGGTCCTCCATGGTTCCTTTGGAGCCATTCAAGAACAAAGTATTTAAGCCAAGGAGACAAGGCCCGGCAAGAGGAGCTTGCCGGAAGGCCACTCAAGGCACGCAGAAGACAAGACCCCGGCAAGAGGAGCTTGCCGGGAAGGCTCGGTGAGCGACAAGCTTCCGGACGTGACAAGGATTCAGCCGCGGCAAGGCACTTGCCGCGGCAGGCAACCACTCTTTATCTCCGCTCCAGCTCATCCACCAACGTGTCGCCATGGGACCATTCCAGGCGCACGTGTCAAGAGGTTGTGTGGCCAGCGGAGAGCAGCGGTAAGCGGCGCTGACAAGATTGCCATCGTGGCAAGCAGTGGCGCCCCTGACGGTCCCTGTTGCACTGTTTAGGCGACATGGACGGGCATTTAACGCTTTTGTCCCCTGCCGTCAGAGTTAGGTAGAATACACTATACAAGTAGCTGTACCAACCGCAACTCATTTTTCCTTTTTTTGGCCCTTGTCTACGTTGCCACCTGTTGGTGACCCCTTGAGCATATAAAAGGAGGCCCATGCAAGCGTAGAGGGGTTCAGCTCATTCGAAACCAGAGACACTCATGCTAGGTCTTGTAGCTCCCATAGCTCTCTAGCAAGAACACAATACAATCAGACAAGCAGCAGTAGGAGTATTATCTCTCCGGAGAGCTCCGAAGCTGGGTAAACTGCTCATGTGCTTCGCCTCGATCTGCTCTTCGTGCGACTTCCGCCCCCCACCGAACCGAAAGGGGCTCGGTCCGCCGGTCCCAAAGGTGTTCGTGGGTTACGATCAGCTTCCCCGACAATCTGAAACAAGCAAATCCATTTTTTAGCGAAGCATGACGGGGCTACGGGATCTGGTACACTTCCTGCACACCCGTATAACCAAGTATCTGTCCTCCGGTACAACATCAAGGTCGATTCCTCTTATTTGATCAACCATTCGCTATGTCAAAAATGCAGAGGGGGATGCAAGGAGCACAAGGCATGCACATGCAAGCAAGTGGTAACATGGACTTGTACATGGAACATCCCAAGCATAGCCAGCTGGAGTGAGCACAGCCTGACGAGCTAAGCGTAAGTCCACGCATTTCATTTAATTCAGACTTGGCATTCGTGTATGATTTGTGTGAAGTGGCTGATCCATGAATTCAAGTTACTGTAGGCGAACATTTAACTTAAAAAATACGAAGGCACTTGCACTCGAAATCAACATAACTTGAGAAATGTGAAGCTACATGCACTTTGAAAACCAGCTAATGATTCAAAGTAGTTCAGATTATAAACACTAAATGATGCAAGCACCAAAACACAAAATGCAACATGGTGTACAAGGACTACAAACATGGTGCATACCTGCTTGAATTATTCGTTCTACGGCTGAAAATATCGAAGTGTAATTGCACATATAACCCGGTCATAAACTGCATATCAATATATCTATCCTGCACAAGTATGCCAATAGTTTCAAACAACAGATTAGAAAAGTATTTATGCTATGTTGTCATGATATGGGGACTTTCTGGTAGATGGCCTCGACGTTTCCTCAAGCTATGAAAATGCACTATAATTTGCTTGTCATCAATGCCTGCAAATCTCTGTCTCTCTCAACATAGTAGATCATCATTAGACACTATATGTTCATCACCAGGAGCATGTAAAATGTTTGCATCAAATCCTTCATTAGCAGTCTGTTCATTAGACACTTCAGGCTCAAGAACAACATGAGCTTGTATGTTTGCACCGGAAACTTGATTAGATACATCAGATTCAGTTAGTTCAGTATTCATTGGGGGAGTTATAAAATAAGTAGAAATTGGTTTCATTTTCTCATAGATTCCCTACATACAAGCAGTTTTACAACACCGTTAGGTTTAACTATTGGCCAGAAATTGAAGAGTTGAATTAGATATAATCAGGGATGTGATGTACCTGCTCGTTGCGCATGCTACTCTTGCAAGCTGCGACTGTCCGTTTGCGCAAGCTCGATGCCATGCCCGTGCTGCCGCCGCTGCCTCCCACGCAGGCTACACCCAGGGTTGGATCTTCATCTTCTTGTCCTTCCGTTCACTTGAAGCCCGACGATCGCCCTCCAACGAGGGTGCGAGGAAGTGTTGTGTCGGTCTGTCCAGCGGCGGCTAGGTTAGGAGCGAACCAGACTGGAGACTGGAGCGAATGAATTGGGATTTTTCCTGTTGTCGATCGATATGGGAGGCGCTCGTTTGTGCCACGAGCCTGCTATAGGGCCTGCCTTGCACTTATCTTATTGGCCCATCCAAATTGAAACATTTTTCTTCATTTTTACATTGCCTGCTCATGCGTTGGGACGACCAAAACTAGCGTGGACCAACCTGGACGACTCAAACTAGGTGCACACTTTCCAGCCACCTGAGGCGGCCGCCCATACCAGCCCCTATGGTGGCGTCGCCCCTTTTTGCGTGTATGATTGGATAGTGAAAAAATATTCCGGGCGCTTTTGATTTACCCACAGAATGGTTGAATTGCTTGTTTCTATGAACCGAGTTCGCCAATAATGTGAAGGATGTCAGTCTTTTTCATCCTATTGTAGATTGCTTAGATCTCGATATGCCAAAAGTAATCGCATGAAATATACGGTAAAAGCCGATTGTGATGTGTTTGGCTACAACTAGTCTGACTACACGTCCTCATATAACATATCAAGGACGCACCATCTTACCAGATTAACCATTCGACTTACCCATGCCGTGTGGGAAGAAAGAAGTATTGGGACTGCGTATCCAAGCAATTGATGCCATGGACTCCTTCGTACAACCTTGTGGCGAAAAAGAAGTTGCGGTGTGCTGTACAAAGAACTAGCTTAAGTTTAGTTACACCTTCTCGAATTTTAGTTAGCCACTTATTGCAAAATTGTTCAATTTCGTTGCTTGGCTTAATTTAGTTTGCTCTTGATTACATAATGGCACAGCTCGTTAATCATATTTTAGACTGCGCCTATCTATGTGTTTGATACTTACTGTTAAGAATTACCTATTTGCCTTAACTTAAATATCTACTTGTTTGTTTAATCGCTTTTCTTGCAACAGCGGGTTACAATGATGTTAATAACTAGTACTTTTCAAAGCATCCAATTGAAACTCTTTAATTCCTTGTTTGTTTAACTGGTTTCTTTGTTATAACCCCAGCTTGAGATGTTTTGCTAACTTCAACTTTTACGAATCCAATCGGAACTTTAATGGCAAAACAAGTTAGCCAAAGATCAAAGAGCGAGGTCCCCATGGATGTTGCATCATCCCACAAAGAAGGGCACCGCCCAATCGTGCATTATGAATTGCCAACTGGATGCTCTAGAGGCTAAACTAGTGGTAGAAAGAGATTCTACTTCTGCACTTAGAGATGAAGTTGACATGTTGAGGAAGCAAACAACACAATCACAAGCAGTACTCAAGACAACCATTAAATATTTGGTGGATTTCAAAATGAAGCAAGCTGAGACTGATCAGATTGTTAAGGTCCTGAAGGAAAAAAGGAAATTAAATTCCTACTTGGTAAATCATAGGTGAAATGTTCTTTCGATAGTTGAATAACCTTTGTGTTGTCTGTTCATGTAATCAATCAAACCATTTGTTTTAGAGCTCATGTAATAATTGTTTTTTTATTTTTTGGTTTGTAATTTTATTTGAGCACAAGTCTGTATTAATTGATAAGACTGGAGACATTTCATTTGGATTGCTGTGCTGCACCTACAAATATGCTAATCGGACTGAATGTGCATTCAGCAATAGTAGTAGTATAGATGGACCATAAGTGGCACACATCGGAAAGGGCCAAGATCTTTGGCTAAAAAAGGATCTTTGTTGTAGCCAAAAAAAGTACAATGACTTTGGCTTGTGTATGTTAGTTGATATTATTCATCCATATACTCTATAAGTGTTTATATGTCTATTAGTTCTGTACATTCTTGGTTGATTGACTCGGTATTTGAATCTTGATACATCGCTTGTGTACATATCTAAATGGGAGTACACATTATGCTGCGTGTGACATTTGAGTTGGACAAGAAGTGTTCCAAATATTCGAATTCACCTTAAACTGGTTACTAGTTTCTGAATTTGAGTATCGGCATTTGTAACCCATATTCATATATGATGATTGGAATACATCTTTGTCGTCCTTTTGAAGATATATAAAAACACATAGAATGATTTATAAAGATTCATATAGGAATACAAAATGGATTCAAATTTAGTTGCCAGGGTAAACGTGGATGCTTATTGTCCCAAAATTCGAAAGAAGCAACAAAATGTCCACTCCCACGTCGGCTGCCCGAAGCCAAGTGTTTGGGAGATGGAAATTACTGTCTACCCATTACACGGACAATCCATCGGCCCGATTTCCACTGCTCTAATAGGGGTAGGTTAGTAACTTCAATTAGACGTGATACGACCGCCTCTGAGCCCATTCCGACACGGTGGGCGTCAAACATGGGCGGCAAAACACATTTGATTCAAGCTCGTCCGAAAGACCTCTGTTTCTCCCTCCATTCCACATTCATACACGGTGGGCGACAAAACAAACTCGACTCGGCCGAAATCGATGTAGGCAAATATTTTCAATAGGGCAGGTTTGTAACTTCACTCGGACATGACACAACCGCCCTACTGTCAGCCCGTTAAGACACCATGGGCGCCAACCATGGGCGCCAAACACCCTCTCCTCGCCCGAAATCGCTCTGGGCAAATATTGGCGAGATGCGAGATTACCGTCCTATCCCCAACCGACAAGACGTCCAAATTTTAAACGGGGGCTAAGTTCGTAACTTTCCCATATTTTAGACAGGCGCGTCCCAAAAACATGGTTCCCTGTACCTCTCCCTCCATTTCCCATTCATACACCGTCCGCGCTAGAACACCCCATCCCCACACCAGCCTCCGTCCGCCACCCCATCCATCGCCGCCGTCCTCCACCACATCCATCGCCACCGTCCTCCACCATGCCAGAGCGCCTACCAAGACCGCGTCGTCCACTATTAGAGATGGACGTTTCACATCCACAGCGATGGACCAATAGCCTTGCATCACGTCCTCTTGCTTCATCGGCACCGTCGTCCTCTTTGCCGGGGCCTCTCACACGACCTTCTCTTCCACCGCAACGGGACTTATCCCCCGATGCACCTGTCTACCGTTGCAAATCTGCTTCAACGCCACCGACAGCCATCGCACCCCCGATGCCTACACGGCGCCGCAAGAGAGGTGGTACTTCATATCTCCTCAACTTTTTGATCTCAACCAGAAAATAGATCTTAACTTGGTTACTCTACTTTCTTTTCAGCTCTTAGAATTTAGTTCTTAGTTCGAAGCAAACAATGGATGCTAAATACAATTACTCCGGTTTGCAGCTTCAAATCTGCCATGGCACAGCCATAATATGGTTTAATTGATCATGCTTAGGGTTTAATTGATCACGTTGGTTCCGTGGTGATTTCTTTAATAGAAATCGGAGGGGAAACCCTCTTTGCTAAAAAATATGCTTAGAGTTTCCCCTTTTATGATCACTATCTGATCGTAATCGTGCTTCGTGTCATAATAACACCGCTCCATGCATCAAGCTAAACAAGCTTAGATGTTCAAATCTGAATCTGATATTATTAAAACAGAGTTGTTTAATTGGTCGCTTAAATGTTCCTAAATTAGTTTCAAAATGCATGTTACTTCGCTCTCGGTGTGTATCTCTATAGGGTGCGCACGGTGGGCGGCCCACTGGGATTTTGGGTGGGTCAGGCCTCGATTCCCCTCTGTTCTCACAAGGCTTGATCTCTACTACTTCAACTGCCTGCCTGCTTGGCGACTTGTCGTCCCAGACGACATGACTCTAAGAGGAGACGCCGGACTAACAGGAGGCCGAGAGCCGCTTCATGGCGTCACGCTGCCGAGGCCAGCCAGGCTGCCTTCCCAGTCCGTTCAGGGCTCAGGCGTGCATCACCCACCAAGCCACCCCGATTTATCCTGAGATACGTCCTCAACACTCAGCAGCCACTCCTCATCGCCCATTTTCTAATTGATTCATTACTCATTAGGCAGGACTGTCATTAGGGTTTGTTGTGTGCTCAGTGCTACCTACACTTAATGGTTCAGATGTATTAGGCACTACCAACACTCCACCCTTGAAGCTAAACATTACGCCACTCATAATTGCTTAGTTTATTTGTTCAAATACAAATTTCATATGATTATAATGTTCCTACTTCAGTTTTAAAATGTGTGCCTGCCTGTTATAGAGACATAAGGGGTTTGTATTTCCGTGTGTGGTCTGGTCAGCACGGTTGGGGAGGTGAACTTTGCAAATGCGGGAGTTTATAGGGAGACACTCTCCGAGTTGAATCCGCAATGCATTCCATAGATAATCTGACTACTTTTTATGTTTTCATGAATCTCAGATTCTGAATAGCATCATAATGATTATGAGCTTGCGGCATGAAAAGAATAAAGGAGAACAATGCCATGGCTGTCAAACTTGGCATTAAGGGGTGAAATCAAGTCTGGATGCAATGCAATGCAAACGCTCTCCACCTACAGATTCATGCTCGAATATGACCCTAACGGTGATTACGAGCTAGAGGGAGACCTAAGTCAATGTAGCTCCCTAGTGGAGGAGTCAGAGGAAGATGCCCTATCTTATTCACCCATCAAGGTACTTTCTCTAACTTTCCAAGGTTACTTGCTCGCACATATCTTGCAACTGATGCTTTGCATTGCTTCTACTTTGTTGAACTGCCATTAGCTTAGTTTACACATCGTGTATGTGAATACGTCCTGCCTATCCATTTTCAGTACATATTCCATCTGTCATCATACCATATTTATCCATTCAACTGCTATTCTTGTGTATCAGACGTTCAAAAGGAAGAGGGCGATTGCTGATCATGGAGGAGCACAAGCAAAGTATTTGGAGAAGGTAGTGGCACCTTGATAAATCAAATAGCCCATTAGGTGTAGTTGCAATATCACCCGACCCACAAAATACCCCAACTCTAGCAGACTCTAGCCCTACTACCTTTGGTCATTTACGATGCCCCAACTCAGTGAGACCCCAAGCTGCAGCAAGCAGTATGATTATGCCGATTGACATAGCACCAAATTGTCTGACGCAAAACCCCCATTCTAGCAAAGAGTACACCAAATCCAGTTGCCAAATCCCTTTTCGAACCAGAGAGAGCCCCAATTGCAGCAATTAGGACCCATGTTCCATTTCTTCCCAGTTTAGAAGATGAATCTTATGTTGTTGTCAGGAACTTTGTGCTCATCTTTCCTTCATGGAAAGATTATACCGCAGACACAGAACAATTTCCAGTCTTCCTCCACAACTTACGCGTAAGTAATGTACTAATGTTATTCATGGTCATTACTGCATATGTTTCTCACTTTGACGGAAGACACAAGATTTCATTCTTTTAAATAGGCGAGGAGCAAACTGGATTGTGACGATGAGCAAGAGTTGGTTGCGCTTTTCAAGCACCCGTTGATGAAGTACCGTTCCTACCTGAGGCAAGCGCACTTCAATGGCAAGCCTCTGAACGAAATTTATGTAAAGTCTCCGGTGCTACATTTATCCGACGGTGACTGGAATAATCTTGTTACACATTGGTCTGGGCTGCAGCGTAAGGTACTGTCTATGATATCACATCACAATCTGAACTACATTTCTGCATTTTCCTTAATGTCTCACTTGTATGAAAACTGTTAGCGTAAGAACATTCGTTCTCAAGGGACCACGTAATCTCGCAACTATATCTTGCACCTTTGCATTGCTCTTGTGAGTACCTCTTGCCCTGTATGACCATACTTACTTTCATAGCTGTTTGATTATGTAGCATCACTGCACATGTTAGCCACATAATCGTCCATTTGGTGGACATTATAAGATCCGTATGGACTCTTACACAAATTTAGAATCAACCCAATGCTTTTGAAGAGGTTTAGCTCTGCAGTCCTCTTGTAAGGACTGAGCGTGGTCTATCCTTTGTACTTACATTAACAGCTACTCCCTATGTCCCATAATATAAGAACGTTTTGTACAATACACCAGTGTTCAAAACACTCTTGTATTATGGGAAGAGGGATTGGTTCATTGTGTAGCATTCTGCATCTTATCTCCCTCGCCCACCATTTACTAAAAAGATCAGATCTATATTTAATCTTACCAACAAGTAGAATACCTGAGACAATGCCGGTCTGAAGTGTAGCCCATTGCTCTTATCAAGACATTTTGTCCTATAACGCTTGTACTTCCAGGGATTGGTAGTTGATTATGTATCATCAATCTGCATCTTATCTTTATTATCCTCTATCCCTTCCAGTATTATCATATCTATAATTACTCTCTACAAAATGTAGAGTACAAGCAATGCTTATGAAGAAGATTCTGTCTTTGAAATTCTTGAGTTATCCTTCCCTTGACATGGAGAAGGGCATTATAAAGCCGGTGTTAACTGTTAATGTAAGTCAGTCCTTCTAAAGCCTTTATCCTCAACTGCTGTTTAATTTGCTCATACTCCCTATCGTTTAGTGCTGTTTAGTTTGCTGTTTCTACCAAAATACATGTTCGTAAGAACCGTAAGTTCTAAGTTTTACTTGTAAAACCAAATTTCTTATTCATACCATGCACATTACTTAATAATCCCTATATGTATGCTTGGTTTTGTGGATCTATAATCCAGTGTGTGGTGAAGCATTACGTTTGCACCTTGTCATCTCCTTTTTTATCTTATTGATGTGGTGATGATATGAACAACATGCCATGCACATTATCCAAAATAGATACAATGATTTTATTTGCCCTTCATCTATGCTTGTTATGTTGACATGGTAATCCAGTAGTGTGGTGAAGCTCCCCGCACTATGAACAATGCCAAATTATGCTATTGATATTTTGAACTTACTCTTTATTTTCTAATTTGAAATTGGATAGAATTAATGAGCAGTTATCATCTTTGTTTATACACGTGCAAAACCTGTCATCTCTCGCTTTGTTTCAGGGTGATATGCCTGATGGCATGCACAAGTCTGCTGAAGGCTGTGAGACAAACCCAACATATATTGCAGCAAAGAAGGCAAAACATCTTGAAGATAGCGAGACAACCCCAAAGTCTTGTCTTGATGCATTTTCAAGTTACTTGAGACTAACAGTCAGACAAGCTCACAGAATTCGTTGTCTGAATCAGTTCGACTTCTTTAGTCCCAAGTTCTAGCAGAAAGGCATTCTGCAACTCAACTTCGACTTGAAGTCCTATCTCTAAGAAAGATTGCGCAGAACACCAATGAGAACCTCATTCCTAAACAGCCACACCTGGAAGCTATGACCGACATGCTAGGCCGGTCTCACAGCCTTGCTCAGCAGCTTGCGCAGTAGTTCCCCCGCAAGGATAACCTTTCTTGAACTGTCTTGGAAGTGGTCACGGTTCAGTATT
>CM038669.1:110107076-110135965 GCA_021605145.1 Aegilops bicornis | reverse complement strand
CCCCAACCCAAATTAGGGATATGGGGCAGGTTATTCGAAAGTGTGGGGCCGGGCACCCCGACATCCACGCGACATGTGCCCACCGCCACGGGAACTCCAGCCGCAAAAGTGAGTGAAGGCCGAAATAATTGCCGTCAAGCCGGTAAGCCAGGCGCAGGCAAGGAACCTCACGCACTTTGAGCATTGGGTGGGGCGCCGAGGCACAAAGAGAAGAAGTGGTGCAGCAAGGCAATCAAGGAGGAATGCCCATCATCGCCGCAGCATAAAAGCGAAAAACGGGCAAGAAGAGTAATGGACCTGTGGACCCAAAATGCATCATGTGGATCTCACCGTAATGGGAAGCATGCTGAAGAAATCGTAAAAGGTGGGAAATGGGCCCCGCCTACGTGGCATCGACTAGCAAGTTACCGGACCTCGTGACTATTCTCTGCCCATGGAGAAGTGAGATGCGGCCAGCACCATCGCCCCTCCCACACTTCTGCTGGAAGATGGTGGCATGGGCCCAAGCTGACCTTTGTCCAAGCCTTCCTGGGCTGAGTATGATCGACCGATCGATACAGCAGGGCCGTCTGGCGATGGCGGTAACGGGCGGAGGCACAAAGCTTTTTTTTCCTTTCCCCTTCTTCGTCGGAGCTATGGCGATGGCTGTGGAAGGGGAGGATTTTAGATTGATTGGAAGCGGAGATCGGAGCTCGAGAGGAGGAAGAGTAGGGAGACGCCGAGCGACAAGAAGAGGGATGACCGTAGGCAACCACTGGGTCTCGGGCCGCTTAGCTTGGCACAAAATAAGGAGGCGCGGGGAACAGTGACGCGCCACTGCTCAATCAACCGCCACGCTGGCGCCTAAGGTCAGAAGACAAATTGGGGCCTGTGGGCGCCGCGACTTGCCTCTTCGCTTTCCTCGCTAAGCTGGAAGTCCAAAGCGCCGCTTTTGGCCCGGGGTTATCACGCCGCTTCCGGGAACGGGGGTACCTGCATTTGCTCGCCGCTGCTCAAGCCATGCGTGGTTCAAGGGGTGGCCCAAGACGCCCATCTTCATCGCACAAGCTCAAGACCTCGCTAAGCATTAGCTGGTCAAGGGCTGGAGTGACGCCGTGAAGCTTCCCTCGTGCACGGCCTCGCTAGGCTGGTTTTCGCAAGAGGCGGAGAGATCACATGGGTACCTCACGAGGTGCCCAGTGTGACGCAAGCCATGATTTACGACGCAGGGGCGCCAAGCAAGTGGCGCTTAGCCCGCTAGAAGAAGGTTCCTCATTTCCCTTTGGTGCAAAGGGAGGCAAGCAGCCAGCCAAGAGTATCAAGCAAAGGCAACCATTTCGTGCAACAAGACCAAGACCAAACCATGTAACGGCAGGAAGTAGGAGGTCAAGGGGAGCCCAAGCTTCTCAAGGCCACCGTGTCAGAAGTCTTGGCAAGGTGCGAGGACCCCACTTTGTCAGTCGTGATAAGTGCAATCGGATGTTCCTCTTCAAATGGCCAATTGTTGGCGCCTTTCCCGGCTTAATCGAATGTTTGGGAAGAGGCCCTGTGGCCTCCACCCATAAATAGGACTAGCCATCCAACCGGAGCAGAGAGAGGATGAGCGACATGTATAAGGCAAGAGAGAGAGAGAGAGAGAAGCTTAATCGAACTTAACCCCCCAGCGCTTCATCACACCGCCAAGTTAAGAAATGCACCGCGAGGTTGTTCTTCCTGTATTGTTCACCATCGCCTCGAGGCAATCCACCACACCACACACGAGTAGGGGTGTTACACCACAATGGTGGCCGTAACTCGTGCATAAAACCTTGTGTCCCTTTGTGTTGCTTCTTTTGTGTAGTTTAGATCTCTGGCGAGGCGACGGGTGTAGGTAGGTTGATGTGTGACTCCACGTGCACCCCTGCGTAGTTCGAACTCAGAGGGTCCGCCGGAAACCGAATCCGACAACGCCTGTCAGGACGGGAACGGGACGCCAAGGCCATTGTAAACCGGCAAAACCACGTGATGAGGCACAATTGACGACACGCCATACCCGCGGAACGGCTGTACGTGACACGGGAAAAAATGGTCGTACGCCGTCACCGTGGACGGAATGGGACGCGCCGCCATGGAATATCGGGCAAAACCAATGCGCATTTGCAGGCACACACACACACATCGACTTATTACATCGGGACCTTCGTGAACGGGCAAAGACGTGGGATTATCGGGAAAAACGGGCCGACACCCGCCGTGAACGGAACGGGACGCGCCATGGAGAATCTGGGCAAACCATCGAAGATTTAACACACACGCATACGCAGCCTTACATAGACCTGTGAACGGGTTGTACGTAGACACGGGGAAAAAACGGCCGATGCCCGGCCGCCGGGATGGAACGGGATGCCGCCGCCATGGAAAATCCGGGCAAAACCGCTGTGACGAGGCACACACATCGTAGACGGTCCCTACACTGACCAACGGGCCAGCACGTGGGACACGG
Source organism: Aegilops bicornis (assembly GCA_021605145.1). Lineage (NCBI taxonomy): Eukaryota > Viridiplantae > Streptophyta > Magnoliopsida > Poales > Poaceae > Aegilops > Aegilops bicornis. Next base: position 110,133,504 of record CM038669.1, on the reverse strand, counting down.
GAAAAAAGGCCGCCTGGCACGAGAACGGAACGGATGCGCGCCATGGAAAACCGGGAAAACCACGACGAGGAAACACATCGTCGAAACGCGACCCGTGAACGGGCTAAAAATGCGGAGACGCGGAAAAACGGCCGATGCCCGCCGTGGGACGGAACGTGGGACTCACGCCATGGAAACCTGGGCAAAACCACGCACGAGGCACACAATACACACGCATACGCTGCATCTTTACACGCACCCGCTGCGAATGTGCCGTACGTGGACACGGGAAAAACGGGGACGCCTGCCGCGGGATTTCCGCGAACAGACGCCGCTGGCCATGGAAAATCGGGCAAAACCATGTACGACAAGACGCAGACACGCATAACACGACCTTACACGGACCTCGTGAACGTGGCTTCTACGAGACACGGGAAAAACGGGCCGGACGCTGCTGCCGTGGACGATTTGAACGGACGCTGCGCCATGGCGGAAATCGGGCAAAACCACGCACGCAGGCAATACACACGTAGACGGACCTTTACACGCACTCGCGTGAACGGGTATACGTGGACACGGGAAAAAACGGCCGGACGCTTACCGCCGTGAACGGAACGGGAGGCGCCGCCATGGCGAAAAATTCAGGCAAAACCACTCTACGAGGGTAAACACACGTATATCGACCCGTGAACGGGTCAGACGCGGACAAGTGAAAAAACGGCCAACGCCTGTCAGTGACGGAACGTGGGACGACGCGCCCATGGAAAAACTAGGCAAAACCACGAGCCCGTGCAGTACACACGTACATCGACCTGTAGAACGGCTGTACGCGGGATACGGGAAAACGGCCGACGCCCGTCAGGCGGAACAGACGCCGCTTACGCAAAATCGGGCAAAACCACGACGACGCGACACACATGTACACTCACCTTACACGGTCCCGTGAACGGGCTTTACGTGGACAATGGAAAACGGCCGACGCCTGGCCGTGTGGACGGAACGGGACGCCGCCATGGAAAAATCGGGCCAAAACCACGTGACGAGGCAATACACGCATACGCACGATTCATAACGGACCCGTGAACGGGCAAGACGTGGACATCGGGAAAATGTCCGACGCTCGTCGCGTGGACGGAACGCGACGCGCGCCATGGAAAACCTGGCAAAACCACGCATTTATCGACACGACACACGACACGCATTAACGGACCTCGTGGAACAGGCCGTCAGACGTGGACATCGGAAAAACGGGCCTCGCGACGCCGTGGGGACGGAACGGGACGCCGCCGCCATGGAAAAATCGGGCAAAACCACGCATGAGGCACACCGACGACAGACACCGACCGTTGGCAGCACGGACCTGCGTGAACGGGTTGTGGAATAATGGGACACGGGAAAATAGGTGCCCGGCGCACGCCTTTGACGGAAACCGGACGTGTACCATGGAAACAGGGAAAAATAAGGCGTGCCGAGGCACAGGGCTGACGCATACCGCATCTTTACACGGGACCCGTGAACGGGCTGTAACAGTGACACGGAAAAAGTGGCCGACGCCTATCATGCACGGAAGTTTACGCCATGAATAACTAGGGAAACCATGCACGAATACACATCGCATACTCGGGACTCCGTGAACGCTGTGACGTGGACACGAGAAAAGCGTTTACCACGCCGTGGATGGAACGGACGCGCCGCTTATGGAATATTCTGGGAAAACCACGACGAGGCATACACACATCGCGACACCCGACTCCTCGTTAATCGGACCCGTGAATCTGGCCGTACGTGGACACGTAGTGCAACGGGCCGACGCCTCGGCTGTGGATCTCGGAACGGGACGCGGCCGCCATTGAAAAACTGGGCAAAACCACGCACGAGGCACAATACATTATCGCATAACGACCCGTGAACGGGTTGTACGTGGACACGGGAAAATGGTCGACGCTCGGGTCAGGAACGGAATGGGACGCGCGCTTATGGAAAAACTGGGTGAAACCACGCACGAGAGTAATAATAGGCACACACGCATACGGACCGTGAACGGGCTGGTACGTGGGACACGGGAAAAAAATGGCCGACTTCCGACCGCCGTGGGACGCGAACGGGACGCGCTTATGAAAAAATCGGGCAAAAACAACGTGACGACACACACACACGCACATCGACCTTACACGGACCTGCGGAACGGGCCAGTACGCGACACGGGAAAAAACGGCCGCACGCCTGCCGTGGACGCGAACGGGACGCGCGCCATGGAAATCATCGGGCAAAAACCAGCACGCACGAGGTAAACACACATACACGCGACCTTTACACGGACCTAATTCGCGTGAACGGGCTTTACGTGGACACGAGAAAAACGGCCAACGCCGTCGTGGGACGGGAACGGGATGCGCGCTTAACACGGAAAACCGGCAAAACCACGATGACGAGGGCACATTACATTAACTATTACACTGTAATTCTTACACGGACTCGTGAACGGGTCATACGCGGACACCGGGAAAACGCCGACGCTCGCCGTCAGGGATGGAACGGGACGCGCCATGGGAAAACTGGGCAAAACCACGATGACGCAGACACATGTACACGCATTCTTTACACGTCCCGTGAACGGGCTTTACGTGGACAAGGGAAAAAGTCACGCTCGCCGTGGACGGAACGGGACGCACGCCATGGAAAAATCGGGGCAAACCACGCACGTAGGCACACACACGTACACGGACCTTACGCGGGACCCGTGAACGGGCAAGACGCAGGTGACACCGGAAAAATTGCCGGCTACCCGCCGTGGACGGAACGGGACACGCCGCCATGGAAAATCGGGCAAACCACATATGACGACACACACGACACGGACCCTTGAACATGTGCCGTACGCGGACATCGGAAAAATCTGGGCCACGCCTGCCGTGGACGGAACGAACGCGACGCCATGGAAAATCGGGCAAAACCACGCACGCAGGCACACCGACGACACCGGATCCGTTACACGGACTCCGCTACCTGTTGTATTTGGACATCGGAAAAATAGTGCCCGGCGCACGCCGTGGGAAGGAACCAGTACGCCGCATTCATGGAAAAAACAAGGCAAAAACAAGGCACGAAAGGCACACGTGATGCAGACGTATTACTCACTTACACGGACCTCGCGGAACAAGCCCCACGGGACACGGTAAAAGTGGCCGACGACATCATGCATGGAAGCGGACGCGCTACGCCATGAAAAAACTCAGGGAAAACCATGTACGACGACACACATCGCATACCCGGACTCCGTGAACGGGCTGCATATGCGGACACGAAAAAGTGCCGTCACTCACGCCGCGGACTAACGGGACGCACGCCATGGAAAAACGGGGGCAAAAACCACGTGACGAGGCATACACACGTACACGGACCCTTACACGGAACCGCGTGAACTGGCTATACGCGGACACGGGAAAAACGCCGACGCCTCGTCAGGACGGAACGGGACGCGCCAAGTAAAACCGGGCAAAACCACGACGAAGTCAATAATAATACACGACACGACCTGCGTGAACGGTCAGTACGTGGACACGGGAAAAATGGCCGACGCCTCGTCAGGACGGAATGGGACGCGCGCTGGTGGAAAACTTGGCAAAAACCACATACGAGGAACACAAGCACGACATCGGGACTCTCACACGGGACTCCAGTGAACGGGCCGCTGCACGTGGGACATGGGGAAAACGGCCGACGCCCGTCAGGACGCCAACAGGACGCTGCGCCATGAAAAAACCGGCAAAACCACGACGACGACGACACACACGCATACACGGACCTTCCTGGCGACCCGAACGGGCTGCACGTGGGACACGGGAAAAAACGGATCGACGCCATCGCGGACGGAACGGGACGCCAGCCATGGAAAAATCGGGCAAAAACCACGTACGAGGCACACCGACGTACACCGACCGTTACACGGACCCGTGAACGGGTTGTATGTGGACACGGGAAAATAGTGCCCGATGCAACGCCGTGGGACGGAACCGGACGCCGCATTCATGGAAAAATGTGGCAAAACAAGGTACGAGGCACACACACGTACACAGACCCTTTCACGGACCCGTGAACGGGCTCTACGGGGATACGGGAAAAAAAGTGGCCGACGCCCATCGTGCACGGAAGTGGACGCGCGCCATGAATAACTAGGGAAAACCATGTGCGACGCGCACACACGTACACGGACCCGTGAATGGGCTGTACGTGGACACGAGAAAAAAGCGGTTTAATTTTACTCACGCTGCGGCACGGAACGGGACGCGCGCCATGGAAAACGGGCAAAACCATCGCACGCAGGCAATAACACACGCATACACATCGGACCTCATAATCGACTCCGTGAACGGGCCAGACGCGCACACGGGAAAAAACGGGCCGACGCCCGTCGTGGACGTGAACGACGCCGCCATGGAAAAATCGGGCAAAACCACGACACGAGGCACGTACATCGCATATCTGACCCGTGAACGGGCTGTACGCGGGACACGGGAAAAAATGGCCGCACGCCGGTCAGGACGCGAATGGGACGCGCATCATGGAAAACCTGGGCAAAACCACACGCAGACGCAGAGGCACACACACGCATTACCCGTGACCCGTGAACGGGCCGCACGTGGGACACGGGAAAATGGCCGACGCCCGTCAGGGATTTAAACGTGGACGACGCGCGCCATGAAAAAACTGGGCAAAACCACGTGACGACGGCGACACACACGCACACGGTTGACGACCTCCACACGACCTCGCGCGAACGGTCCGCACGCGGGACACGGGAAAAAACGTGCCGCACGCTTCGCCGTGGGACGGAACGGGACGCGCGCCATGGAAAATCGGCAAAACCACGCACGAGGCACGCACACGCAGAGACGGACCTTACACGGACCCGTGAACGGGCTGTACGTGGACACGGGAAAACGGCCAACGCCTGGCCGTGAATGTAACGAGACGCCGCCGCCATGGAAAATCGGGCAAAACCACGCACGACAGGTAAACACACGTACACGGGACCTTACACGGTTCCGTGAACGGGCTTTACGTGGACACGGGAAAAACGGCCAACGCCGTGGGATGGACGGAACGGGATGCGCGCCACGGAAAATCGGGCAAAACCACGACGCAGGTAATACACACGCAGACACGGACCCTACACGGACTCTGAACGGCTGTACGTGGACACCGGGAAAAACGCCGGACGCCCGCCGTGGGACGGAACAGACGCGCAATGGAAAATCGGGCAAAAGCATTTACGACGACACACACGTAATACCTGACTCCGTGAACGGGCTTTACGTGGACAAGGGAAAAAAAAAGTCGACGCCCGTCATGGACGGAACGGGACGCGCGCCATGGAAAACTGGGCAAAACCACGTACGAGGCACACCGACGCATACCTGATCGCATACACGGACCCGTGAACGGCAAAGTACGGGACATCGAAAATAGTGCCGACGCCTGCCGTCAGGACGGAACGGGACGCGCTTATGGAAAAACCGGGCAAAGCACATACGACGCGACACACGCATATCTTTACACGGACCCGCGGAACAGCCTGTACGGGGACATCGGAAAAAACGCTCACGACCACGCCATGGACGGAACGGACGCCGCCATGGAAAATCGGGCAAAAGCACGACGAGGCACACCGACGACACCGACTGTTACACGGACCCGTGAACTGGTTGTACTTGGACACGTGAAAAACGGCCGGATGCACGCCGTGGACGCGAACCGGACGCGCCATGGAAAAACAGGGCAAAACCAAGGTACGAGGCGACACAGACGACACTACCCGATTCGTGAACGGGTTTCACGGGACACGGAAAAATTGCCGCCACGCCGTGGACGGAACTGGACGCTCGCCATGGAAAACCGGGCAAAACCACGTACAAGGCACACACACGTACACGGACCCTTACACGGACCCGTGAATCGCCATACGTGACACGTGAAAACGGCCGACGCCTGCCGTGGACGAACGGACGCGCGCCATGGAAAATCGGGCAAACCACGTGACGAGGTAACACATCGTTATAACGGACCCGGTGAACGGGTTGTATGTGGACACGGGGGGCTGCCGCCTTCATTGGCGCAGGACGCGAACGGACGGCGCCATGGAAAACTGGGCAAAACCACGCACGCAGGCAATACACACGCATACGCATCTTTACACGGACCCGTGAACGCACTCTACGGGACACGGGAAAAAAAGTGGTCGACGCCGTCGTGGACGGAACGGGACGCGCGCCATGGAAAACGGGGCAAAACCACGTACGAGGCACACACACGTACACGGACCCTTACACGGACCCGTGAACGGGTTGTATGTGGACACGGGAAAATAGTGCCCGATGCACGTCGTGGACGGAACCGGACGCGCACCATGGAAAACAGGGCAAAACAAGGTACGAGGCACACAGACGTACACAGACCCTTACACGGACCCGTGAACGGGCTCTACGGGGACACGGGAAAAAATTGGCCGACTACGTCGTGGACGGAACGGGACGCGCGCCATGGAAAACTGGGCAAAACCACGTACGAGGCACACACACGTACACGGACCCGTGAACGGGCTGTACGTGGACACGGGAAAAAATGGCCGACGCCCGTCGAGGACGGAATGGGACGCGCGCTATAGAAAACAGGGCAAAACCACGTACGAGGCACACACACGCATACCTGACCCGTAAACGGGCCGCAGACGGGACACGGGAAAAATGGCCGACGCCGTCGTGGACGGAACGGGACGCGCGCCATGGAAAACTGGGCAAAACCACGTACGAGGCACACACACGTACACGGACCCTTACACGGACCCGTGAACGGGCTGTACGTGGACACGGGAAAAAAACGCCCGCCGCCGTCGTGGACGGAACTGGACGCTCGCCATGGAAAACTGGGCAAAACCACGTACGAGGCACACACACGTACACGGACCGTTACACGGACCCGTGAACTGGCTGTACGTGGACACGGGAAAAAACGGCCGACGCCTGCCAGAAATATAATGGGACGCGCGCCATGGAGAATCGGGCAAAACCACGCACGCAGGTAAACACACGCATCGACCCTTACACGACTCCATGAACGGGCTTTACGTGGGACACGGGAAAAACGGCCAACGCCATTATGCGGACGGAACGGGACGCCGCGCCACGGAAAATCGGGCAAAACCACGCACGAGGCACACACATCGCACACGGACTCCTTACACGGACCCGTGGAACAGCCGTACGTGGACACGGGAAAAAACGCCGACGCCCGTCAGGGACGAAATGGGACGCCGCCATGGAAAATCGGGCAAAACCACGACGACGCATTTACACACATGTACACGGACCTACATACACGTCCCGTGAACGGGCTTTATGTGGACAAGGAAAAGTCGACGCCCGCCGTGGAACGAACGGACGCCGCCATGGAAAATCGGCAAAACCACGACGCAGGCAATACACACGCATACCGCATTCTCACTACGCACTGCCAACGGGCTTTACGTGGACACGGGAAAAACGGCCAATGCCCTCGCCGTGGACGGAACGGGACGCGCCACGGAAAATCGGGCAAAACCACGTACGAGGCACACACACGTACACGGACCCTTACACGGACCTGTGAACGGGCTGTACGTGGACACGGGGAAAAAACGGCCGACGCCCGTCGTGGACGGAACGGGACGCGCCATGGAAAACTGGGCAAAACCACGTACGACGCACACACATGTACACGGACCCTTACACGGTCCCGTGAACGGGCTTTACGTGGACAAGGGAAAAAAAGTCGACGCCCGTCGTGGACGGAACGGGACGCGCGCCATGGAAAACTGGGCAAAACCACGTACGAGGCACACATATCGCATAACGGACCCGCGGAACGGGCAAGACGCGTGGACACTGGAAAAAAATGGCCGACGCCCGTCGTGGACGGAACGGGACGCGCGCCATGGAAAACTGGGCAAAACCACATACGACGCACACACACGTACACGGACCCGTGAACAGGCTGTACGTGGACATCGGAAAAAAACGGCCCACGCCCGTCGTGGACGGAACGGGACGCGCGCCATGGAAAACTGGGCAAAACCACGTACGAGGCACACCGACGTACACCGACCGTTACACGGACCCGTGAACGGGTTGTATTTGGACACGGGAAAATAGTGCCCGATGCACGTCGTGGACGCGAACCGGACGCGCACTCATGGAAAAAATGTGGCAAAACAAGGTACGAGGCACATGCAGACGCATACGTACTTACACCTGACCTCGTGAACGGGCTCTACGGGGACACAGGAAAAAAGTGGCCGACGCACATCGTGCACGGAAGTGGACGCGCGCCATGAAAAACTAGGGAAAACCATGTACGATGCACACACACGTACCCGGACCCGTGAACGGGCTGTACATGGACACGAGAAAAAAGCGGCCGACTACGTCATGGACGGAACGGGACGCGCGCCATGGAAAACGGGGCAAAACCACGTACGAGGCACACACACGTACACGGACCCTTACACGGACCCGTGAACTGGCTATACGTGGACACGGGAAAAAAACGGCCGACGCCCGGGTCAGGACTAACGGGACACGCCGCCATGGAAAATCGGGCAAAACCACGACGCAGGCACACACATACACGGACCCGTGAACGGCCGCACGTGGACACGGGAAAAATGGCCGGACGCTCGCCGTGGACGGAATGGGGACGCGCCATGGAAAATCGGGCAAACCACGCACGCAGGCACACACATCGCATACGGACCCGCAGGTAAACGGGCCGCACATGGACACGGGAAAAATCTGGTCGACGCCTGCCGTGGACGGAACGGGACGCGCGCCATGAAAAATCGGGCAAACCACGCACGACGCAGACACACATCGCACATTTTACCTTACACGACCCGTGAACGGGCCGTACGTGGACACGGGAAAAACGGCCGACGCCGCGCCGGACGGAACGGGACGCTACGCCATGGAAAAATCGGGCAAAACCACGCACGAGGCACACACACGTAGACGGGACCTTTACACGGACCCGTGAATGTGCCGTACGCGGGACACGGGAAAACGGCCGACGCCTGGCCGTGAATGTAATGGGACGCGCGCCATGGAGAATCGGGCAAAACCACGCACGCAGGTAAACACACGTACCCGGACCTTACACGGACCCGCGGAACGGGCTTTACGTGGACACGGGAAAAAACGGCCAACGCCGCCATGGACGGAACGGGGACGCGCGCCACGGAAAACCGGGCAAACCACGCACGAGGGCACACACATCGCATATCGGACCCTTACACGGACCTGTGAACGGGTTGTAATGCGGGACATCGGGAAAAAACGGGCCGACGCCTCGCCGTGGGACGGAACGGGACGCCGCCATGGAAAACTTGGGAAACCACGACGACGACGCATTATCGCACATGTATACACGGCTGACCTTACACGGCCCCGTGAACGGGCTTTACGTGGGACAAGTGGAAAAGTCGACGCCTGCCGTGGACGGAACGGACGCCGCGCCCATGGAAAATCGGGCAAAACCACGCACGAGGCACACACACGCACATCGACCTTACACGTGACCTGCGGAACGGGCTTTACGTGGACATGAGAAAAACGGCCAATGCCCGCCGTGGACGGGAACGGGACACGCCGCCACGGAAAATCGGGCAAAACCATCGACGGTGCAGGCACACACACGCACACGGACCCTTGCTAACGGACTCGTGAACGGGCCGGTGGACACGGGAAAAACGGCCGACGCCTCGCCGTGGACGGAACGGACGCGCCGCTTATGGAAAATCGGGAAAAACCACGCACGACGCACGCACATGTACACGGACCTCATATCGGTCCCGTGAACGGGCTTTACGCGGGACAAGGCGGGAAAAGTCGACGCTCGTCGTGGGACGGAACGGGACGCACGCCATGGAAAACCGGGCAAAACCACGCATTTAGGGCACACATAATATCGACACGGACCCTTACACGGACACGGAACGGGCACGCGGACATCGGAAAAATGGTCGGCTACCCGTGGGACGGAACGGACGCGCCATGGAAAACTGGGCAAAACCACATACGACGCACACACACGTACACGGACCCGTGAACAGGCTGTACGTGGACATCGAAAAAAACGGCCCACGCCCGTCGTGGACGGAACGGGACGCGCGCCATGGAAAACTGGGCAAAACCACGTACGAGGCACACCGACGTACACCGACCGTTACACGGACCCGTGAACGGGTTGTATTTGGACACGGGAAAATAGTGCCCGATGCACGTCGTGGACGGAACCGGACGCGCACCATGGAAAACAGGGCAAAACAAGGTACGAGGCACACAGACGCATACGTATTTTCATACGGACTCCGTGAACGGATCTACGGGGACACGGTGAAAGTGGCCGACGACATCGCGGCACGGAAGCGGACGCGCCATGAAAAACTAGGGAAAACCATGTACGGCGTAATAATATCGCATCTTCTACCTGCGTGAACGGGCCGTACATGGACACGAAAAAGCGTCACGCCATGGACGGGAACGGGACGCGCCGCCATGGAAAACGGGCAAACCACGACATTTAGGCACACACACGCATACCCACCCTGCTACACGGACCTCGCGGAATCGCGGCCATACGTGGGACACGGAAAAAACGGCCGACGCCCGCCGTGGACTCGAACGGGACACGCCGCATGGAAAATCGGGCAAACCACGACGAGGCACACATTATTGCTGCCGGGGGACCCGCGGAACGGGCTGTACGGACATGGGGAAAATACGACGACGCTCGCTATGGACGGAATGGGACGCGCGCTGCCATGGAAAATCGGGCAAAACCACGACGAGGCAATACACACGCACGGACACGTAAACGTTGTACATGGACACGGGAAAATCGCCGACGCTCGTGGACGGAACGGGACGCTACGGCCATGAAAAAATCACTGGGCAAAACCACGACGACGCGACACACACGCATATCGGACTTACACGGACCCGCGAACGGGCCGTACATGGACACGGAAAAATCGGCCGACGCCTGCCGTGGGACGGAACGGGACGCGCCATGGAAAATCGGCAAAACCACGCACGAGGCACACACGTAGACCGACTCATACGGACCCGCGAACATGTGCCGTACGTGACGGAAAAACGCCGACGCCCGCCTTTCAATGTAACGGACGCGCGCCATGGAAAATCGGGCAAAACCACGCACGCAGGTAAACACATCGACACGGACTACACCCGCACGGCGGAACGGGCTTTACGGATACGGGATAAAACGGCCAACGCTCGCGGACGGAATGGGACGCGCGCCATGGAAAATCGGGCAAAACCACGACGAGGGCACACACACGCATACACGACCCTTACACCTGACCGTGAACGGGCCGCACGTGGACACGGGGAAAAAACGCCGGACGCCGCCGTCGGAACGGGAAGCGCCATGGAAAACTGGGAAAAGACGCACGACGCGACATGTACACGACCTTACACGTCCCGTGAACGGGCTTTACGTGGACAAGGGAAAAAAGTTGACGCCCGGGTCAGGACGGAACGGGACGCGCGCCATGGAAAATCGGGCAAAACCACGACGAGGCAATACACACACGCATTACGTACCTTACACGGGACCCGTGAACGGGCTTTACGTGACATGAGAAAAACGCCAATGCCCGCCGTGGACGGAACGGGACACGCCGCCACGGAAAATCGGGCAAAACCACGCACGTAGGCACACACGCACACGGACCCTTACACGGACCTCGCGGAACGGGCCGCACGTGGGACACGGGAAAAAGGTCGACGCCTCGCCGTCGGGACGGAACGGGACGCCGCCATGGAAAATCGGGCAAAACCACGTGACGACGAAGACACACATGTACATCGGACTTACACGGGTCCCGCGAACGGCTTTACGTGACAAGGGAAAAAGTCGACGCCTGCTGCGTGGACGCGAACGGACGCCGCCATGGAAAACTGGGCAAAACCACGTGACGAGGCACAATTAATACGCGACATCGGACCTCATACGGACATGCGGAACGGGCAAGACGTGGACACCGGAAAAATGGCCGACGCCCGCTGGCGGACGGAACGGGACGCGCGCTACATGGAAAATCGGGCAAAACCACATACGACGCGACACACACGCATACAATTCGTGACCCGTGAACATGCCGTACGCGGACATCGAAAAATCGCCCACGCTTCGCCGTGGGACGGAACGGGACGCGCCGCCATGGAAAATCGGGCAAAACCACGCACGCAGGCACACCGACGCAGACACCGACTGTTCAGCATCGGACCTCGTGAACGGGTTGTATTTGGACATCGGAAAATAGTGCCCGGCACGCCGTGGACGGAACCGGACGCGCACTATGGAAAAACAGGCAAAACAAGGCACGCAGGCACACAGCACGCATACATTGCATCTTCATATGGACTCAGTGAACGGGATCTACGGGGACACAGAAAAGTGGCCGACGACATCGCACGGAAGTGGACGCGCCATGAAAAACTAGGGAAACCATGCACGGCGCACAATAATATCGCATTCTCGGGACCCGGAACGGCCGCATATGGACACGAAAAAGCGGCCGACTACGCCATGGACGGAACGGGACGCGCCATGGAAACGGGGCAAACCACGCACGAGGCACACACACGCATATCGGACTCCTTACACGGACCCGTGAACTGCGCTATACGTGTGACACGGAAAAAACGGCCGACGCCCGCCGTGGGACGGAACGACACGCCATGGCGGAAAAAATCGGGCAAAACCACGTGACGAGGCACACACATACGGTTGTGGACCCGTGAACGGGTCAGCACGTGGACATGGGAAAAATACGTCACGCTCGGCCATGGACGCCCGGAATGGGACGCGCCATGGAAAATCGGGCAAAACCACGACGCAGGCACACACACGCATACCCGACACGTAAACGTTGTACATGGACACGGGAAAAATCGGCCGACGCCCGGCCGCCGTGGACGGAACGGACGCCGCCATGAAAATCGGGCAAAACCACGACGACGACACACATCGCATTACATCGACCTCCTTTACACGGACCCAGTGGAACGGGCCGCATACATGGACACGGGAAAAAACGGCCGACGGCCTGGTCAGGGGACGCGAACGGGACGCGCGCCATGGAAAATCTGGGCAAAACCACGCACGCAGGCACACACACGAGACGGGACTCCTCACGGACCCGCGAACAAATGCTGTACGACGTGACATCGGGAGAAAACGGCCGACGCCTCGCCTTGGAAATGTAACGGGACGCGCGCGCGGAAAATCGGGCAAAACCACGCACGAGGTAAACACACGCATATCCGATTTCCTTTACACGGACCTGAACGGGCTTTACGTGGATACGGGATAAACGGCCAACGCCTCGCTGGCGGACGGAATGGGACGCCGCGCCATGGAAACTGGGGCAAAACCGACGTGACGAGACGCACATACATACGCATACCGGACCCCGCTACACTGACCTGCGGCGGAACGGGCTGCGTACGTGGACACGGGAAAAATCGGCCGGACGCCTCGCCGTGGGACGGAACGGAAGCGCCTATGGAAAATCGGGAAAACCACGCACGACGCACGCGACATGTACACGTGACTCCTCACACGGTCCCGTGAACGGGCTTTTACGTGACAAGGGAAAAAAGTTGACGCTCGTCGTGGACGGAACGGGACGCTACGCCATGGAAAAAATCGGGCAAAACCACGCACGAGGCAATACACACGCATACGCATCTTACACGGACCGTGAACGGGCTTACGTGGACATGAGAAAAACGGCCAATGCTCGCCGTGGACGGAACGGGACGCGCCGCCACGGAAAACTGGCAAAACCACGCACGAGGCACACATTATCGCATACCACGGACCTCTGCCAGCACGGACCTCGTGTGAACGGCCGCACGGGACACGGGAAAAAAGGTCGACGCCCGTCGTCAGGACCCGGAACGGGACGCCGCCATGGAAAAACTGGGCAAAACCACGCACGACGCACACACATGTAATATCGTACACGGACTCATACACGGTCCCGTGAACGGGCTTTACGTGACAAGGAAAAAAGTCGACGCTCGCTGTGGGACGGAACCGGACGCGCTTACCATGGCGGAAAACTGGGCAAAACCACGTGACGAGGCACACACATCGCATAACGGACCCTTCACACGGACACGCGGAACGGGCAAGACGCGGGACACCGGAAAAATGGCCATCGCCCGCCATGGACGGAACGGGACGCGCGCCGCTTGGAAAATCGGGCAAAACCACATACGACGCGACACACACGCATATCGACCCGTGAACAGGCCGTACGTGACATCGAAAAAAACGCCCACTTCTGCCGTGGGACGGAACGGACGCCGCCGCCATGGAAAATCGGGCAAAACCACGTGACGCAGGGCACACCGACGCACACCGATCGTTATACCTGGACTCCGTGCGAACGGGTTGTATTTGGACATCGGAAAATAGTGCCCGGCGCACGCCGTGGGACGGAACCGGACGCCGCACCATGGAAAAACAGGGCAAAACAAGGTACGAGGCACAGACGCATACGTATTCTACATCGACCCGCGGAACGGGCTCTACGGGGACACAGGAAAAAAGTGGCCGACGCACATCGTGCACGGAAGTGGACGCGCGCCATGAAAAACTAGGGAAAACCATGTACGCAGTGCACACATCGCATTCTAATTCGGCACCCGTGAACGGGCCGTAGGACATGGACACGCAGAAAAAGCGCCGACTACGCCATGGACGGAACGGGACGCCGCCGCCATGGAAAACGGGGCAAAACCACGCACGGGTAATACACACGCACATCGGACCTCACACGACCTCGCGAACTGGCTATACGTGGGACACGGGAAAAAACGGCCGACGCCTCGTCAGTGGGATTTTAACGGGACACGCGCTTCATGGAAAACTCGGGCAAACCATCGCACGCAGGCGCACATTAATATTGTGGACCCGTGAACGGCCGAGGTGGACACGGGAAAAATGGCTGACCGCTCGTGGGACGGAATGGGACGCGCCATGGAAAACTGGGCAAAACCACGCACGAGGCACACACATCGCATACGGGGACTCCGTAAACGGGCCGTATATGGACACGGGGAAAAATCGCCGACGCTCGCCAGGGACTCGAACGGACGCGCGCCATGAGAAACTGGGCAAAACCACGCACGACGCACACACACACGACATCGGACTCATACACGACCCGTGAACGGGCCGTAGATGCGCGGACACGGGAAAACGGCCGACGCCTGCCGTGGGACGGAATAGGACGCCGCCATGGAAAAACCGGGCAAAACCACGCACGAGGCACACACACGTAGACGGACCTCTACACGGACCCGGTGAACAGGCCGTACGTGACACGGGAAAAATCGCCGACGCCTGGCCGTGAATGTAACGGGACGCACGCCATGAAAAATCGGGCAAAACCACATACGAGGTAAACACACGTACACGCGACTTACACGACCCGTGAACGGCAACGCTTACGTGGACACGGGAAAAACGGCCAACGCCCGTCATGGATTTGAACGGACGCAGCAAGCCACGGAAAATCGGGCAAAACCACGTGACGCAGGCAATACACACACGCATACGGGACCTCATACACGGACCCGTGAACGGGCTGCACGTGGACACGGGGAAAAAACGGCCGACGCCCGTCGTGGACGGAACGGGACGCGCCATGGAAAACTGGGCAAAACCACGTACGACGCATGCACATGTACACGGACCCTTACACGGTCCCCGGAACGGGCTTTACGTGGACAAGGGAAAAAAAAGTCGACGCCCGTCGTGGATGGAACGGGACGCACGCCATGGAAAACTGGGCAAAACCACGTACGAGGCACACACATCGCATACGCACTTACACGGACCCGTGGAATGTGCTTTACGCGGACATCGGGAAAAACGGCCAACGCCTGCCGTGGACGGAACGGGACGCTACGCCGCCACGGTAAAAATCGGGCAAAACCACGTGACGAGGCATTTATCGCACATCGCACGACCTCTTACACGGACTCGTGAACGGGCTGTACGTGGACACGGGAAAAACGCCGACGCCTGCCGTGGACGGAACGGACGCGCCATGGAAAATCGGGCAAAACCACGTACGACGCACAATATTACACATGTATACGACTTACACGGTCCCCGCGGAACGGGCTTTATGTGGACAAGGAAAAGCCGACGTGGCCGCCGACGGAACGGGATGCGCGCCATGGTGGAAAAATCGGGCAAAACCACGAACGAGGCATTACATCGCACACGTGACTTACACGGGACCCGCGTGAACGGGCAAGACGTGGGACACCAGAAAAAATGGCCAACGCCTGGCCGTGGGACGGAACGGGACGCCGCGCCATGGAAAATCGGGCAAAACCACATAATGACGAGACACACACGCACATCGGACCTGCGGAACGGGCAGACGTGGACATACAGAAAAACGGCCACGCACGCCTGGGTGGACGGAACGGACACGCCGCCATGGAAAAATCGGGCAAAACCACGTGGGAGGTGCAATATTACGCTGTGGACCCGTGGAACGGGCTGTACGCGACACGGGAAAAATACGACGCCTTCGCCGTGGACGGAATGGGACGCGCGCCATGGAAAAATCTGGGCAAACCACGTGACGAGGCACACACGCATACGGGACCCGAAACGGGCCGTACATGGACACGGGGAAAAATGGCCGACGCTCGTCTGCGGGACGGAACGGGACGCGCCATGAAAATCGGGCAAAACCACGACGCACGCACGACACATCGCATACGGGATTCCGTTACACGGACCGCGTGAACGGCCGTACGCGGACATCGGAAAAATCGTCCGACGCCTGGCCGTGGACGGAAACAGACGCGCGCCATGGAAAATCGGGCAAAACCAATGACGAGGTACACACACGTAGACGGGACCTCACACGGACCCGTGAATAAAGCCGGTACGTGGACACGGGAAAACGGCCGACGCCCGTGCCGTGAATGTAACGGGACGCGCGCCATGGATAACTGGGCAAAACCACATACGCAGGTAAACACACTGCATACGGACCTTACGGACCTCGCGAACGGGCTTTACATGGACATCGGGAAAAAACGCCAACGCTCGTCGTGGACGGAACGGACGCCGCCATGGAAAATCGGGCAAAACCACGTCACGAGGCACACACACGTACACGGACCCTTACGGACCCGTGACCGCACAGGGTGCTACGTGGACACGCGTCGTTCTGGAAAAAAGCGGCGGCGCCCGTCGTGGGCAAAACGGGGCCAGCAGCGGTATGGAAAACTGGGCAAAACCACATGGGATTGCAGGGGCACACACGTGAAAGCGGACCCGCCACGGACCCGTGAAACGGGACCTTACGTGGACGGAAAAGTGGCCCGTCGTGGGTGAACAGGGGCCAGCGCGCCATGGAAAATCGGGCAAAACCACGATACGAGGCAAACACACATACTGTACGGACCCTTACTGCGGACCCGTGAAGCGGGCTTTACATGGACACGGGAAAAAGCAGCGGCCTTGCCGTCATGGACGGGAACGGGGCCACGTGCGCATGCGAGCTGGCAAAACCACGACGTCTGAGCACACACACGTACACGGACCACCGGACCCGTGAACGGGCTGTACGTGGACCGCAGGGAAAAAAAGCGGCCCGGCGCGTCGTGGGCCGGAGCAGGGACGCGCCATGGAAAATCGGGCAAAACCACGTACAGCATACGCACATGTACGGACCCCTTACACGGGTCCGCGAGCGGGCTTTATGTGGACAAGGGAAAAAAAAAGCAAGCGCGCGCCGTCGGATGGAACAGGGGCGCGCGCGCCATGGAAAAGCCCAGGCAAAACCACGTCACGAAGGCACACACACGTACGCATACGGACCCTTACACGGACCCGTGAACGGGCTTTCACGTGGACACGGGAAAAAAGCCAACGCTCGTCGTGGGCGGAAGCGGGGCAGCGCCACGGAAAACTCGGGCAAAACCACGTCACGAGGCACACACATGTACGGACCCCTTACACGGACACGTGAACGGGCTGCAAGTGGACACGGGTAAAAAAGCCGACGCCTTGCGTCGTGGGCCGAGCAGGGCGCGCCATGGAACAGGGGCAAAACCACGTCGACGCACACACATGTACACGGACCCTTACGGTCCTGTGAAGCGGGCTTTACGTGGACAAGGGAAAAAAAAATCGGCGGCGCCGTGGCCGTGGACGGAACGGGACGCGCGCCATGGAAAACTGGGCAAAACCACGTACGAGGCACACTCACGTACACTCACCCTTACACGGACCCGTGAACGGGCTGTACGTGGACACGGGAAAAAACGGCGGCGCCGTCGTGGACGGAACGGGGCGCCGCGCCACGGAAAACTGGGCAAACCACATCACGACGCACACACATTACACGGACGGACCGTGAACGAGGCTGTACGTGGACATACGGGAAAAAAGCAGCCACGCGCGCGTAGTGGACCGAACGGGACGCGCGCCATGGAAAACTGGGCAAAACCACGTACGAGGCACACATGTACACCGGACCCCTTACGGACCCGTGAACGGGCTTGTATTTGGACACGGGAAAATAGTTCGACGCCCGTCGTGGGCCGAAGCAGGACGCGCGCCATGGAAAACTGGGCAAAACCCGCGACGAGGCACCTGGGAGGCGCATTACACAGACATGCCTGCGGACCCGTGAGCAGGCGTCACGGGGACACAAGAAAAAATGGCGGCGCGCATCGATGGGCCGGAAGTGGACGCGCGCCATGAAAAACTAGGGAAAACCATGTACGACGCACACACACGTACACGGACCCGTGAACGGGATATACATGGACACGAGAAAAAAGCGGCCGACTACGTCATGGGCGGAACGGGACGCGCGCCATGGAAAATGGGGCAAAACCACGTACGAGGCACACACACATACACGGACCCTTACACGGACCCGTGAAGCAGGTTGTATTTGAACCGCGGGAAAATAGTTCCCGATGCGCGTCGTGGGCCGGGCGAACCGACGCGCACCATGGAAAAAACGAGGGCAAAAACAAAGATACGAGGCACCTGCAGGCGTACAGACCGCGCCACCGGACGTGAGCAGGCTCTCTGAGGGACACAAGAAAAAAAGTGGCGGCGCGCACATCGTGCAGGGAAGTGGAGCGCAGCGCCATGAAAAAACTAAGGAAAACCATGTCACAGCGCACACGCGTACCGCGGACGCGTGAAGCGGGATATACATGAACACGAGACAGCGGCCGACTACGTCGCTGGGCCGAGCAGGGGCCAGCGCCATGAAAATGGGGCGAAAACCACGTACGAGCACACACATACTGCGGACATACGGACGCGTGAAGTGGCTATCGTGGACACGGGGAAAAAAAGCCGGCGCCGTCGTGGAGCCGGAAGCGCAGGACCTGTATGCCAAATGGCTGAAAGCGAAACCACGTCACGACACACACACCGCATTACCTACGAACGCGTGAACGGGCATGCGTGGACACGCGGAAAAAAAATAGCCCGGCGCCCGTCGTGGGCCGAAATGGGGCGCGCGCCATGGAAAAGCGGGCAAAACCATCACGAAGGCACACACGCATATCGTACTCCGTGAACGGGCTGTACGTTGACACGGGAAAAAAATGGCCGACGCGCGTCGTGGGACGGAACGGGACGCGCCATGAAAAACTGGGCAAAACCACGCACGGACGCTTTTACACACACGCATACGGACCCTTACGGACCCGTGAACGGGCCGCACGTGACACGGGAAAAACCACGACGCCTGGCGCCGTGGGACCAACGGGACGCGCGCCATGGAAAAATCGGGCAAAAACCACGACGAGGCACGCATATCGCAGACGGACCCTTACGGACCCGTGAAGCGGGCATGCACGTGGACCACGAGGAAAAAGCGGCGGCGCCCGTCGTGAGCGTAACGAGATGCGCGCCAAGGAAAACGGGTAAAACCCGACGAGGTAAACACACGTACCGGACCCTTACACGGACCCGTGAAGCGGGCTTTACGTGACACGGGAAAAAACGGCCAACGCTTTGTCATGGGCCAGAGCAGGACGCGCGCCACGGAAAACTGGGGAAAACCACGCGTCACGAGGCACACACACGCATACCACGGACACTTGAACGGGCTGTCGTGGACACGGGAAAAAAGCGGCGACGCCGTCGTGGGCCGGAGCAGGATGCGCCATGGAAAACTGGGCAAAACCACGTACGACGCACGCACATGTACACGGACCCTTACGGTCCGTGAGCGGGCTTCACGTGGACAATGGAAAAAAATCGGCGCCCGTCGTGGGCCAGGCAGGACGCGCACCATGGAAAATCGGGCAAAACCACGTACGAGGCACACACGCATTACACAGACCGCCTGCGGACCCGTGAAGCGGGCTTTACGTGAGACACGAGAAAACGGCCAGCGCGCTGTCGTGGGCCCGGAGCGGGACGCCAGCGCCATGGAAAAGCTGGGTAAAAACCCGCGTGACGAGGCACACACGCATTACGGACCCTTACACGGACCTGTGAGCGGGTTTATGCGTGACACGGGGGAAAAAGCCGACGCCCGTCGTGGGCCAGGAACGGGGCGCGCGCGCCATGGAAAACTGGCGAAACCATGTACGAGGCCCACTGCGTGAAGCGGACCGCGGACCCGTGAGCGGCATGCGTGGACCGCGAGGGAAAAATGTGCTTGCCCGTCGTGAGCGTAACAGGACACGCTCCACATGAAGCTGGCAAAACCACGTCACGAGGTAAACCTGACATTACCACGGACCCTTTACACGGACCCGTGAACGGGCTGTCACGTGACAGCCGGAAAAAGCGGCCAACGCCATCATCGTGGACTTAAACGGGCCAGCGCCATATGGCCCAGGCAAAACCACGTGCGAGGCACACACACATACCACGGACCCTGCGGACACAGGCAGGCACATGCGTGGACACGGCGAAAAAACCGCGGCGCCCGTCGTGGGCCAGGCAGGGAACGGACCATGGAAAACTAAGCAAAACCACGTCACGGCGCAAACACATGTACACGGACCCTTACACGGTCTCGTAAACGGGCTTTACGTGTACAAGGGAAAAAAACGGTCGGCGCCGTCGTGGGCCGGAAGCAGGGCGCAGCGCCATGGAAAAGCCAGGCAAAACCCGACGACGAGGCACACACCGAGCTCTGGACCCTTACGGACCCGTGAATCGGCGATGACGTGGACCTTTGAAAAAAATGGCCGTCGCCTATCGTGGACGGAACGGGACGGCAGCGCCATGGAGAACTAGGCCAAAACCACGTCTGGCGCACATACACGCATGCGGACCGTGAGCGCCGAGCATGCGTGGACATGGGAAGCATTACGCCCACGCCTGGCCGTGGATGGAACGGGACGCGCGGCGTGGAAAACTGGGCAAAACCACGTACGAGGCACACCGACGTACACCGACCGTTACACGGACCCGTGAATGGGTTGTACGTGGACACGGGCAAATAGTGCCCGATGCATGTCGTGGACGGAACCGGACGCGCACCATGGAAAAATGGCAAAACAAGGTACGAGGCACACACACGTACACAGACCCTTACACGGACCCGTGAACGGGCTCTACGGGGACACGGGAAAAAAAGTGGTCGACGCCCGCCATTACGCAGTGGGCCAGCGCCATGAAAAACTGGGAAACCATGTACCGCGCGCACACACATACACGGACCCGTGTGAGCAGAGTACATGCGTGAACCACGAGAAAAAAGCGGCCGACTACGTAGGGGACGGTATGGGACGCGCGCCATGGAAACATGGGCAAAACCACGTACAAGGCACACACACGTACGCGGACCCTTACACGGACCCGTGAAGCAGGCTGCGTGCACATCGGGAAATAAATGGCGGCGCGCGTCGTGGGCCGAAGCAGGGCCAGCGCCGCCATGGAAAACTGGGCAAAACCACGTACGAGGCACACACACGTACGGACCCGTGAAGCGGGCTTAATGCGTGAACACGGGAAAAAAAATGGCCGGCGCCCGTCGTGGACCGGAATGGGGCGCGCGCCATGGAAAACTGGGCAAAACCACGTACGAGGCACACACACGCATTACGGACCCGTGTGAACGGGATGTACGTGAACCGGGAAAAACGGCGACGCGCCGTCGTGGGCCAGAAAAAGGGACGCAGCGCCATTAAAAAGCTGGGCAAAACCACGTCGACATACACACGTACGCATACGGACCCTTACACGGACCCGTGAACGGGCCGTATGACGTGACACGGGAAAAAAAGCAGCCGAGGAGCCCGTCCGTGGGCCAGAGCAGGGCGTAGCGCCATGGAAACTGGGAAAAACCACGTGCGAAGGCACACACCCATGCGGACCCGTGAACGGGCTGCGTGGACATGGGAAAAAACTGGTGGCGCCCATCATGGACGGAACCGGGCAGACGCCGCCATGGGAAGCTGGGAAAACCACGTACGAGCACACGCACGTATACCCGGACACGTGAGCGAACGCGAGAGGTCCGGGAGAAAAAGGCCCATACGCCATGGAAACCGGATCAAAACTAGCAAATGATGGTCAAGAAACGGTGCCATGGCAGCGAAAACATGTCTCATGGCAGAAAAATGCTGCCACGACAGCGTTTCAAAACAGTGTACCCCTCCTTCACAATGGCCCGAAGGCGGGGGTCCCAAGGGGGGCTAAAACCCTCGGGTATAGTAGGGAGGAGGGGTCCTTCCTGGTGGGCGTACGGAACACGGGTGGTTTTTCTTAGGAAAAACACCCGTTTTCTCGTACGCCCATCCTTTCCCAACGTTGCCTCGGATGTCCCGTCGTTATGCCATCACGAAGGTGCTGGCTGGATCCCCCGAATGTTGCCTCCAGAAAACCGTTGCCCCTCAGGGGCAATGTCACCGCTGTCCCGGTCCCCTGTACGTCTCAAGTGAAATTCTGACTCAACAGCCGAATGCGGCTCGGGAAACAGGAAAGTAGCCCGTTTCGTGCACGATAAGACCATCAGACAATGTTGCACCGACGTCCCGATTAAGTTGCCTACGGAAAATCGTTGCGTCCGTAACTTTATTGCTGCAGGTGTGACACACCCGTGACTTGGCCTTGCAGGACGCCTTCGTGCAAGTGATCCTCTCGTGCTCTGCACGGGCGGAGGCTTGGTTGGTTTGACCGCTTGTTGGCTACTAAGCGCATGAGTAGCTTTGGACCCGTGTCTGCAAGTAGATCCCCCGTTGTACTGCGGCTGACTACCGGCACCGTGTCCCGTCCCTCGTGTGGCTTCGAATCACTGGATTAAGAGTGCTTGCGTGCTAGTACTCGACCTACGGGAAGTGGTGCTTCGGATAATTGTTGCCTCGCGGCAGACGCCCTTTGGGTGTGCCGCTGCGGCCAAATAGCGCTTGCAGTGTTGCCTCGTGGCGCTGGCATGTTACGTGCCCGCTGCTATCAAGGCAACCTCGCTCCCACTTTTGGTCTTGGATGCTGCTGACGATAAAGGGTCGTGGTCCTTTCGGTTGCCTCAACCCGACCCAAAGCTCTCGGAATTGAGAACAACCGGAACAAGAGCGACAACCGTCCAGGGCGATGGTCGTGTTGGGCGTCACCAAGGACGTGCTACCTGGTTGATCCTGCCAGTAGTCATATACTTGTCTCAAAGATTAAACCATGCATGTGCAAGTATGAACCAATTTGAACTGTGAAACTGCGAATGACTCATTAAATCAGTTATAGTTTCATTGATGGTACGTGCTACTCGGATAACCGTAGTAATTCTAGAGCTGTCGTGCAACAAACCCCGACTTACGGGAGGCGCATTATTAGATAAAAGGCTGGCCGCTGGCTCGCTCGTTGATCCGATGATTCATCATAACTTCGACAGAATCGCACGGCCTTCGTGCGGTGTGACGCATCATTCAAATTTACGCCATATCAACTTTCTCGATGGTAGGATAGGGGCCTACCATGGTGGTGACGGGTGATGGAGAATTAGGGGTTCGATTACGGAGAGGCAGCGGTAGCGCCAAGAAATCACCCAATCGACACGGGAGGTAGTGACAATAAATAACGATGCACAAGGCGCATTAGTGTCCGGTAATTGGAATGAGTACAATCTAAATCCCTTAACGAGGATCCATTGGAGGCAATAATGGTGCTAGCAGCAGCGGTAATTCCAACTCCAATAGTGTATATTTAAGTTGTTGGGTTAAAAAGCTCTAGGTTGGACCTTGGGCGTCGGCCCGGTGCGCCTCACGGCGAAAGCACACCGACCTACTCGACCCTTGGCCCAGCACATCGCGCTCCTAGCCTTAATTGGCGTCGGGTCATGTTTAAAGCATCGTTACTTTGAAGAAATTAGAGTGCTCAAAGCAAGCCATCGCTCTGGATACATTAGCATGGGATAACATCATAGGATTCCGGTCCTATTGTGTTGGCCTTCGGGATCGGAGTAATGATTAATAGGGATAGTCGGGGGCATTCGTATTTCATAGTCAGAGGTGAAATTCTTGGATTATGAAAGACGAACAACCGCGAAAGCATTTGCCAAGGATGTTTTCATTAATCAAGAACGAAAATTGGGGGCTCGAAGACGATCAGATACCGTCCTAGTCTCAACCATAAACGATGCCGACCAAGGATCGGTGGATGTTGCTTATAGGACTCCGCCGGCACCTTATGAGAAATCAAAGTCTATGGGTTCTGGGGGGAGTATGGTCGCAAGGCTGAAACTTAAAGGAATTGGCGGAAGGGCACCACCAGGCATGGAGCCTGTGGCTTAATTTGACTCAACATGGGGAAACTCCTTTTCATCTTTCCCTCGCGGTACTTGTTCGCTATCGGTCTCTCGCCTATATTTAGCCTTGGACGGAGTCTACCGCCCGATTTTGGTTGCATTCCCAAACAACCCGACTTGTTGACGGCGCCTCGTGGGGCGACAGGGTCCGGGCCGGACGGGGCTCTCACCTCCCAGCGCCTTTCCAGGGACTTGGGCAGTGCGTCGGCCCGACGACGCCTCATCGGACTATAATCTGGACGGCTTGACACCCGATTATCAAGGCTGGGCTACAGCCGGTTCGCTCATTGCCATTAGGGGAATCCTTTGTAAGTTTCTTCTCCTCCGCTTATTTATATGCTTAAACTCAGCGGGTAGTCCGCCCTGACCTGGAATGCATGGTCGAAGCGGCGTGCGCTTCTACATTTCTTTGGAGTCGTTACTGAGGCCATAATACGGCTCTGCTGTGTCCGATGCTGCTGCGTTGATAAAGCAAGGGCGCCCACCATACGCTGTGTCCGGCGCGGTACCGCAGCGACGATCTTCGTCCACCGCCTTGCGTAGACGAGGGACCAGATGTTGCATCCTGATTCCCAATGAGGGTGGTTGGGAGCGTGTTTTGGCATGACGCCTGTGGCTTGCCCTCGGCCGAAAGTGGCCTCAAGCAACTTGCGCTCAAAGACTCGATGGTTCGCGGGATTCGCAATTCCACAACAGTATCGTGATTTCGCTACGTTCTTCATCGATGCGAGAGCCGAGATATCCGTTGCCGAGATTCGTGTGGATTAAATAGATTTGCAACACGAGGGACGGCTAGCAAGCTAGCAATGCCCCCGGGTTAGGCACAGTGCTCCTTAGCGCCGGGCGCCAGTGGTTTCTTTTTATCTCGAGCCCCACCCACTCCAAGGAGGGGAGGTGGTCGAGGCATTGGCCGAGCGATGGACGGTGCCATCACCGACGGATTGGATGACGCGTGCGCGGTCTGTTTTGGTCAGGGTCACGACAATGATCCTTCCGGAGGTTCACCTACGGAAACCTTGTTACGACTTCTCCTTCCTCTATATAATAAGGTTCAATGGACTTCTCGCGACGTCGGGGGCGGCGAACCGCCCCCATTGCCGCGATCCGAACACTTCACCGGAGCATTCAATCGGTAGGAGCGACGAGCGGTGTGTACAAAGGGCAGGGACGTAGTCAACGCGAGCTAATGACTCGCGCTTACTAGGCATTCCTCGTTGAAGACCAACAATTGCAATGATCTATCCCCATCACGATGAAATTTCCCAAGATTAATCGGGCCTGTCAGCCAAGGCTATATACTCGTTGAATACATTAGTGTAGCGTGCGTGCGGCCTAGAACATCTAAGGGCATCACAGACCTGTTATTGCCTCAAACTTCCATCGCCTAAACGGCGATAGTCCCTCTAAGAAGCTAGCTGCAGAGGGATGGCTCCGCATAGCTAGTTAGCAGGCTGAGGTCTCGTTCGTTAACGGAATTAACCAGACAAATCGCTCCACCAACTAAGAACGGCCATGCACCACCACCCATAGAATCAAGAAAGAGCTCTCAGTCTATCA
>CM038669.1:110094576-110099576 GCA_021605145.1 Aegilops bicornis | reverse complement strand
CGCATTCGGCTGTTGGGTCAGAATTTCACTTGATTCGTACAGGGGACCGGGACAGCGATGACGTTGCCCCCGAGGGGCAACGGTTTTCCGGAGGCGACATTCGAGGGACACCGTTGCGACTGTTTACCGTCGGTCGGATCGTGTACGAAACGGGGTACTTTCCTGTTTCCCGAGCCACGTTAAGCACAGAGGGTCAGGATTTCTCACGAGACGTACACGGGACCGGGCCAGCACCTTCGTGATGGCATAACAATGGGACATCCAAGGCAACGTTGGGAAAGGATGGGCGTGTGAGAAAACAGGTGTTTTTCCTAAGAAAAACCACCCGTGTTCCGTACGCCCACCAGGAAGGACGCCTCCTCCCTACTATACCCGAGGGTTTTAGCCCCCCTTGGGACCCCTGCCCTTCAGTTTGTGAAGGAGGGTACCTTGTTTTAAGCAGCTGCCGTGGCAGCGTTTTTCTGCCATGAGGCATATTTTCGCTGCCATGGCGTATGGGCCTTTTTTCTCCCGGACCTCTCGTACCCGTTCACGTGTCCGTGTACGTGCGTGTGCCTCGTACGTGGTTTTGCACAATTTCCCATGGCACGCGTCCGGTTCCGTCCATGATGGGCGTCGGCCAGTTTTTTCCCGTGCCCATGTACAACATGTTCGCGGGTCCGTGTACGTGTGTGTGCCTCGTACATGGTTTTGTCCAGTTTTCCATGGCGCGCGTCCCGTTCCGTCCACGACGGGCGTCGGCCATTTTTTTCCCGTGTCCACGTACAGCCCGTTCACGGGACCGTGTAAGGGTCCGTGTACGTGTGTGTGCGTCGTACGTGGTTTTGCCCAGTTTTCCATGGCGCGCGTCCCGTTCCGTCCACGACGGGCGTCGGCCGTTTTTTCCCGTGTCCACGTACAGCCCGTTCACGGGTCCGGGTAAGGGTCCGTGTACGTGTGTGTGCCTCGTACGTGGTTTTGCCCAGTTTTCCATGGCGCGCGTCCCGTTCCGTCCACAACGGGCGTCGGCCGTTTTTTTCCTTGTCCACGTACAGCCCGTTCACGGGACCGTGTAAGGGTCCGTGTACGTGTGTGCCGTCGCCGCGTGGTTTTGCCGATTTTCCATGGCGCGCGTCCGTTCCGTCCCACGACGGCGTCGGCCGTTTTTCCCGTGTCGACGTACAGCCCGTTCACGGGTCCGTGTAAGGGTCCGTGTACGTGTGTGTGCCTCGTACGTGGTTTTGCCCAGTTTTCCATGGCGGGCGTCCCGTTCCGTCCACGACGGGTGTCAGCCGTTTTTTCCCGTGTCCATGTACAGTCCGTTCACGGGTCCATGTAAGGGTCCGTGTACGTGTGTTTGCCTCATACGTGGTTTTGCCCAGTTTTCCATGGCGCGCGTCCCGTTCCGTTCACGAGGGCTTCAACCGTTTTTCCCCGTGTCCACGTACAGCCTGTTCACGGGTCCGTGTAAGGGTCCGTGTATGTGTGTGTGCCTCGTACGTGGTTTTGTCCAGTTTTCCATGGCGCGCGTCCACTTCCGTGCACGATGGGCGTCGGCCGTTTTTTCCCGTGTCTATGTACAACCCATTCAAGGGTCCGTGTACGTGTGTGTGTGTCGTACGGGGTTTTGCCCAGTTTTCCATGGCGCGCGTCCGGTTCCGTCCACGACGGGCGTCTGCCGTTTTTTCCCGTGTCTAGGTACAGCCGTTCACGGGTCCGTGTAAGGGTCCGTGTACGTGTGTGTGTGTGCCTCGTACGTGGTTTTGCCCAGTTTTCCATGGTGCGCGTCCCATTCCGTCCACGACGGGCGTCGGCCGTTTTTTCCCGTGTCCATGTACAGCCCGTTCACGGGTCCGTGTAAGGGTCGGTGTACGTGTGTGTGCCTCGTACGTGGTTTTGCCCAGTTTTCCATGGCGCGCGTCCCGTTCCGTCCACGACGGGCGTCGGCCGTTTTTTTCCCGTGTCCACGTACAGCCCGTTCACGGGTCCGTGTAAGGGTCCGTGTACGTGTGTGTGCGTCGTACGTGGTTTTGCCCAGTTTTCCATGGCGCGCGTCCCGTTCCGTCCACGACGGGCGTCGGCCATTTTTTCCCCGTGTCCACGTACAGCCCGTTCACGGGTCCGTGTACGTGTGTGTGCGTCGTACATGGTTTTCCCCAGTTTTTCATGGCGCGCGTCCACTTCTGTGCACGATGGGCGTCGGCCACTTTTTTCCTGTGTCCCCATAGAGCCCGTTCACGGATCCGTGTAAGGGTCCGTGTACGTGTTTGTGACTCGTACCTTGTTTTGCCCTTTTTTCCATGGCGCGCGTCTGTTTCGGTCCATCACGTGCATCGTGCACTATTTTCCCGTGTCCACGTACAGCCCGTTCACGGGTCAGTGTAACGGTCGGTGTACGTGGGTGTGCCTCGTACGTGGTTTTGCCCAGTTTTCCATGGCGCGCGTCCCGTTCCGTCCACGACGGGCGTGGGCCATTTTTTCCCGTCTCCACGTACAGCTCGTTCACGGGTCCGTGTAAGGGTCCGCGTATATGTGTGTGCGTCGTACGTGGGTTTGCCCAGTTTTCCATGGCGCGCGTCCCGTTCTGTCCACGACGGGCGTCGGTCGTTTTTTCCAGTGTCCACGTACTGCCCGTTCACGGGTCCGCGTACGTGTGTGTGCCTCGTACGTGGTTTTGCCCAGTTTTCCATGACGCGCGTCCCGTTCCATCCATGATGTGCCTCTGCCATTTTTTCCCTTGTCCACATACAACCCGTTCACGGGACCGTGTAAGGGTCCGTGTATATGTGTGTGCGTCGTACGTGGTTTTGCCTAGTTTTCCATGGCGCGCGTCACGTTCCGTCCACGACGGGCGTCGGCCGTTTTTTTCCCGTGTCCACGTACAGCCCGTTCACGGGTCCGTGTAAGGGTATGTGTACGTGTGTGTGCCTCGTACGTGGTTTTGCCCAGTTTTCCATGGCGCGCGTCCCGTTCCGTCCACGACAGGCGTCGGCCATTTTTTCCCGTGTCCAGTTACAGCCCGTTCATGGGTCCGTGTAAGGGTCCGTGTACGTGTGTTTGCCTCGTACATGGTTTTGTCCAGTTTTCCATGGCGCGTGTCCCGTTCCGTTCACGACGGGTGTCGGCCGTTTTTTCCCGTGTCCACGTACAGCCTGTTCACGGGTCCGTGTAAGGGTCCGTGTACGTGTGTGTGTGTCTCGTACGTGGTTTTGCCCAGTTTTCCATGGCGCGCGTCTCATTCTGTCCACGACGGGCGTCGGCCGTTTTTTCCCGTGTCAACGTACAGCCCGTTCATGGGTCCGTGTACGTGTGTGTGCCTCGTATGTGATTTTGCCCAGTTTTCCATGGCGCGTGTCCCGTTCCGTCCACGACGTGCATCGGCCATTTTTTCCCCGTGTCCACGTACAGCCAGTTCACGGGTCCGTGTAAGGGTCCGTGTACGTGTGTGTGCCTCGTACGTGGTTTTGCCCAGTTTTCCATGGCGCGCGTCCTGTTCCGTCCACGACGGGCGTCGGCTGTTTTTTCCCCGTGTCCACGTACAGCCCGTTCACGGGTCCGTGTAAGTGTGTGTGCCTCGTACGTGGTTTTGCGCAGTTTTCCATGGCGCGCATCCCGTTCAATCCACGACGGGCTCGACCGTTTTTTCCCGTGTCCACGTACAGCCCGTTCACGGGTCCGTGTAACGGTCCGTGTACGTGTGTGTGCCTCGTACGTGGTTTTGCCCAGTTTTCCATGGCGCGCGTCACGTTCCGTCCACGACGGGTGTCGGCCCCTTTTTCCCCGTGTCCACGTACAGCCCGTTCACGGGTCCGTGTAAGGGTCCGTGTACGTGTGTGTGCCTCGTACGTGGTTTTGCCCAGTTTTCCATGGCGCGCGTCCCGTTCCGTCCATGACACGTCGGCCGCTTTTTTCTCGTGTCCACGTACAGCCCGTTCACGGGTCCGTGTACGTGTGTGTGCGTCGTACATGGTTTTCCCCAGTTTTTCATGGCGCGCGTCCACTTCCGTGCACGATGGGCGTCGGCCACTTTTTTCCCCGTGTCCCCGTAGAGCCCGTTCACTGGTCCGTTTACGTGTGTGTGCCTCATACCTTGTTTTGCCATGTTTTCCATGGCGCGCGTCCAGTCGGGCACTATTTTCCCGTGTCCACGTACAGCCCGTTCACGGGTCCGTGTAACGGTCGGTGTACGTGGGTGTGTCTCGTACGTGGTTTTGCGCAATTTTCCATGGCGCGCATCCACTTCCGTCCACGACGGGCGTCGGCCACTTTTTTCCCGTGTCCCTATATAACCCGTTCACGGGTCCGTTTAAGAGTCCGTGTACGTGGTTTTGCCTACTTTTCCATGGTGCGCGTCCAGTTCCGTCCAGGACTCTTGCCCGTGTCTCCGATAACACGTTCTTTGTGATGACATCACATGTATAAATCGCCCAAGTATCTTGGTCACTTGGCACAAATAGTTTTGAGTGTGCTCGCGACTGGCCTTATCGAGTGATTGCGTATGTCATATAAGGGACTTTACCATTTGTCTTGACCATGACTTAGCCGTGTAGCCTGGGACGGAGGCATCCGCATGAATCGGTCAAGTATCTTGGTCACTTGGCACATATAGTTTTGAGTGTGCTCGCCACTGGTCTTATGGAGTGATTGCATATGTCATATAAGGGACTTTACCATTTTTCTTGACCATGACCTAGCCATGTAGCCTGTGACGACGACATCTGCATGACTCGGCCAAGTATCTTGGTCATTTGGCACATATAGTTTTGAGTTTGTTTCCGCAGGCCTTATCGGGTGATTGCGTATGTCTTACAAGGGACTTTGCCATTTCGTTTGTCCATGACTTAGTGGTGCAGAATTTGGCTACCAATTTGGAACCTTACTTGGTGAAGGAGAGTTGTGGGGGAGGGACGAATCCGTGCGACATGGGGCTGGATCTCAGTGGATCGTGGCAGCAAGGCCACTCTACCACTTACAATGCCCCGTCGCGTATTTAGTTAAGTCGTCTGCAAAGGATTCAGCCC
>CM038669.1:110052076-110087076 GCA_021605145.1 Aegilops bicornis | reverse complement strand
TATGTTGTGACAAAAGGTGTTTCCTCGGTCACACTTTCTCACGAATGATGCTGATGTGAAGAGATTCAAGCAACTCGATTCTCAAGCGAAGAATATCATATGTGGCCATCTCGAGCAAAGGTCAGTATGGAAGAGTGAGTGCTTTGGAATCTGCCAAACTCATCTGGGACCGGCTGTCCAAAGTAAATGAAGGTGTTTCAACTCAGCATGACTCTCGAGTTGATGTTCTTCGGAATCTCTTCAACCGCTTCAAAAGACTCGACAACAAAAATGTTCAACAAACCTTCGATCGCCTCACTGACATCTCAAATGAGCTTCAAGCCTTTGGGTGCCACTGACATCACCGGCCATGAGGTGGTGAAGAAATTGCTAAGATCGCTTGATTCCTCATTTGACACTCTGGCACTGATGATACAAGAATGAGCTGACTACAAGTCTCTTGATCCTGCTCATATCCTCGAAAGGCTAAATACTCACGAGTTCCAGCTTGCTGAAAAGAGAGATCTCTATGGTTCTGGCTATGGAAAAACACGTGCCCTAAAGGCCAAGGCTGAATCTGAATCTGAGAGTGAAGACTCTGGTAGTAGCCTTGGAGATCCTGAAGAATTTGGCCAGGAGCTAGCACTGCTCGTGAAGAAATTCCAGAAATTCTCAAGACGTGGTCGCTTTGGAAAATCCTCAAGAAGCAGTGATTCCTCATCTAGTGACTATAAGCGAAGACTTTGCCACAAATGCAAGAAACCTGGTCACTATATCCAAGATTGTCCTCGGTGGGAAAAGGAATTAAGAAAGAAGAAACACAAGGATTACAGTTACGATGGCGTGAAGAAGAAGAAGAAATCATCAAAATCTTCATCATCAAAATCTTCATCATCAAAATCCTCAAAACCTTCTTCTCACAAGAAAAGCAGCTCCAAAAGGGCTCGGGCATTCATTGGCAAGGAAATGGACTCTGAAGCTGAATCTGAGGAAAATGAGGAAGAGGAGGAGTGCGAAGAATCCGAATCTGGTGTGGCTAGTCCGGCTCTTGCTATCGCTTATGTTAGCAAATCCATCTTCAACATCAAGAAACCGACTCCACCGACAAACTGATGAGGAAAGCGATGAATACGCTCCCACCTATTGCTTCATGGCAAAAGGTGCCAAGGTACTCAATTTCACCTCCTCTGAATCCGGTGAAAATGAATCGATGAGGATCTCAAGCCCAGCTACTCTAAACTTGCTAAGATTGCTATAAAACAACAAAGGGCTTTTGAAAAGGTTCAAAACCTGCTAGATAAGAGTGATGATATGTTAGGTGAAGAAATGGATCGCACTCAAGCCTGCTGAAAATCTTCAGAGAGTTCGGTCTAAGCTTGATAACCTTTCAAGGTCATCATAACACTCTCTTATCTCGATCATGAGAAACTTTCTTATGAATTTCTTCAAAGAAAGCAAGATCTTGAGAAGCTAAGAGCGAGTTATGAAGATCTTCGAGAAGGAGCGCGATTCATTACTTGCTCAACAAATCAGCGCTTCTCAAGAAGAATTTGTTCCTCCATGCTTAAAGTGCATTGAGCGTGAATCGCTAATTCTTCACTGAATGTTCAAATGCTTCAATTGTTACAAATTCTTCACCTGCCTCTGCTATCACTAATTCCTCATCTAAGGACATTGCTAGTATCACCGACGATGCAGATTGAAGGAATTGTACATGATGAGCATGTACAAAAGCCTCAAAGGGCATCAGACTCTTTGTGATGTGCTTAAAAAGCAGATCCTCAACAGAAACCCTAGGAAGGAGGGTATCGCATTTGAGAGGAAATTAAATGCCGATGGAACATACTGGAAGCCTGAACAGTACCCCAAAACCTCATGGGTTGCTGCAAAGGGACCTCCAGTTGATCCATCCACCTTATCTGGCTTTTCGTGTGAATTTCCTCATTCTGGCGATGAGTCATTTGACTCCAACTATAAACTATTCAAAAATCAGAATGGTGAAGTATTTGCTAGATATGTTGGCACTAACTGCAAGAACGGTTCCCCTATGAAGAAAATCTGGGTTCCCAAGAAGTGCCTTGAAAGTCTTCAGGTGAATGTCCTCATGACACCACCAGTGAAGAATAGGAACCCCAGATCAAATTCTTCATATGGACCAAATTCTTCATATGGATCCAAGTCCTCATCTGAGACCAAATTCCTCACGTGGATCAAATTCCTCAAAAGGATCAAAGTCCTCATATGATTATCATCGTGCTAACAACTCTGTTTTGAGGGAGGTAGAGCTAAGGGCTATGAATATGTGCATTATTCTTCAAACCAATATGTTCATAAGTCCTCGAAGAATTTCTCCGCTTATTCATATGATTACCCTAACCACTCTTATGTGAAGCGAAATGGTTTGGCCTCTATGCCACCATTCTCGTATGGTGCTCGCAGAATGATAAACTCTTTGCCACCCCTTCAGATGTGGGTGGTAAAGAAAAGAACTAATCTCTTCTGCAGGTCAGGTCTCGGGCGTGCCTTAACGTCTGAAGAATTTCCGGGGGGCACGACAAATTGCACGAAAGGACGCAGGCTAATCATGATGAAATGAACTTTCATTTCACACGTCCTCATCTTGCTTATCTCGTATCTTGTTGATGAAATTCATCGATGAACTTGATATCATATTCTTCAGCGATGAAGTATATGAGATCGTAAGTTGTACTAATTCATCTGCAGGATGATCAACCCAAAGCCACTGAGTGGGTTCTCGATAGTGGATGTACAAATCACATGACTGGTGAGAAGAATCTATTGATGGATGCTACCTTATCACCGTCACATCTGAAGCATATCATCTTTCGACAAAGGCAAAAGTCGGTATTGGGACTTGGTAAGGTTGCTATCTCTAAGGACATGCACATGGACAAAGTCATGCTTGTTGAGTCTTTAGGATATAACCTCATGTCGATCTCAATGCTTTGTGATCTTGATATGGTTGTTATCTTTGGCAAGTATCGGTGTGTTGTGATCATGGAAGCTGACAATTCCAAAGTCTTCGAAGGCTTTAGGAGAGGAGACTTGTATATTGTTGATTTTTCCACAGGACCACAACCAGCCGTGTGTCTACTTGCAAAAGCTTCAGAAGGCTGGCTATGGCATCGACGACTTGGTCATGCAGGGCATGAGGAATTTGCACACGCTATGCGAAGAAGAAGCATGTCATTGGCATTGAAAATGTCAAATTCCTCAAGGATCACTGTGCGAACTGTGAAGCTGGAAAAATGACCAAGGCCAAGCATCCGGTGAAGACTATCATGACCACTACTCGCCCCTTCAAATTGCTTCACATGGACCTCTTTGGTCCCAATCATTATTCAGTCGTTAATGAAGCATCACTATATGGCTTTGTTATTGTTGATGATTACTCTCGTTACACTTGGGTACACATTGTTACTTACAAAAATCAAGTGCAGGAAATCTTCAAACGATTTTCCTCGAGGGCTTCAACCAACTTTGGTGTGAAGATCAAGCACATCGGGAGTGACAATGGAACCGAGTTCAAGAATTCGGTCTTGATTACTATCTTGATGAACTTGGTATTACTCATGAGTTATTCTGCTCCCTACACTCAAAGCAAAATGGCGTCGTGGGCGCAAGAACGTAACTTCGTGTTGAGATGGCTCGCACTATGCTTGATGAATACAAAGCGCCTAGTCGTTTACGGATTGAAGCAATTGACACCGCGTGCCACATCATCAACAGAGTATATCTTCACAAATTCTTCAAAAGACTGCCTATGAACTCCTCAGCGATAAGAAACCCAATGTAAGTTATTTCAAAGTCTTCGGTGCTAAATGCTTTGGATTAGAGATCCTCACCACACCTCTAAATTTGCACCAAAAGCACATGAAGGTTTTATGCTTGGTTACGGAAAGGACTCGCACACCTACAAAGTCTTCAACATCGTTCTTCACAAGGTTGTTGAAACTGTAGATGTCTTGATTCGATGAAACTAATGGCTCGCAAAGAGAGCACATACCTTCGTGTTAGACAAACCAGCACACGAGGATTCTATCGGGTTCAAGGCAACCGAGGATGTCATTCCCTCTTGAAGAAACTGTCAAGAATTCATTCTCAGACGCGAAGAATGTCGGTGATGCACTGAAGATAATCTTTGAAGAAAATGGTGCTAAGGAAAATGGTCAAATTCCTCGAAGACAACCAGCTCATCCTCGCGTTGCAAAAAGAAGTGCAAGTTGACAAGATCATCGATGACATTGAAGCGCCAGTCCTCTCACACGCTCAAAAGCTTCACATTTATCTAACTTTTGTGGGCACTATGCTTTTGTCTCTATCACAGAGCCCACTAAGGTAGATGAAGCATTTCTCGAGCCGGAGTGGATTCAGGCCATGCAAGAAGAATTACATCGATTCGAGCTCAACAACGTCACGGGAACCGGTCAAACGCGTCCGGATCCTCGCAAGCATAATATCATTGGCACAAAGTGGATCTACCGCAACAAGCAAGATGAAAATGGTCTTGTGGTGAGGAATAAGGCACGACTAGTAGCTCAAGGCTACACGCAGGTTGAAGGAATTGACTTGATGAAACTTTTGCACTGTAGCTAGACTTGAGTCTATTCAAGCATATTACTCGCCTATGCTAACCATCACAATATCACTTTATATCAAATGGATGTGAAAAGTGCATTCCTCAATGGTAAGCTTGAGGAAGAAGTATATGTTGCTCAACCACCGTGTTTTGAAGATCCAAAGAATCGACAAAGTCTTGAGGACTAAATAAGGCTCTCTATGGCCTCAAGCAAGCCCCTCGAGCGTGTGGTATGATACATTGAAGGAATTCTTCGTGAAGAATGGCTTCACTCGATTCACTCGACCCTACTCTCTTTACTAAATCTTATGATGGTGAACTTTTTGTGTGCCAAATATATGTTGATGATATTATCTTTGGCTGTACTGACCAACGTTATAGTGATGAATTTGCCTATATGATGAGTGAAGAATATCAAATGTCTATGATGGGAGAGTTGAAATTCTTCTTAGGTCTTCAAATTCGTCAACAACACAATGGCATATTCATATCTCGGAGAAATACCTCAAAGATGTCTGAAGAAATTCGGCATGCAAGATTGCAAAGGTGTCAAAATTCCTATGCCCACAAATGGCCATCTATGCACCGATGAAAATGGTATTGACTTGATCACAAGGTATACCGCTCCATGATTGGTTCCTTATTGTACTTATGTGCATCTAGGCCAGATATAATGCTTAGTGTTTGCATGTGTGCCCGATTTCAAGCTACAGAAGGAATCACACCATAAGGCTGTGAAGCATATTCTTCGATATCTAGCTCACACACCAACACTAGGATTATGGTACCCCAAGGGCTCTACCTTTGATCTTATTGGATATTCTGACTCTGACTATGTCGGTGATCGTGTGGACCGCAAGTCAACATCTGGTACTTGTCATTTCCTCGGACGATCTTTGGTCTGTTGGTCCTCGAAGAAAGCAGAACTGCGTATCACTATCCATCATGGAAGCTGAATACATTGCTGCTTTGGCTCGTGTTGTGCTCAATTACTATGGATGAAGCAAACCCTCAAGGACTACGACATCAACGTGAAGAATGTGCCTCTCTCTTTGTGACAATGAGAGTGCCATCAAAATTGCTCACAACCCAGTTCAACACTCGAAGACAAAGCACATTCAAATTCGTCATCATTTTCTTCGTGATCATGTGTTGAAGGGCGACATTTCCATCGAGCACGTGAAGGCGAAGAACAGCTAGCTGATATCTTCACTAAGCCCTTGGATGAGAAGAGATTTAGCAAGTTGCGGTGTGAGCTAAATATCTTAGAATCTTGAATGTTCTTTGAAAAGGGCACACATCCTAACACTTATGCAAAATTGATGACTTAGATGTGCAACACATGAAGAAACGTTTTTCTTCAATCAATGAAGAATAACACTCTAAGTGTGAAGAAATTAATGAAGAAATTGATTCTCAGAACCCTACGACAATTGTACGCGGTGTCCAAAATCATCATTCTTATCTGATTGGGTCACGCCACCACTAAAGTTGAAATCTTCAATCTGAGTTTTTCCTCAGTTTTGACATTCTTCAGTTTTTCAAATTCTTCAACTTTGCAAAATCTTCACTATTTCCGTCGTCTTTCTTCATTGGCTATATATATATATGGATTTATGTCCTCTACAGCATTCACTTATGGCTATTTCCTCAAGTCGCGTTTTATGATAAGTGAATGTGATCGGACCCTTCCCCTCTATGCTATACTCAACCCAATCCATTCACAAATTCTTCATGTGCGTTCTACTTTGAAACTCGTTCAAATTCTTCACTGTGTCCTTGACAGCTGAAGAAATTGCGAACGGAACTTTAAAAGCGAATCTTTTCAAACCTTCGCTTTTACCGCTCAAACCGTTCCGCATCCCACGATGCATTATTATATTCACCCACGATCGTACACGATCTCCACTACACAGTACGTGGGTGACACATGTCGTGAGAAGGGAAGTGGTCAGGGGCATGTTCGTCCTAAATCTTCGGACGATCCGTTTTTCACTTTGCCTATAAATACCCCTCTCTCCCTTCCTCACTCTTTTTACTCCGCTCGACCTCTCTCTCCCGCTCGAGTTCCTCAAACCCTAGCGCCGCTTCTCCATCGTCGCCGGTGAGGAAAAGCTTCACCGCCTTGACCTCTTCGCCGACGTACTCGCTACCGACCGTGGAATATCTTCACTCTGCCGTCGCCGTAGCTGATTTCCTCTGCCAAGTTAGGGCGTGGAAGATCCGAGCAGACGAACTTCTAAACTGTTCATCTCAGTTCGTCGTGTTCTTCACTTGAGTAATTAAAAGTTACTTTTATTACTCGCTTTGATTCTCAATTTTTCTTCAAATTCTTCAAAGGTGTTTATTTCTCAAATCTTCACACATATGAACACCTCAAATCTCTTGACTTCGTTTCTCTAAGCTATGTTTTTCTTCAAGATTCCTCAATTGTGTGGATCTTGATCTATACAACTCTGGAACCTAAGACAAAGAATGCTTATTGAAATTCTTCAAGGTTCATCTGGTCAAAATCCTCAAAACTTGTTCTTTTGAAAAACCTTACGAGAACGCATATGACCTCTCCAAATTCCTCGCACCTATACTGCTCACAGGTACAAATGTCATTCTTTGAATCCCTAGGTTCTCATCAACTTAACTCATTTGCAGCTTTCCTCGAAGAAAAACTGCACACTTCTTCAGAAAACTCATTTGTTCAATTTCCTCAACTGAAGAAAATGGCAGATGGTAAGAAGCCGCAGAAGGGAGGAAAGAAACCAGAGGTTATGACAGCGTTTGAAATCCCTGAGGATATATATGCTGACTACTGCACACCAGATGAAGAAAGTAAAAATCAACGCAAGGTGCGTATTCAGAAGATTGAACGGAGATGGGCACGGGAATGGAAGGAATATAGATATGTAACTCCTAAGTACATGAAGAAATTCGCTCTTAACCCTCCATGCCCAAGAGCTCCTTTGGCACCTGGCCAAATAGCTGATCCCACTAGCGTCAAACGCGGTGAGGACTTTCCTAAGGAATGGGCTAAACGCCAAGCAAAAGTGGCTAAGCAAGCAAAGGAAGCGATGAAGAAATTCAATGAGGATTACGCCATTGCCATCGCCTGAAGGTCTCGGTCAAACCGAGGAAATCAATGCAAAAGAAGCCTGCACATAAGCCAAGTGCTTCATCATCTGCGCCCTCATGGCCAAGTTCCTCAGCAGCACCTTCCAAGCAAATTCCTCAAACTGCTGCTTCCCCACCAAAGTCCTCAACAGCTCCATTAAAACCTTCAGGCCTCGTGGCACCTAGCTACATGTCAACGGACTGCTGGATTTTTAATTGCCTCGAGCATCTCTGCAAGTTCTCACCTGCTCCCATTTCTTCAATCGGTCCGACTCGGTGAAGACCAAAGCAACAACTGGTCGAGGTCCTCGGTCTAGCCCGACGAAGAAAATGGTTGCATTCCATGTGCCATCTCGAGGATGAGGCATCGATGAAGAACTCGCAGAAATCATCGAGACCGACAAGCAAGGGCCGCTAGAGCCAAAGGTACATCTGCGTACTTCGCTATTGGACCGAAGATAGTCCTCGACTTTATTGATCTCGGCACGATGATCCCAATACCCCTCCGCACGATCTTCACTTGACACCTGGTCAAAGTCATATGTTGACTCACTTCATAGCTGAAGAAAAATGGAAGTATGAAAAGGCGAGGGAAATCAAAAAGGCTCAATACAGGAAGGAGAAGTTCCTGCAGAAAAACGTTGTCAAGATGACACTTGAGGAGCTTCTCCAAGTCCAGACTGAAATTAAAAACCTCAAAGAAAAACTTCGATTCATTCAATGCTGATTGGCAAGGAGCCAAGGATGATTAAATCAACCCGACGAAGAATGTCACAAATGTTGCTGTCCCAATGCAACATGAAATTCCTCAGCCGGAGCCTCGGCTTTCGACCCTCTTGAAGAAAAATGCCAAGATCGGCCGATGACGTTCGACTTCGATGACAACACCGATTCGGGGCTGATGAAGAAATTCCATTACCGAAGAAATTGCCGTGGCACCCACTAGTGGTGCGCCTGAAGAAATTGATCAAGACAGGGGAACTGCATCCGTTGCTCCTGAAGAAAATGAACCAAATTCCTCAGCTCCTCCTGCACCAACTCCAACTCCAATTCTTCCATCTGCTTTTGATGTGAAGAAAACCAAGGCTGCAGAACGAGCTGCTGTGAAGAAAAGGAAAGCATCAGCTGCGTCAGATTCTTCGGCTGTGAAGAAAATGAAGCCAATGACCAGCTCATTCGAAAAACCAATTGATGCTGTTCCAATTTCCTCCATACCATCAAAGGAAGTTGTTCCTTTTGGAGAAGAATACGAGATCCCAACCGGATCTGATGAAGAACATCGATCTTACGCTTCGTCGAGCAATTTGGATGAAGAAATTGAAATGGATGCCATCCCTTCAACCCCGATTATTCCCTCATCGGACTATGAAATTCCTCGGTGGTCTTTGAGGAAATTGAAGATGAAGATGTGGATATTGGATGCACCACACCAGTGTTCAATGATGATTTTTGGGAAAATCAGCATCCCAATACTCCTCTCTTCACTCCGCTCCAACAAGTTCCTCACTCCCCTGCACAAACTGTCCAAATAGACTCCGGAGAAAATCAACCCACTTTGGTTACGTGCATGAAGAAATTCCAGCCACTAGTCTTTGAAGAAACTGCTGCCGCTAATCCTCGACCGCACAAGTTGAGGAGCAAGTAATTCCTCGGTCAAGAAACCGAACTTGTGATTCCCGAGGTGGTGATGCAAATCATCGACACCCCTACGCCCAAGCGTAAGAATCCGTTCTCAACCAAGCAAAAGTTCAAGGCTGAAGATTTCTTTGCCGAGCACGTATTCTTCTTGAATATAATCCTTATGATTACGCTCGCATTAGGAAGAGGCGCTTACGACTGCCACCAAGCCAACTTCTATTCCTCGGTGCTTTTCAACAAGGATAAAATCTTGATCATGCTCATATTCCTCATGTGGATATGGAACCTTTGCCGGAGCTTTGAGCCAGTCCTCTGTGTTCTTCACGACGCAGGACTTCTAAACTTCAGACCGATATTTGTGACTGGAACGAAGAGCTAATTCTTCAGTTCTATGCAACCCTGCATATCACTGGAGATGCTGAAGATATCAATTCATGGGTCTTAGATTGGATGACCGAAAACACTCACTACAAGGCACCTGCAATTGAATTGCTTCGTGCTCTACCACTCAGTCCTCCGCTTGATGGTGCACGTCGGATCTATGAAGAAAAGGAACTTTCAAATCACTATATGCAAGTGCTGATGAAGCCATTGAAGCCAAGGCAGGCACCAAGAACCAAATTCCTCGTCAAGGAATTATTATATGTGCCTCGGACCGTCTATCGAATCTTGACAAAGACTATGAGTCCTATCAAAGGCCACGACTTCGAGCGATGAAGAAGTCGTTGGCATCATGAAGAATATGCTTTTCAACATCATCCATGGCGTTCCCGTCAATTTCCATGATTTCTTCATGAGGACTCTGGCTAACATTGCCATGTCACCATTTGAGCTGAAGCCTTATGCGCCTTGGATTATGAGATTCATCAGGACAAGGTCTTCACTAAATTACAAAGCTGATACTTTGAACCACTGCAGCTACCTGCCCCCGATTGAAGTCCTCAAACGGCAAATTGCCTCAGCTGATGAAAAGGGCAAGGCTACTGCTGTGATAGATGAAGGTATTCGTCCATTGGATGGAGCCAGGTTTAGCAAAAGCGACATCTTACTCCACCAATGATGACTCGCCACACATGACTCAAAGAAAGAAATACCTCAGCAAAGCAAAATCCTCAAGGAATCGCACCTGTGGTGTTGGTCGATCGTGAATTACTCCTCGGTCTTCATCGGAAGGTTGATCGCAATCATAAGTGGGTCAAACGTCGGTTTGGTACTCTTCTTTACAATATGACGTCTACTCACAATGCGGTGAAGAAAAACCACTACTACCTTCATGAAACCTTCAAGCGCACTGGGCTGTTCTTTCACATGTCTATAATGAAGAAGAATCGACATCAATGGGTCTCAAGGAAGAATTTGACCGGTCCGCACCTCCTCCGAAGAAATTCAAGAAGGTCAAAGTTCCTTCCTTGGTGGCCAGCTCATATTCTTCATCTCGCGACAGCGATGAAAATGAAGATTTGGAAGACACTGCTGCTGGTCCTACTTCAACAAACAACCCCGACAACGCTGGCGCTCCATCTTCAACTTGATGTTCCTCAAGAGCGTTAGTCCTCAGTTTCGATCCTTTTGGTCATTCGATGACAAAGGGGGAGAAATTTGAGTTAGTCTTCAAGCGGGTCTAGTTTTTGTCTATATCTGTATTTTATTAAGTTACAACTCTCGTTCTTCCAAACCTTTTATTGGATCGAGTTGTAATCTTAAACCCTATGGTGCTTTGATACTTTTGATGCATTATGATTTTGCACTATGCTTCATAGCAAATCTACTTGTGCTCGATACTTTATGTGCTATGATTCCTCATGGTGAATTTCATCAAGCACCATATTTCATCATGCATTTCAAATTCTTCATATTATATGTCAAATCGTGTATGAATTACAAGATATAGGGGAGATCTCCATGATTCAATTCTTCAAGTGTGCATTGCCTCAAAAGCAAATTCCTCACTATGCACATCTTCGTGGGAGTTCTTCTATATCTTGCAATCAAATTCCTCATTATCGGTATTTACAAGTCATATGTTTATCCCCGTTGAAAACTTAACCCATATTGTCATCAATCACCAAAAAGGGGGAGATTGTAAGTGCATCTAGTGCCCCTTAGTGATTTTGGTGTATTGAAGACTTATAGGTTAAGTAACTAATGCGTTTGTGAGTGTACACAGGTCTATAAGTCTATGAGGAGTTTGATATTTACTGAGAAAGTCGACCCCTAAAAATGAAGTTCTTCAATCAAGACTTTGATATTACGAAGACTTTACGAAGACTTTGAAAGTGAAGAAATTGGTGTGATCCTGAAGACTTGGTATTCGCTTGAGGAACATGAAGCGTGAAGACTTTTGTTTTCGTAGTTTCATTTTCTCTCTCTTGAGTCATAGGAAACACCGTACTGTTAAAGGGGGTCGAGGAAATACTAAGGAAAAATTTCCATTTGATGCTCAACTCAAAATCCTACACTTACCAAACCCTTCGAGTGAAGCTTTTGGAAATCTCATACAGTTCAGTCAATTTCTTCAGTGACAGAGACGAAGCTCTTCTGATCACTGAGGAATTTGTTCTGACTGAGGAGTTAGGAATTCGCTAGTGCGAATTTCCTACACTGTGAGGAACATGATAGCCCTGAGGAATTTGAGAGTCAAATTTCCGACCGTTCTTGTCTTGTGGCCAGCCTGTCCCAAAATATCTTATCCACCTAACGGTCATATCATTGAAGGGCATTTATGTCTTATCATGTCGGGCTGCTCCCTAGGCTATAAATAGCCGCCTACAACCACTAGTTGGTTGGCTGCTCGAGAGAACTTGACACTTGTCATTTGAGAGCAACCCATCCTCACGAGGACTTTGAGCGAAAATCATCAAGTGAGGAAAACCCAAAAGTGAGGAAAAACCCAAAACCAAACCCCAACAAACCCAAAGTGATTGAGCATCAGAAGAAATTGATCTGCGTGGATCCGACGCTTTTACCTTTGAAGACTGTGCTTCTTCCAGACGGTTAGGCGTCAAGGTCTAGAGCATCCAAGAGGAATTGTGGATTGCTTAGGGTGACCAAGTATGTGAAAGGTTTGGAAGTCGCTCAAGACTTACCACAGTGATTGGACGAGGTCCGTGTGACCTTAGTTCAAGGAGAATACGGTGAGGACTTGGTGTCTGAGTTGCGTGCTTTCGGATCGGGTGTCCGGGACTGTGTGTCCTCGAGTTTAAATACTCACCGCTCCAACCAGACGCATAACCGAGACAGCGGTTGGAACTGGTCTACCAAATCATTGTCTTCACCAACCTAAGCTGGTTCTATTTCCTCAACCCTTTCATTTCCTCATAACTGTGTTGAGTGTTTGTCATATCTGTGTTTGAAGACTTTGATCAAGACTTTCTCAATTTCCTCGGTTCAATTTCTTGATCCGTTTGTCTTCATCTTGTGTTATCCTGTGATTACGTTTTACATACTCTATGATTGTCTTCATTTCATCATGATGACTATGCTTGTAACCTGTTATGCTTACTTCTGAGTACTTATTCCGCTGCATGCATTTCTTCGCTAAGGAATTTCCTCACCAGCAAATTCCTCAGTGAAGAATTTGTAAAATTCTCTAAAAATCGCCTATTCACCCCCCCTCTAGTCGATATAACGCACTTTCACATATCCTACCACGTATGTGGAGAGGTAGAGGCAATTCCTATTCCGGTTGTTCTCAATCCGGAGAGCTTTGGGTCGGGTCGAGGCAACCGAAAGGGCCACGACCCTTTATTGTCAGCAGCATCCGAGACCAAAAGCGGGAGCGAGGTTGCCTTGATAGAAGCGGGCACGTAACATGCCAGCGCCACGAGGCAACGCCGCAAGCGCTATTTGGCCGCAGCGGCACACCCAAAGGGCGTCCGCCGCAAGGCAATAATTATCCAAAGCACCACTTCCCGTAGGTCAGGTACTAGCACGCAAGCACTCTTAATCCAGCGATTCGAAGCCACACGAGGGACGGGACACGGTGCCGGTAGTCGGCCGCAGTACAACAGGGGATCTACCGGCAGACACGGGTCCAAAGCTACTCATGCGCTTAGTAGCCAACAAGCGGTCAAACCAACCAAGCTTCCGCTCGTGCAGAGCCCGAGAGGATCACTTGCACGAAGGCGTCCCGCAAGGCCAAATCACGCGTGTGTCACACCCGCAGCAATAAAGTTACGGATGC
Source organism: Aegilops bicornis (assembly GCA_021605145.1). NCBI lineage: Eukaryota > Viridiplantae > Streptophyta > Magnoliopsida > Poales > Poaceae > Aegilops > Aegilops bicornis. The sequence goes on along the minus strand of CM038669.1, from coordinate 110,073,571 downwards.
AACGATTTTTCGAAGGCAACTTAATCGGGACGTCGGTGCAACGTTGTCCGATGGTCTTATCGTGCACGAAACGGGCTACTTTCCTGTTTCCCGAGCCGCATTCGGCTGTTGGGTCAGAATTTCACTTGAGACGTACAGGGGACCGGGACAGCGATGACGTTGCCCCCGAGGGGCAACGGTTTTCCGGAGGCGACATTCGAGGGACACCGTTGCGACTGTTTACCGTCGGTCGGATCGTGTACGAAACGAGGTACTTTCCTGTTTCCTGAGCCATGTTCGGCTGTAGGGTCAGGATTTCTCGTGAGACGTACACGGGACAGGGCCAGCACCTTCGTGATGGCATAACGACGGGACATCCGAGGCAACGTTGGGAAAGGATGGGCGTACGAGAAAACGAGTGTTTTTCCTAAGAAAAACCACCCGTGTTCCGTACGCCCACTAGGAAGGACCCCTCCTCCCTACTATACCCGAGGGTTTTAGCCCCCCTTGGGACCCCTGCCCTTCAGTTTGTGAAGGAGGGGTACACTGTTTTGAAACGCTGCCATGGCAGCGTTTTTCTGCCATGAGACATGTTTTTGCTGCCATGGCACCGTTTCTTGATCATCATTTGCTAGTTTTGATCCGGTTTTCATGGCGTATGGGCCTTTTTTCTCCCGGACCTCTCGTACCGGTTCACGTGTCCGTGTACGTGCATGTGCCTCGTACGTGGTTTTGCCCAGTTTCCCATGGCGCGTGTTCGGTTCCGTCCACGATGGGCCTCGGCCAGTTTTTTCCCGTGTCCACGTACAGCCCGTTCACGGGTCCGTGTACGTGTGTGTGACTTCTACGTGGTTTTGCCCAGTTTTCCATGGCGCGCATCCCGTTCCGTCCACGACGGGCGTCGGCCGTTTTTTTCCCATGTCTATGTACAGCCCGTTCACGGGTCCGTGTAAGGGTCTGTGTACGTGTGTGTGCCTCGTACGTGGTTTTGCCCAGTTTTCCATGGCACGCTTCCCGTTACGTCAACAACGGGCATCAGCCGTTTTTCCCCTTGTCCATGTACAACCCGTTCACGGGACCGTGTAAGGGTCCGTGTATGTGTGTGTGCGTCGTACGTGGTTTTGCCTAGTTTTCCATGGCGTGCGTCCCGTTCCGTCCACGACGGGCGTCGGCCGTTGTTTCCCCGTGTCCACGTACAGCCCGTTCACGGGTCCGTGTAAGGGTCTGTGTACGTGTGTGTTTGCCTCGTACATGGTTTTGCCCAGTTTTCCATGGCGCGCGTCCCGTTCCGTCCATGATGGGCATCGGCCGTTTTTTCCCTTGTCCACGTATAGCCTGTTCACGGGTCCGTGTACGTGTGTGTGCCTTGTATGTGGTTTTGCCCAGTTTCCCATGGCGCGCGTCTAGTTCAGTCCATGATGGGCGTCGGCCAGTTTTTTTCCGTGTCCACGTACAACCCGTTCATGGGTCCGTGTACGTGTGTGTGCCTCGTACGTGGTTTTGCCCAGTTTTGCATGGGGCGCGTCCCGTTCCGTCCACGACGGGCGTCGGCCGTTTTTTTCCCGTGTCCACGTACAGCCCGTTCACGGGTCCGTGTACGTGTGTGTGCCTCGTACGTGGTTTTGCCCAGTTTTCCATGGCACGCGTCCCGTTCCGTCCACGACGAGCGTCAGCCGTTTTTTCCTGTGTCCACGTACAGCCTGTTCATGGGTCCGTGTAAAGGTCCGTGTACGTGTGTGTGCCTTGTACGTGGTTTTGCGTAGTTTTCCATGGTGCGTGTCCCGTTCCGTCCACAACGGGCGTCGGCCGTTTTTTTCCCTTGTCCACGTACAGCCCGTTCACGGGACCGTATAACGGTCCGTGTACGTGTATGTGCGTCGTACGTGGTTTTGCCCATTTTTCAATGGCGCACATCCCGTTCCATCCACGACGGGTGTCGCCTGTTTTTTCCCCGTGTCCACGTACAACCCGTTCACGGGTCCGTGTAAGGGTCCGTCTACGTGTGTGTGCCTCGTACGTGGTTTTCCCAGTTTTCCATGGAGCGCGTCCCGTTCCGTCCACGACGAGCATCTGCGTTTTTTCCCGTGTCCACGTACAGCCCGTTCACGGGTCCGTGTAAGGTTTCGTGTACGTGTGTTTGCCTCGTACTTGGTTTTGCCCAGTTTTCCATGGCGCGCGTCCCGTTCCGTTCACCAGGGCATCGGCTGTTTTTTCCTCATGTCCACGTACAGCCTGTTCACGGGTCCGTGTAAGGGTCCGTGTACGTGTGTGTGCCTCGTACATGGTTTTGCCCAGTTTTCCATGGCGCGCGTCCACTTCCGTGCACGATGGGCGTCAGACGTTTTTTCCCTTGTCTATGTACATCCCGTTCACGAGTCCGTGTAAGGGTCCATGTATGTATGTGTGCGTCGTAAGTGGTTTTGCCCAGTTTTTCATGGCGCGCGTCCGGTTCTGTCCACGACGGGCGTCGGCCGTTTTCTCCCGTGTCCACGTACAGCCTGTTCACGGGTCCGTGTACGTGTGTGTGCGTCGTACGTGTTTTTGCCCAGTTTTCCATGGCGCGCTCCGGTTTCATCAACGACGGGCGTCGGCCTTTTTTTCCCCGTGTCCACGTACAACCCGTTCATGGGTCCGTGTACGTGTGTGTGCCTAGTACGTGGTTTTGCCCATTTTTTCCATGGTGCGCGTCCCGTTCCATCCACGACGGGCGTCGGCCGCTTTTTCCTCGTGTTCACGTACAGCCCGTTCACGGGTCCGTGTACGTGTGTATGCGTCATACATGGTTTTCCCCCATTTTTCTTGGCGCGCGTCCACTTCCGTGCACGACGGGCGTCGGCCACTTTTTTCCCGTGTCCCCATAGAGCCCGTTCACGGGTCCGTGTAAGGGTCCGTGTACGTGTGTGTGCCTCGTACCTTGTTTTGCCCTGTTTTCCATGGCGCGCGTCCGGTTCCGTCCACGACGTGCATCGGGCACTATTTTCCCGTGTCCACGTACAGCCCGTTCACGGGTCCGTGTAACGGTCGGTGTACGTGGGTGTGCCTCGTACGTGGTTTTGCCCAGTTTTCCATGGCGCGCGTCCCGTTCCGTCCACGACGGGCGTGGGCCGTTTTTTTCCCGTGTCCACGTACAGCCCGTTCACGGGTCCATATGAGGTCCGTGTATGCGTGTGTATGCGTTATGCGTGGTTTTCCCAGTTTTTCCATGGCGCGTCCGTTCTGTCCTGGCAGGCGCCGGCCGTTTTCCGGTGTCCACGTACTGCCCGTTCACGGGTCCGTGTAAGGTCGGGTATGCGTGTGTATTGCCTCGTGGTTTTGCCCAGTTTTCCATGGCGCGCGTCCCGTTCCATCCACGACGGGCGTCGGCCATTTTTTCCCCTTGTCCACGTACAGCCCATTCACGGGACCGTGTAAGGGTCCGTGTACGTGTGTGTGCGTCGTACATGGTTTTGCTCAGTTTTCCATGGCGTGCGTCCCGTTCCGTACACGACGGGCGTCGGCCATTTTTCCCCGTGTCCACGTACAGCCCATTCACGGGTCCGTGTAAGGGTCCGTCTACGTGTGTGTGCCTCGTACGTGGTTTTGCCCAGTTTTCCATGGCGCGCGTCCCGTTCCGTCCATGACAGGCGTTGGCCGTTTTTTCCCGTGTCCACGTAAAGCCCGTTCACGGGTCCGTGTAAGGGTCCGTGTACGTGTGTTTACCTCGTACGTGGTTTTGCCCAGTTTTCCATGGCGCGCGTCCCGTTCTGTTCACGACGGGCGTCGGCCGTTTTTCCCCGTGTCCACGTACAGCCTGTTCACGGGTCCGTGTAAGGGTCCGTCTACGTGTGTGTGCCTCGTACGTGGTTTTGCCCAGTTTTCCATTGTGCGCGTCCTGTTCCGTCCACGATGGGCGTCGGCCGTTTTTTCCCCTGTGTCTATGTACAGCCCGTTCACGGGTCCGTCTAAGGGTGCGTGTACGCGTGTGTGCGTCGTATGTGGTTTTGCCTAGTTTTCCATGGCGACGGGGCATTGTAAGTGGCAGAGTGGCCTTGCTGCCACGATCCACTGAGATCCAGCCCCATGTCACACGGATTCGTCCCTCCCCCACAACTCTCCTTCACCAAGTAAGGTTCCAAATTGGTAGCCAAATTCGGCACTGCTAAGTCATGGGCAAAAGAAATGGCAAAGTCCCTTGTAAGACATACGCAATCACCCGATAAGGCCTGCGGAAACAACACTCAAAACTATATGTGCCAAATGACCAAGATACTTGGCCGAGTCATGCGGATGCCGTTGTCACAGGCTACATGGCTAAGTCATGGTCAATACAAATGGTAAAGTCCCTTATATGACATATGCAATCACTCCATAAGGCCAGTGGCGAGCACACTCAAAACTATATGTGCCAAGTGACCAAGATACTTGACCGATCATGCGGATGCCTCCATCCCAGGCTACACGGCTAAGTCATGGTCAAGACAAATGGTAAAGTCCCTTATATGACATACGCAATCACTTGATAAGGCCAGTCGCGAGCACACTCAAAACTATTTGTGCCAAGTGACCAAGATACTTGTCCAATTCATACATGTGATGTCATCACAAAGAACATGTTATCTGAGACACGGGCAAGAGTCGTGGACGGAACTGGACGCGCACCATGGAAAACTAGGCAAAACCACGTACGAGGCACACCCACGTACACCGACCGTTACACGGACCCGTGTACGGGCTGTATGTGGACACGGGAAAATAGTGCCTGATGCCCGTCGTGGACGGAACCGGACGCGCGCCATGGAAAACAGGGCAAAACAAGGTACGAGGCACACACACGTACACGGACCCTTACACGGACCCGTGAACGGGCTCTACGGGGACACGGGAAAAAAGTGGCCGACGCCCATCGTGCACGGAAGTGGACGCGCGCCATGAAAAACTGGGGAAAACCATGTACGACGCACACACACGTACATGGACCCATGAACGGGCTGTACGTGGACACGAGAAAAAAGCGGCTTACGCCGTCGTGGACGGAACGGGACGCGCTCCATGGAAAACTGGGCAAAACCACGTACGAGGCACACACACACGTATACGGACCCGTGAACGGGCTGTACGTGGACACGGGGAAAAAACGGCCGACGCCGCCGTGGGATTTTAACGACGCGCGCCATGGAAAACTAGGCAAAACCATGTACGAGGCACACACACACGTACACGGACCCTTACACGGACCCGTGAACGGGCTGGACGTGGACACCGGAAAAAATGGCCGACGCCCGTTGTGGACGGAACGGGACGTGCACCATGGAAAACTGGGCAAAACCATGTAAGAGGCACACACACACATACACGGACCCTCACACGGACCCGTGAACGGATTGTATGTGGACACGGGGAAAAAACGGTCGACGCCCGTCATGGACGGAACGGGACGTGTGCCATGGAAAACTGGGCAAAACCACGTACGAGGCACACACACGTACACGGAGCCTTACACGGACCCGTGAACGGGCTGTAACTGGACACGGGAAAAGATGGTCGACGCCCGTCGTGGACGGAACGGGACGCGCGCGATGGAAAACTGGGCAAAACCACGTACGACGCACACACACGTACACGGACCCTTACACGGACTAGTGAACGTGATGTACATGGACAAGGGGAAAAAAGCCGACGCCCGTCGTAGACGGAACTGGACGCGCGCCATGGAAAACTGGGCAAAACCACGTACGACGCACACACACGTACACCGACCCTTACACGAACCCATGAACGGGCTGTACGTGGACACGGGAAAAAACTGCTGACGGCCGTCGTGGACGGAACGGGACGCGCGCCATGGAAATCTGGGCAAAGCCACGTACGAGGCACACACACGTACACGGACCCTCACACGGACCCGTGAACGGGCTGTACGTGGACACGGGGAAAAAACGGCCGACGTCCGTCATGGACGGAATGGGACGTGCGCCATGGAAAACTGGGCAAAACCACGTACGAGGCAGACACACGTACACGGACACTTACACAGACCCGTGAACGGGCTGTACGTGGACACGGGAAAAGACGGCCGACGCCGTCGTGGATGGAACCGGACGCGCGCCATGGAAAACTGGGCGAAACCACGTACGACGCACACACACGTACACGGACCCGTGAACGGACTATACATGGACACGGGGAAAAAATGCTGAAGCCCGTCATGGACGGAACGGGACGCGCGCCATGGAAAACTGGGCAAAACCACGTACGAGGCACACACACGTACACGGACCTTACACTGAACCGTGAACGGGCTGAACGTGGACACGGGGAAAAAATGGCCGACGCACGTCGTGGACGGAACGGGACGCGCGCCATGGAAAACTGGGCAAAACCACGTACGAGGCATACACACACGTACACGGACCCATGAACGGGCTGTACATGGACACTGGAAAAAACGGCCGACGCCGTCGTGGACGGAACGGGACGCGCGTCATGGAAAACTGGGCGAAACCACGTACGACGCACACACACGTATACGGACCCTTACACGGACCCGTGAACGGGATGTACGTAGGCACGGGGAAAAAACGGCCGACGCCCGTCGTGGACGGAACGAGACGCGCTCCATGGAAAACTGGGAAAAACTACGTACGAGGCACACACACGTACACGGACCCTTACACTGACCCGTGAACAGGCTGTACATGGACACGGGGAAAAAACAGCCGACGCCCGTTGTGAACGGAACGGGACGCGCGCCATGGAAAACTGGGCAAAACCACGTACGAGGCAAACACACGTACACGGACCCTTACACGGACCCGTGAACGGGGTGTACGTGGACACGGGAAAAAATGGCCGACGCCCGTCGTGGACGGAACGGGACGCGCACCATGGAAAACTGGGCAAAACCACTTACGAGGCACACACACGTACACAGACCCTTACATGGACCCGTGAACGGGCTGTATGTGGACACGGGGAAAAACGGCCGAAGCCTGTCATGGACGGAACGGGACGCGTGCCATGGAAAACTGGGCAAAACCACATACGACGCACACACACGTATACGGACCCTAACACGGTCCCGTGAACGGGCTGTACGTGGACAAGGGAAAAAACGGCCGACGCCTGTCGTGGACGGAATGGGACGCGCGCCATGAAAAACTAGGCAAAAGCACGTACGAGGGACACAAACGTACACGGACCCTTACACGGACCCGTGAATGGGCTGTACGTGGACACGGGAAAAAATGGCCGATGCCCGTCATGGACAGAACGGGATGCGAGCCATGGAAAACTGGGCAAAACCACGTACGAGGCACACACACGTACACGGACCCTTACACGGACCCATGAACGGGTTGTACGTGGACACGGGAAAAAAATGGCCGACACCCGTCGTGGACGGAACAGGACGCGCGACATGGAAAACTGGGCAAAACCACGTACGAGGCACACACACGTACATGGACCCGTGAACGGGCTGTACGTGGACACGGGAAAAAACTGGCCGACGCCCATCATGGACGGAACCGGATGCGTGCCATGGGAAACTGGGCAAAACCACGTACGAGGCACACGCACGTACACGGACACGTGAACGGGTACGATAGGTCGGGAGAAAAAAGTCCCATACGCCATGGAAACCGGATCAAAACTCGCAAATGATGGTCAAGAAATGGTGCCATGGCAGCGAAAACATGTCTCATGGCAGAAAAACGCTGCCACGGCAGCGTTTCAAAATAATGTACCCCTCCTTCACAAACTGAAGGGCAGGGGTCCCAAGGGGGGCTAAAACCCTCGGGTATAGTAGGGAGGAGGGTCCTTCTGGTGGGCGTCTGGAACACGAGTGGTTTTTCTTAGGAAAAACACCCGTTTTCTCGTACGCCCATCCTTTCCCAACGTTACCTCGGATGTCCCGTCGTTATGCCATCACGAAGGTGCTAGCCCGGTCCCGTGTACGCCTCGTGAGAAATCCTGACCCTACAGCCGAATTTGGCTCGGGAAACAGGAAAGTACCCCGTTTCGTACACGATCCGACCGACGGTAAAGAGTCGCAACGGTTTCCCTTGAATGTCGCCTCTGGAAAACCGTTGCCCCTCGGGGGCAACGTCATCGCTGTCCTGTCCCCTATACGTCTCAAGTGAAATTCTGACCCAACAGCCGAATGCGGCTCGGGAAACAGGAAAGTAGCCCGTTTCGTGCACGATAAGACCATCGGACAACGTTGCACCGACGTCCTGATTAAGTTTCCTTCAGAAAATCGTTGCATCTGTAACTTTATTGCTGCGGGTGTGACACACGCGTGATTTGGCCTTGCAGGATGCCGTCGTGCAAGTGATCCTCTCGTGCTCTGCACGGGCGGAGGCTTGGTTGGTTTGACCGCTTGTTGGCTACTAAGCGCATGAGTAGCTTTGGACCCGTGTTTGCCGGTAGATCCCCCGTTGTACTGCGGCCGACTACCGGCGCCATGTCCTCTACCTCGTGTGGCTTCGAATCACTGGATTAAGAGTGCTTGCGTGCTTTTACCCTGTTGGGGAACGTAGCAGATTTTCAAAAAATTCCTACGTGTCACCAAGATCTATCTATGGAGAAACTAGCAACGAGGGGAAGGAGAGTGCATCTACATACCCTTGTAGATTGCTAAGCGGAAGCGTTCAAGAGAACGGGGTTGAAGGAGTCGTACTCGTCGTGATCCAAATCACCGGAGATCCTAGTGCCGAACGGACGGCACCTCCACGTTCAACACACGTACAGCCCGGTGACGTCTCCCATGCCTTGATCCAGCTAGGAGAGAGGTAGAGGTTGAGGAAGACTCCATCCAGCAGCAGCACAACGGCGTGGTGGTGATGGAGGAGCGTGGTAGTCCAGCATGGCTTCGCCAAGCACCGCGGGAGAGGAGGAGTAAGAGAGGTAGGGCTGCGCCAAGAGGGAGAGGAACTCATGTGTTGGGCAGCCCCTAGACCTCAACTATTTATAGGGGAAGGGGAGGGGGCTGCGCCCCCTCTAGGGTTCCCTCCCCAAGGGTGGCGGCAGCCCCCAGATCCCATCTGGTGGCGGCTAGAGGGGAAAGAGGGAGGCGCACTGGGGTGGGCCTTAGGGCCCATCTGCCTAGGATTTGCCCTCCCACTCTTCCCTCGCCTTGGGCCTTGTGGGGGCGCACCAGCCCACACAGGGGCTGGTCCCTCCCACACTTAGCCCATGCAGCCCTCCGGGCTGGTGGCCCCACTTGGTGGACCCAGGGACCCTCCCGATGGTCCCGGTACATTACCGATAAAACCGAAACTTTTCCGGTGACCAAACAGGACTTCCCATATATAAATCTTTACCTCCGGACCATTCCGAACTCCTCGTGACGTCCGAGATCTCATCCGGACTCGAACAACATTCGGTAACCACATACAAACTTCCTTTATAACCCTAGCGTCATCGAACCTTAAGTGTGTAGACCCTACGGGTTCGGAAACCATCTTGAGACATGACCGAGGCGTTCTCCGATCAATAACCAACAGCGGGATCTGGATACCCATGTTGGCTCCCACATGTTCCACGATGATCTCATCGGATGAACCACGATGTCAAGGACTCAATCGATCCGTATACAATTCCTTTTGTCTAGCGGTATTGTACTTGCCGAGATTCGATCGTCGGTATGTCGATACCTTGTTCAATCTTGTTACCGCAAGTCTCTTTACTCGTTCCGTAACACATCATCCCGTGATCAACCCCTTGGTCACATTGTGCACATTATGATGATGTACTACCGAGTGGGCCCAGAGATACCTCTCCGTTTACGGAGTGACAAATCGATCTCGATTCGTGCCAACCCAATGAGACACTTTCGCAGACACCGTAGTGCACCTTTATAGCCACCCGATTACGTTGTGACGTTTGGTACACCCAAAGCATTCCTACGGTATCCGGAGTTGCACAATCTCATGGTCTAAGGAAATGATACTTGACATTAGAAAAGCTTTAGCATCTGAACTACGATCTTTGTGCTAGGCTTAGGATTGGGTCTTGTCCATCACATCATTCTCCAAATGATGTGATCCCGTTATCAACGACATCCAATGTCCATGGTCAGGAAACCGTAACCATACATTGCTCAACGAGCTAGTCAACTAGAGGCTTACTAGGGACATGGTGTTGTTTATGTATCCACACATGTATCTGAGTTTCCTATCAATACAATTATAGCATGGATAATAAACGATTATCATGAACAAGGAAATATAATAATAACTAATTTATTATTGCCTCTAGGGCATATTTCCAACATACCCGACCTATGGGAAGTGGTGCTTCGGATAATTGTTGCCTCGCGGCGGACCCCATTTGGGTGTGCCGCTGCGGCCAAATAGCGCTTGCGGTGTTGCCTCGTGGCGCTGGCATGTTACGTGCCCGCTACTATCAAGGCAACCTCGCTCTCGCTTCTGGTCTCGGATGCTGCTGACGATAAAGGTAGTGGCCCTTTCGATTGCCTCGACCCGACCCAAAGCTCTCTGAATTGAGAACAACCGGAACAGGAGTTGCCTCTACCTCTCCACATACGTGGTAGGATACGTGACTCTCTGCGATGATCCTCAAGGAGGATGAGCTATGCCGCTCAAGAGCGACAACCGGCCCGGCTGTTGCCTCTGAGTTTCCATGAAAGTGGAAGCGCAGGGCGATGTTCGTGCTGGGCGTCACCAAGGACGTGCTACCTGGTTGATCCTGCCAGTAGTCATATGCTTGTCTCAAAGATTAAGCCATGCATGTGCAAGTATGAACCAATTTGAACTGTGAAACTGCGAATGGCTCATTAAATCAGTTATAGTTTGTTTGATGGTACATGCTACTCGGATAACCATAGTAATTCTAGAGCTAATACGTGCAACAAACCCCGACTTCTAGGAGGGGCGCATTTATTAGATAAAAGGCTGACGTGGGCTCTACTCGCTGATCTGATGATTCATGATAACTCGACGGATCGCACGGCCTTCGTGCCGGCGACGCGTCATTCAAATTTCTGCCCTATCAACTTTCGATTGTAGGATAGGGGCCTACCATGGTGGTGACGGGTGACGGAGAATTAGGGTTCGATTCCGGAGAGGCAGCAGGCGCGCAAATTACCCAATCCTGACTCGGGGAGGTAGTGACAATAAATAACAATACCGGGCGCATTAGTGTCTGGTAATTGGAATGAGTACAATCTAAATCCCTTAACGAGGATCCATTGTAGGGAAAGTCCGGTGCCCAAAGAGTCAGCGGTAATTCCAGCTCCAATAGCGTATATTTAAGTTGTTGCAGTTAAAAAGCTCGTAGTTGGACCTTGGGCCGGGTCGGCCGGTCCGCCTCACGGCGAGCACCGACCTACTCGACCCTTCGGCCGGCATCGCGCTCCTAGCCTTAATTGGCCGGGTCGTGTTTCCGGCATCGTTACTTTGAAGAAATTTGAGTGCTCAAAGCAATCCATCGCTCTGGATACATTATCATGGGATCATAGGATTCCGGTCCTATTGTGTTGGCCTTCGGGATCGGAGTAATGATTAATAGGGACAGTCGGGGGCATTCGTATTTCATAGTCAGACGTGAAATTCTTGGATTTATGAAAGATGAACAACTGCGAAAGCATTTGCCAAGGATGTTTTCATTAATCAAGAACGAAAGTTTGGGGCTCGAAGACGATCAGATACCGTCCTAGTCTCAACCATAAACGATCTTTGACCGAGGATCGGCGGATGTTGCTTATAGGACTCATGGGCACCGTATGAGAAATCAAAGTCTTTGGGTTCCGGGGGGAGTATGGTCGCAAGGCTGAAACTTAAAGGAATTGTGGAAGGGCACCACGGTGTGGAGCCTGCGGCTTAATTTGACTCAACACGGGAAACTTACCAGGTCCGGACATAGCAAGGATTGATAGGCGAGAACTCTTTCTTGATTCTATGGGTGGTGGTGCATGGCCGTTCTTAGTTGGTGGAGCGATTTATGCGGTTAATTCCGTTAATCTAACGAGACCTCGACACCGCTAACTAGCTATGTGGAGCCATCCCTCCGCAGCTAGCTTCTTAGAGGGACTATCGCCGTTTAGGCGATTTAAAGTTTGAGGCAATAACAGGTGTGTGATGCCCTTAGATGTTACGGGCATAAGCGCGCTTCTACATCGATGTATTCAACGAGTATATAGCCTTGGCCGACAGGCCGGTAATCTTGGGAAAATTAATAGTGATTGGGATAGATAAATGCAATTGTTTGTCATAAACGACGAAAGCCGAGTAAGCGCGAGTCATCAGCTCGCGTTGACTACGTCCCTGCCCTTTGTACACACCGCCCGTCGCTCCTACCGATTGAATGGTCTGGTGAAGTGTTCGGATCGCGGCGACGGGGGCGGTTCGCCGCCCCCGACGTCGCGAGAAGTCCATTGAACCTTATCATTTAGAGGAAGGAGAAGTCGTAACAAGGTTTCCGTAGGTGAACCTGCGGAAGGATCATTGTCGTGACCCTGACCAAAACAGACCGCGCACGCGTCATCCAATCCGTCGGTGACGGCACCGTCCGTCGCTCGGCCAATGCCTCGACCACCTCCCCTCCTTGGAGCGGGTGGGGGCTCGGGGTAAAAGAACCCACGGCGCCGAAGGCGTCAAGGAACACTGTGCCTAACCCGGGGGCATGGCTAGCTTGCTAGCCGTCCCTCGTGTTGCAAATCTATTTAATCCATCTATGGACTGGTGCAAGCATCTCAGAGTTGGAATACACGCTTTGATAAGTTGATCAAAGCATATAGTTTTATACAGACTTGGGGTGAAGCCTGTATTTACAATAAAGTGAGTGGGAGCACTACCGCCTTTCCGATAAATATATGTGAGTAACATATTGTTGATCGAAATGATGTAGAATTTTTTCCGGAAAGCATAAAGGAGTATTTGAAAGGAGTTCTTTAAAAGAAAGACCTCAAGAAAGCTACTTACATATTGAGCATCAAGATCTATTGAGATAGATCAAGACGCTTGATAAGTTTTTTCAATAAGTATATACCTTGTCAAGATTTTGAAGTAGTTCAAAATGAAACGATCAAAGAAAAGTTCTTGCCTGTGTTGCAAAGATGTGAAATTGAGTAAGACTCAAATCCCGACCACGGCAGAAAATAGAAAAGAGAATGAAAGTCATTCCCTATGCCTCAGTCATAGGTGCTATAAAGTATGCTATGCTATGTACCAGACCTATTGTATACCTTGCTCTGAATTTGTCAAGGGAGTACAATAGTGATCTAGGAGTAGATCACTGGACATTGGTCAAGAACATCCTTAGTGAGGACTAAGGAAATATTTCTCGATTATGGAGGTGATAAAAGAGCCCGTCGTAAAGAGTTACATCGATGCAAGCTTTTTACACTGATCCGAGATGACTCTAAGTCTCAATCTGGATACATATTGAAAGTGGGAGCAATTAGCTAGAGTAGCTCAAGTGCGAGCATTGTAGACATAGAATATTTGCAAAATACATACGGCTCACGAATGTGACAGACCCGTTGACTAAGCTTCTCTCACGAGCAAAACATGATCATACCTTAGTACTCTTTGGGTGTTAATCACATAGCGATGTGAACTAGATTATTGACTCTAGTAAACCCTTTGGGTGTTGGTCACATGACGATGTGAACTATGGGTGTTAATCACATACAGATGTGAATACTAGTGTTGAATCACATGATGATGTGAACTAGATTATTGACTCTAGTGCAAGTGGGAGACTGAAGGAAATATGCCCTAGAGGCAATAATAAAGTTATTATTTATTTCCTTATTTCATGATAAATGTTTATTATTCATGCTAGAATTGTATTAACCGGAAACATGATACATGTGTGAATACATAGACAAACATATAGTCACTAGTATGCCTCTACTTGACTAGCTCATTAATCAAAGATGGTTATGTTTCCTAACCATAGACATGTGTTGTTATTTGATTAATGGGATCACATCATTAGGAGAATGATGTGATTGACATGACCCATTCCGTTAGCCTAGCACTTGATCGTTTAGTATATTGCTATTGCTTTCTTCATGACTTATACATGTTCCCGTAACTATGAGATTATGCAACTCCCGTTTACGGAGGAACACTTTGGTGCTACCAAGCGTCACAACGTAATCGGGTGATTATAAAGGAGTACTACAGGTGTCTCCAAAGGTACATGTTGGGTTGGCGTATTTCGAGATTAGGTTTTGTCACTCCGATTGTCGGAGAGGTATCTCCGCCCTCTCGGTAATGCACATCACTATAAGTCTTGCAAGCAATGTAGCTAATGAGTTAGTTACGGAATGATGCATTACGTAACGAGTAAAGAGACTTGCCAAGAACGAGATTGAACTAGGTATTGGATACCGACGATCAAATCTCGGGCAAGTAACATACCGATGATAAAGGGAACAACGTATGTTGTTATGCGGTTTGACCGATAAAGATCTTCGTAGAATATGTAGGAGCCAATATGAGCATCCAGGTTCCGCTTATTGGTTATTGACCAAGAATAGTTCTAGGTCATGTCTACATAGTTCTCGAACCCGTAGGGTCCGCACGCTTAAGGTTTCGATGATAGTTATATTATGAGTTTATGAGTTTCAATGTACCGAAGGAGTTCGGAGTCCCAGATGAGATCGGGGACATGACGAGGAGTCTCGAAATGGTCGAGACGTAAAGATCGATATATTGGACGACTATATTCGGACATCGGAAAGGTTCAGTGATTCGGTAAATTTTGGAGTACCGGGAGTTACGGGAATACGGGGAAGAGTATTGGGCCTTAATGGGCCTTAGTGGGAAGGAGCCTGGAGGTGGCGCGCCCCTCCCAAGCCCAGTCCGAATTGGACAAGGGGTTTGGGGCGCGGCCCCCCTCTCCCTTCCTTCTCCACTTCCCTCCTTTCCCCCTTCTCCTAGTTGGACTAGGAAAGAAGGAGTCCTACTCCCGGTGGGAGTAGGACTCCCCTTGGCGCGCCCTCCTCCTAGGGCCGGCCTCCTCCTCCCTTGCTCCTTTATATACGGGGGCAGGGGGCACCCCATGACACACAAGTTGATCTTCGTGATCGTTCCTTAGCCGTGTGCGGTGCCCCCCTCCACCATATTCCACCTCGGTCATATCGTTGCGGAGTTTAGGCGAAGCCCTGCGCCGGTAGAGCATCATCATCGTCACCACGCCGGCGTGACGCCGGAACTCCTCATCGACACTTTGCTGGATCGGAGTCCGGGGATCGTCATCGAGCTGAACGTGTGCTGAACTCGGAGGTGCCGTATGTTTGGTACTTGGATCGGTCGGATCGTGAAGACGTACGACTACATCAACCGCGTTGTTATAACGCTTCCGCTTACGGTCGACGAGGGTACGTGGACATACACTCTCCCCTCTCGTTGCTATGCCATCACCATGATCTTGTGTGTGCGTAGGAAATTTTTTGAAATTACTACGTTCCCCAATAGTGGCATCCGAGCCTGGTTTTATGCGTTGATGTCATATGCACGAGTAGAACACAAGTGAGTTGTGGGCGATATAAGTCATACTGCTTACCGGCATGTCATACTTTGGTTCAGCGGTATTGTGAGATGAAGCGGCCCGGACCGACATTACGCGTACGCTTACGCGAGACTGGTTTCACCGCTTCGAGCACTCGTTGCTTAAAGGTGACCGGCGGGTGTCTGTCTCTCTCACTTTAGTTGAACCGAGTGTGGCTACGCCCGGTCCTTGCAAAGGTTAAAACAGCACCAACTTGACAAACTATCGTTGTGGTTTTGATGCGTAGGTAAGAACGGTTCTTGCTCAGCCCGTAGCAGCCACGTAAAACTTGCAACAACAAAGTAGAGGACGTCTAACTTGTTTTTGCAGGGCATGTTGTGATGTGATATGGTCAAGACGTGATGCTATATTTTATTGTATGAGATGATCATGTTTTGTAACCGAAGTTATCGGCAACTGGCAGGAGCCATATGGTTGTCACTTTATTGTATGAAATGCAAAAGCCATGTAATTGCTTTACTTTATCACTAAGAGGTAGCGATAGTCGTAGAAGCAATAGTTGGCGAGACGACAACGATGCTACGATGGAGATCGAGGTGTCGCTACCGGTGACGATGGTGATCACGACGGTGCTTCGGAGATGGAGATCACAAGCACAAGATGATGATGGCCATATCATATCACTTATATTGATTGCATGTGATGTTTATCCTTTATGCATCTTATCTTGCTTTGATTGACGGTAGCATTTTAAGATGATCTCTCACTAAAATTATCAAGAAGTGTTCTCCTGAGTATGCACCGCTATGAAAGTTCTTCGTCTTTGAGACACCACGTGATGATCGGGTGTGATAGGCTCTACGTTCAAATACAACGGGTGCAAAACAGTTGCGCACGCGGAATACTCAGGTTAAACTTGACGAGCCTAGCATATAACAGATATGGCCTCGGAACACGGAGACCGAAAGGTCGAGCATGAATCATATAGTAGATATGATCAACATATTGATGTTCACCGTTGAAACTACTCCATCTCACGTGACGATCGGACATGGTGTAGTTAATATGGATCACGTAATCACTTAGAAGATTAGAGGGATGTCTATCTCAGTGGGAGTTCTAAAGTAATATGATTAATTGAACTTAAATTTATCATGAACTTAGTCCTGGTAGTATTTTGCAAATTATGTTGTAGATCAATAGCTCGCGTTGTTGCTTTCATATGTTTAGTTTGATATGTTCCTATAGAAAATTATGTTGAAAAATGTTAGTAGCAATGATGCGGATTGGATCCGTGATATGAGGTTTATCCTCATTGCTGCACAGAAGAATTATGTCCTTAATGCACCGCTAGGTGACAGACCTATTGCAGGAGCAGATGCGAGACATTATGAGCGTTTGGCTAGCTCAATATGATGACTACTTGATAGTTTAGTGCACCATACTTAACGGCTTAGAATCGGGACTTCAAAGACGTTTTGAACGTCATGGACCATATGAGATGTTCCAGGAATTAAAGTTAATATTTCAAGCAAATACCCGAGTTGAGAGATATGAAGTCTCCAACAAGTTCTATAGCTAAAAGATGGAGGAGAATCGCTCAACTAGTGAGCATGTGCTCAGATAGTCTGGGTACTACAATCGCTTGAATCAAGTGGGAGTTAATCTTCCAGATAAAATAGTGATTGACAGAATTCTCTAGTCACCATCACCAAGTTAGTAGAACTTTGTGATGAACTATAATATGCAAGGGATGACGAAAGTAATTCCCAAGCTCTTCGTGATGTTGAAATCGACGAAGGTAGAAATCAAGAAAGAGCATCAAGTGTTGATGATTGACAAGTCCACTAGTTTCAAGAGAATGGCAAAGGGATAGAAAGAGAACTTCAAGTAAATGACAAGCAAGTTGTCACTCTCGTGAAGAAGCCCACAGCTGGACCAAAGCCTGAAACTGAGTGCTTACACTGCAAAGGAAATGGTCACTGGAAGCGGAAATGCCCTGAATATTTGGTGGATAAGAAGGATGGCGAAGTGAACAAGGGTATATTTGATATACAGGTTATTGATGTGTGCCTTACTAGTGTTTATAGTAGCCCCTGAGTATTTAATACTTGTTCGGTTGCTAAGATTAGTAACTCGAAATAGGAGTTACAGAATAAACAGAGACTAGTTGAGGGTAAAGTGACGATGTGTGTTGGAAGTGGTTCCAAGATTGATATGATCATCATCGCACACTCCCTATACTTTCGGGATTAGTGTTAACCCTATATAAATGTTATTTGGCGTTTGCGTTGAGCATGAATATGATTTGATCATGTTTATTGCAATACGGTTATTCATTTAAAGTCAGAGAATAATTGTTGTTCTGTTTACATGAATAAAACCTTCAATGGTCATACACCCAATGAAAATAGTTTGTTGGATCTCGATCGTAGTGATACACATATTCATAATGTTGAAGCCAAAAGATGCAAAGTTAATAATGATAGTGCAACTTATTTATGGCCTTTGCCGTTTGGGGTCATATCGGTGTAAAGCACATGAAGAAACTCCATAAAGATGGATTTTTGGAATCACTTGGTTATGAATCATTTGATGCTTGCGAACCATGCCTATTGGGCAAGATGACTAAAACTCCGTTCTCCGGAACAATGGAACGAGCTACTGACTTATTGGAAATAATACATACCGATGTATGCGAACCAATGAGTGTTGATGCTCGTGGCAAGTATTGTTATTTTCTGACCTTCACAGATGATTTGAGCAGATATGGGTATATCTACTTGATGAAACATAAGTCTGAAATAGTTGAAAGGTTCAAAGAATTTCAGAGTGAAGTGGAAAAATCATCGTAACAAGAAAATAAAGTTTCTGCGATCTGCTCATGGAGACGAATATTTGAGTTTCTGAGTTTGGTCTTCAATTAAAACAATGTGGAATAGTTTCACAGCTCATGCCACCTGGAACACCACAACGTTATGGTGTGTCCAAACATCGTAACCGCACTTTATTGGATATGGTGCGATCTATGATGTCTCTTACTGATTTACCACTATTGTTTTGGGGTTATGCATTAGAGACAACTGCATTCACGTTTAATAGGGCACCATCTAAATCCGTTGAGGCGACACCGTATGAACTATGGTTTAACAATGAAACCTAAGTACATCGTTTCTTAAAGTTTGGAGTTGTGATGCTTATGTGAAAAAGTTTTCACCGATAAGCTCGAACCCAAATCGGAGAAGTGCGTCTTCATAGAATACCCAAAGGTAACTATTGGGTACACCTTCTATCACAGATCCAAAGGCAAGTTATTCGTTGCTAAGGTGGATCCTTTCTAGAGAAGAAGTTTCTCTCGAAAGAAGTGAGTGGGAGGAAAGTAAGAACTTGATAAGGTAATTTGTACCTTCTCCCGAATTGGAAAGTAGTTCATCACAGAAATCAGTTCCAGTGATTCCTACACCAATTAGTGAGGAAGCTGATGATGATGATCATGAAACTTCAGATCAAGTTGCTACCAAAACTCGTAGGTCTTCCAGAGTAAGATCCGCACCAGAGTGGTACGGTAATCATGTTCTGGAAGTCATGTTACTAGACCATGATGAACCTACGAACTATGAGGAAGCGATGATGAGCCCAGATTCCACGAAATGGCTTGAGGCCATGAAATCCGAGATAGGATCCATGTATGAGAACAAAGTATGGACTTTGATTGACTTACTCGATGAACAGCAAGCCAAGTTAAATAAATGGATCTTCAAGAGGAAGGCGGACAGCGATAGTAGTGTTACTATCTACAAAGCTCGACTTGTCACAAAAGGTTTTCGACAAGTTCAAGGTGTTGACTACAATGAGATTTTCTCAAGCGTAGCGATGCTTAAGTCTGTCCGAATCATGTTAGCAATTACCACATTTTATGAAATCGGCAAATGGATGTCAAAACTACATTCTTTAATGGATTTATTAAAGAAGAGTTGCATATGATGCAACGAAGGTTTTGTCAATCCTAAAGGAGCTAACAAAATGTGCAAGCTCAATGATCCATCTATGGACCGGTGCAAGCATCTCGAGTTGGAATACACGCTTTGATAAGTTGATCAAAGCATATAGTTTTATCTGAGACTTGCGGTGAAGCCTGTATTTACAATAAAGTGAGTGGGAGCACTACCGCCTTTCTCGATAAATATATGTGAGTAACATATTGTTGATCGAAATGATGTAGAATTTTTTATGGAAAGCATAAAGGAGTATTTGAAAGGAGTTCTTTAAAAGAAAGACCTCGGTAAAGCTACTTACATATTGAGCATCAACATCTATTGAGATAGATCAAGACGCTTGATAAGTTTTTTTCAATAAGTATATACCTTGTCAAGATTTTGAAGTAGTTCAAAATGGAACAGTCAAAGAAAAGTTCCTCCCTGTGTTGCAAAGGTGTGAAATTGAGTAAGACTCAAATCCCGACCACGGCAGAAAATAGAAAAGAGAATGAAAGTAATTCCCTATGCCTCAGTCATAGGTTCTATAAAGTATGCTATGCTATGTACCAGACCTATTGTATACCTTGCTCTGAATTTGTCAAGCGAGTACAATAGTGATCTAGGAGTAGATCACTGGACATTGGTCAAGAACATCCTTAGTGAGGACTAAGGAAATATTTCTCGATTATGGAGGTGATAAAAGAGCCCGTCAGAAAGAGTTACATCGATGCAAGCTTTTTACATCGATCCAGATGACTCTAAGTCTCAATCTGGATACATATTGAAAGTGGGAGCAATTAGCTAGAGTAGCTCCGTGCGAGCATTGTAGACATAGAATATTTGCAAAATACATACGGCTCTGAATGTGATGAGACCCGTTGACTAAGCTTCTCTCACGAGCAAAACATGATCATACCTTAGTACTCTTTGGGTGTTAATCACATAGCGATGTGAACTAGATTATTGACTCTAGTAAACCCTTTGGGTGTTGGTCACATGACGATGTGAACTATGGGTGTTAATCACATACAGATGTGAATACTAGTGTTGAATCACATGATGATGTGAACTAGATTATTGACTCTAGTGCAAGTGGGAGACTGAAGGAAATATGCCCTAGAGGCAATAATAAAGTTATTATTTATTTCCTTATTTCATGATAAATGTTTATTATTCATGCTAGAATTGTATTAACGGAAACATGATACCTGTGTGAATACATAGACAAACATATAGTCACTAGTATGCCTCTACTTGACTAGCTCATTAATCAAAGATGGTTATGTTTCCTAACCATAGACATGTGTTGTTATTTGATTAATGAGATCACATCATTAGGAGAATGATGTGAATGACATGACACATTCCGTTAGCCTAGCACTTGATCGTTTAGTATATTGCTATTGCTTTCTTCATGACTTATACATGTTCCTGTAACTATGAGATTATGCAACTCCCGTTTACAGGGAGGAACACTTTGGTGCTACCAAACGTCCACAACGTAATCTGGGTGATTATAAAGGAGTACTACAAGTGTCTCCAAAGGTACATGTTGGGTTGGCGTATTTCGAGATTAGGTTTTGTCACTCCGATTGTCTGGAGAGGTATCTCTGGACCCTCTCGGTAATGCACATCACTATAAGCCTTGCAAGCAATGTAGCTAATGAGTTAGTTACGGAATGATGCATTACGTAACGAGTAAAGAGACTTGCCAAGAACGAGATTGAACTAGGTATTGGATACCGACGATCAAATCTCGGGCAAGTAACATACCGATGACAAAGGGAACAACGATGTTGTTATGCGGTTTGACCGATAAAGATCTTCGTAGAATATGTAGGAGCCAATATGAGCATCCAGGTTCCGCTATTGGTTATTGACCAAGAATAGTTCTAGGTCATGTCTACATAGTTCTCGAACCCGTAGGGTCCGCACGCTTAAGGTTTCGATAATGCTTATATTATGAGTTTATGAGTTTTGATGTACCGAAGGAGTTCGGAGTCCCAGATGAGATCGGGGACATGACGAGGAGTCTCGAAATGGTCGAGACGTAAAGATCGATATATTGGACGAC
>CM038669.1:110029576-110047076 GCA_021605145.1 Aegilops bicornis | reverse complement strand
ATGTGGACACGGGGAAAAAAAGGCCGACGCCCGTCCTGGACGGAACGGGACGCGCGCCATGGAAAACTGGGCAAAACCACGTACGAGGCACACACACGTACACGGGCCCTTACACGGACACGTGAACGGGCTGTACGTGGACACGGGAAAAAATGGCTGACGCCCGTCGTGGACGGAACGGGACGCGCGCCATGGAAAACTGGGCAAAACCACGTACGACGCACACACACGTACATGGACCCTTAGACGACCCATGAACGGGTTGTACGTGGACATGGGGAAAAAAGGCCGACGCCCGTCGTGGACGGTACGGGACGCGCGCCATGGAAAACTGGGCAAAACCATGTACGAGGCACACACACGTACACGGACCCTTACACGGACCCGTGAACGGGCTGGACGTGGACACGGGGAAAAAAATGGTCGACGCCCGTCGAGGACGGAACGGGACGCGCGCCATGGAAAACTGGGCAAAACCACGTACGAGGCACACACACGTACACGGACCCTTACACGGACCCGTGAACGGGTTGTACGTGGACACGGGAAAAACGGCCGACGCCCGCCGTGGACGGAACGGGACGCGTGCCATGGAAAACTGGGCAAAACCACGTATGACGCAAACACACGTACACGGACCCATGAACGGACTGTACGTAGACACAGGGAAAAAACGACCGACGCCCGTCATGGACGGTACGGGACGCGCGCCATGGAAAACTAGGCAAAACCACGTACGAGGCACACACACGTACACGGACCCTTACACGGACCTGTGAACGGGCTGTATGTGGACACTGGCAAAAAACGGCCGACGCCCGTCGTGAACGGAACGGGACACGCGCAATGGAAAACTGGGGAAAACCACGTACGAGGGAAACACACGTACACGGACCCTTACATGGACCCGTGCACGGGCTGTACGTGGACACAGGAAAAACGGCCGACGCCCGTCGTGGACGGAACGGGACGCGTTCCATGGAAAACTGGGCAAAACCACGTACGAGGCACACACACGTACACGGACCCTTACACGGACCCGTGACCGGGTTGTACGTGGACACGGGGAAAAAACGGCCGACGCCGCGCGTGGATGGAACGGGACGCGCGCCATTGAAAACTGGGCAAAACCACGTACGACGCACACACGTACACGGACCTATACACGGTCCCGTGAATGGGCTGTACGTGGACAAGGGAAAAAACGGCCAACGCCCGTCATGGGCGGAATGGGATGCGCGCCATGGAAAACTTGGCAAAACCACGTACGAGGCACACACACGTACACGGACCCTTACACGGACCCGTGAACGGGCAGTACGTGGACACTGGAAAAAACGGCCGACGCCCATCATGGACGGAACGGGACGCGCGCCATGGAAAACTGGGCAAAACCACGTACGACGCACACACACGTACACGGACCCTTACACGGACCCGTGAACAGGCTGTACGTGGACAAGGGAAAAACGGCCCACGCCCGTCGTGGACGGAATGGGACGCGCGCCATAGAAAACTGGGCAAAACCACGTACGAGGAACACCCACGTACACCGACCGTTACACGGACCCGTGAACGGGTTGTACATGGACACGGGAAAATAGTACCCGATGCACGTCGTGGACGGAACCGGACGCACGCCATGGAAAACAGGGCAAAACAAGGTACGAGGCACACACACACACACGTACACGGACCCGTGAACGGGCTCTACGGGGACACGGGAAAAAAGTGGCCGACGCCCATCGTGCATGGAAGTGGACGCGCGCCATGAAAAACTAGGGAAAACCATGTACGACGCACACACATGCACACGGACCCGTGAACGGGCTGTACGTGGACACGAGAAAAAAGCGGCCGACGCCGTCGTGGACGGAACGGGACGCGTGCCATGGAAAATTGGGCAAAACCACGTACCAGGCACACACATGTACACGGACCCTTACACGGACCCGTGAACGGGCTGTACGTGGACACGGGGAAAAATGGCCGACGCTCGTCATGGACGAAACGGGACGCACGCCAAGGAAAACTAGACAAAACCACGTACGAGGCATACACACGTACACGGACCCGTGAACGGGCTGTACGTGGACACGGGAAAAAACGGCTGACGCCCATCGTGGACGGAATGGGACGCGCGCCATGGAAAACTGGGCAAAACCACGTACGAGGCAAAACAACGTACGAGGCAAACACACGTACACGGATTCTTACACGGACCCGTGAACGGGCTGTACGTGGACACAAGAAAAAACGGCTGACGCCCGTCGTGGACGGAACGGGACGCGCGCCATGGAAAACTGGGCAAAACCACCTACGAGGCACATACACGTACACGGACCCTTATGTTGGGGAACGTTGCAGAAAATTAAAAATTTTCCTACGGTTTCACCAAGATCCATCCATGAGTTCATCTAAGCAATGAGTCAAGGGAGTGAGTTTGCATCTACATACCACTTGTAGATCGCGTGCGGAAGCTTTCGAGGGGATGGTGATGATGGAGTCGTACTCGGATCACCGATGACCAAGTGCTGAACGGACAACACCTCCGCGTTCAACACGCGTACGGTACGGGCAACGTCTCCTCCTTCTTGATCCAGCAAGGGGCAAGGAGAGGTTGAGCAAGATGGCTCCAGCAGCAGCACGACGGTGTGACGATGGTGGAGTGACAGTTCGGGCGAGGCCGCCAAGCACACGCTGAGGAGGAGGAGAGGTGTTGGGAGGGAGGGCTGCGCCTTCAAGTTGTGTATGCAGCCCTCCCTCACCCCTCTATTTATAGGGGAAGGGAGGAGGGCCGACTCCTCTAGATGCATCTAGAGGGGGCGGCGGCCAAGGGAGGGGCTTGCCCCCTGCCAAAGGGGGGCGCCCCTTAGGGTTCCCTCAACCCTAGGCGATGGGCCCAAGGGGAGGGGGTGCGCCCAGCCCACTGGGGCTGGCTGCCTCCCACGCAGCCCAGTGGCCCCGGGAGGGGTGGCCCCTCCCGGTGGTCCTCCGGAACCTTTCCGGTGGCCCCTTCACAATACCGATATGACCCGAAACTTTTCCGGTGTCCGTTTGACAACTTCCCATATATAAATCTTTACCTACGGACACTTCCGGAACTCCTCGTGACGTCCGGGATCTCATCCGGGACTTCGAACAACATTCGGTAATCACATACAAGTCTTCCTAGTAACCCTAGCGTCATCGAACCTTAAGTGTGTAGACCCTACGGGTTCGGAGACACTTGAACATGACCGAGACGGCTCTCGGTCAATAACCAACAGCGGATCTGGATACCCATGTTGGCTCCCACATGCTCCTCGATGATGTCATCGGATGAACCACGATGTCGAGGATTCAAGCAACCCCGTATACTATTCCCTTTGTCAAACGATACGTTACATGCCCGCGACTCGGTCGTCGGTATCCCAATACCTCGTTCGGTCTCGTTCTGCGCAAGTCACTTTACTCATCCGCAATGCATGATCCCGTGACGAGACACTTGGTCACTTTGAGCTCATTATGATGATGCATTACCGAGTGGGCCCAGAGATACCTCTCCGAGTCATACGGAGTGACAAATCCGATCTCGATCCGTGTCAACCCAATGAGACACTTTCGGAGATACATGTAGTGCACCTTTATAGTCACCCGATTACGTTGTGACGTTTGGTACACCCAAAGCACTCCTACGGTATCCGGGAGTTACACGATCTCATGGTCTAAGGAAGAGATACTTGACATTGGAAAAGCTCTAGCAAAACGAACTACACGATCTTGTGCTATGCTTAGGATTGGGTCTTGTCCATCACATCATTCTCCTAATGACGTGATCCCGTTGTCAATGACATCTGATGTCCATAGTCAGGAAACCATGACTATCTGTCAACCAACGAGCTAGTCAACTAGAGGCTCACTAGGGACGTATTGTGGTCTATGTATTCACACGTGTATCACGATTTCCGGATGATACAGTTATAGCATGAATAAAAGACAATTATCATGAACAAGGAAATATAATAATAATGCTTTTATTATTGCCTCTAGGGCATATTTCCAACAGTCTCCCACTTGCACTAGAGTCAATAATCTAGGTACATTGTGATGAATCGAACACCCATAGAGTTACGGTGTTGATCATGTTTTGCCCTTGAAGAGGTTTAGTCAATGGATCTGCGACATTCAGATCCGTATGCACTTTACAAATTTCTATGTCTCCATCTTGAACATTTTCACGGATGGAGTTGAGCGACGCTTGATGTTCCTGGTCTTCTTGTGAAACACAGGCTCCTTGGCAAGTTCATTAGCTCATGTGTTGTCACAGAAGAGTTTGATCGGCCCCGACGCATTGGGTATGACTCCTAGGTCGGTGATGAACTCCTTCACCCATATTGCTTCATGCGCTGCCTCCGAGGCTGCCATGTACTCCGCTTCACATGTAGATCCCGCCACGACGCTTTCTGCTTGTAGCTGCACCAGCTACTTTGCTCCACCATTCAACATATACACGTATCCGGTTTGTGACTTAGAGTCATCGGATCTGTGTCGAAGCTAGCGTCGGCGTAACCCTTCTGACGAGCTCTTCGTCACCTCCATAAACGAGAAACATGTCCTTCGTCCTTTTCGGTACTTTAGGATATTCTTGACCGCTGTCCGGTGTTCCTTGTCGGATTACTTTGGTACCTTCCTACCAAACTTACGGCAAGGTTTACATCAGGTCCGGTACACAGCATGGCATACATAATAGATCCTATGGCTGAAGCATAGGGGATGACACTCATCTCTTCTTTATCTTTTGCCGTGGCGGGCATTGAGCCGAGCTCAATCTCACACCTTGCAATACAGGCAAGAACCCCTTCTTGGACTGATCCATTTTGAACTTCTTCAAAATCTTATCAAGGTATGTGCTTTGTGAAAGACCTATGAGGCGTCTCGATCTATCTCTATAGATCTTGATGCCTAATATATAAGCAGCTTCTCCAAGGTCCTTCATTGAAAAACACTTATTCAAGTAGGCCTTAATGCTATCCAAGAATTCTATATTATTTCCCATCAAAAGTATGTCATCTACATATAATATGAGAAATGCTCTGAGCTCCCACTCACTTTCTTGTAAACGCAGCTTCTCCATAAGTGCTGCATAAACCCAAACGCTTTGATCATCTCATCAAAGCGAATGTTCCAACTCCGAGATGCTTGCACCAGCCCATAAATGGATCACCGGAGCTTGCATACTTTGTCAACATTCTTAGGATCGACAAAACCCTCCGGCTGCATCATATACAGCTCTTCCTTAAGATAACCGTTAAGGAATGCTGTTTTGACGTCCATCTGCCATATCTCATAATCATAGTATGCGGCAATTGCTAACATGATTCGGACAGACTTAAGCTTCGCTACGGAGAGAAAGTCTCATCGTAGTCAATCCCTTGAACTTGCCGATAACCCTTAGCGACAAGTCGAGCTTTATAGATGGTGACATTACCATCCGCGTCCGTCTTCTTCTTGAAGATCCATTTATTTTCTATCACTCGCCGATCATCGGGCACGTCGATCAAAGTCCATACTTTGTTTTCATACATGGATTCTATCTCGGATTTCATGGCTTCTAGCCATTTGTTGGAATCTGGGCCCGCCATCGCTTCTTCATAGTTCGAAGGTTCACCGTTGTCTAACAACATGATTTCCGTGACAGGGTTGTCGTACCACTGCAGTGCGGAACGTGTCCTTGTGGACCCACGGTTCGGTGGCAACTTGATCCGAAGTACCTTGATCATCATCATTATTTTCCTCTTCAGTTGGTGTAGGCATCACAGGAACATTTTCCTGAGCTGCACTACTATCCCGTTCAAGAGGTAGTACTTCACCGAGTTCTACTTTCCTCCCACTTACTTCTTTCGAGAGAAACTCTTTTTCCAGAAAGGATCCGTTCTTGGCAACAAAGATCTTGCCCTCGAATCTTAAGTAGAAGGTATACCCAATGGTTTCTTTAGGGTATCCTATGAAGACGCATTTTTTCGACTTGAGTTCGAGCTTTTCAGGTTGAAGTTTCTTGACATAAGCATCGCATCCCCAAACTTTAAGAAACGACAGCTTAGGTTTCTTCCCAAACCATAATTCATACGATGTCGTCTCAACGGATTTAGACGGTGCCCTATTTAAAGTGAATGTAGCTGTCTCTAGAGCGTATCCCTAAAATGATAGCTGTAAATCGGTAAGAGACATCATAGACCGCACCATATCCAATAGAGTGCGATTACGACGTTCGGACACACCGTTACGCTGAGGTGTTCCAGGCGGTGTGAGTTGTGAAACGATTCCACATTTCCTTAAGTGTGTACCAAATTCGTGACTTAAATATTCTCCTCCATGATCCGATCGTAAGAATTTTATCTTTCGGTCACGTTGATTTCTACTTCATTCTGAAATTCCTTGAACTTTTCAAAGGTCTCAGACTTGTGTTTCATCAAGTAGACATACCCATATCTACTCAAGTCATCTGTGAGAGTGAGAACATAACGATATCCTCCACGAGCCTCAACACTCATTGGACCGCACACATCGGTATGTATGATTTCCAACAAGTTGGTTGCTCGCTCCATTATTCCGAAGAACGGAGTCTTGGTCATTTTGCCCATGAGGCATGGTTCGCATGTGTCAAATGATTCATAATAGAGAGACTCTAAAAGTCCATCAGCATGGAGCTTCTTCATGCGCTTGACACCAATGTGACCAAGGCGGCGATTACCCACGGTATGTGGGACTATCGTTATCAACTTTACATCTTTTGGTATTCACGCTATGAATATGTGTAACACTACGCCGAGATTCATTAAGAATAAACCATTGACCATCGGAGCATGACCATAAAACATGTCTCTCATATAAATAGAACAACCATTATTCTCGGATTTAAATGAGTAGCCATCTCGTATCAAGCGAGATCCAGATACAATGTTCATGCTCAAACTTGGCACCAAATAACAATTATTAAGGTTCAAAACTAATCCGTAGGTAAATGAAGAGGTAAGCGTGCGACGGCGATCACATCGACTCTGGAACCATTCCCGACGCGCATCGTCACCTCGTCCTTCGCCGGTCTCCGCTTATTCCGCAGCTCCTGCTGTGAGGTAAAAATATGAGCAACGGCACGGTATCAAATACCGGGGAGTTACTACGAGTCTTGGTAAGGTACACATCAATTACATGTATATCAAATATACCTTTGGTGTTGCCGGCCTTCTTATCCGCTAAGTATTTGGGGGCAGTTCCGCTTCCGGTGACCCTTCCCTTGCAATAAAAGCACTTTCAGTCTCGAGGCTTGGGTCCATTCTTTGACTTCTTCCGGCAATTTGCTTACGGGCGCGGCAACCTCCTTGCCGTCCTTCTTGAAGTTCTTCTTGCCCTTGCCCTTCTTGAACTTAGTGGTCTTATTGACCATCAACACTTGATGTTCTTTCTTGATTTCAACCTCTGCTGACTTCAGCATAGAGAATACTTCAGGAATGGTCTTTAACATACCAAGCATATTTTATTTCATCACAAAGCTCTTGTAGCTTGGTGGGAAGCGTGAAGGATTCTGTCAATGACCGCCTCATCGGGGAGGTTAATATTCACCGGGTCATACGGTTGTGCAACCCGGACATCTTGAGTATGTGCTCACCGACAGAACTATTTTCCTCCATCTTACAACTATAGAACTTGTCGAAGATGTCATATCTCTCGACCAGGCGTGAGCTTGGAAAACTAGTTTCAGCTCCTCGAACATCTCATATGCTCCGTGATGCTCAAAAGCGCTTTTGGAGCCCGGTTCTAAGTCGTAAAGCATGCCGCACCGAACGAGGGAGTAATCATCAAGACGAGACTGCCAAGCATTCATAATGTCTTGGTTCTGCAGGACGGAGGCGTCACCTAAGCGGTCCTTCTAGGACATATTGTTTCCTGGCAGCTATGAGGATGATCCTCAAGTTCCGGACCAGTCTGTATAGTTCTGCCGTCATCTTTCAGCTTGGTTTTCTCTAGGAGCAACGTTGAAGTTCAAGTTGACATGAGCGTTGGCCATTTGATCTACACGACATATTATGCAAAAGTTTTAGACTAAGTTCATGATAATTAAGTTCATCTTATCAAATTATTTCAATGAACTCCCACTCAGATTAGACATCCCTCTAGTCATCTAAGTGTTACACGATCCGAGTCGACTAGGCCGTGTCCGATCATCACGTGAGACGGACTAGTCATCGTTGGTGAACATTCTCATGTTGATCGTATCTTCCATACGACTCGTGTTCGACCTTTCGGTCTCCGTGTTCGAGACCATGTCCGTACATGCTAGGCTCGTCAAGTTAACCTAAGTGTTTCGCGTGTGTAAATCTGTCTTACACCCGTTGTATGTGAACGTAAGAATCCATCACACCCGATCATCACGTGGTGCTTCGAAACGACGAACTTTAGCAACGGTGCACAGTTAGGGGAGAACACTTCTTGAAATTGTTGTAAGGGATCATCTTATTTACTACCATCGTTCTAAGTAAACAAGATGCATAAAAATAATAAACATCACATGCAATTATATAGTAGTGACATGATATGGCCAATATCATATAGCTCCATTGATCTCCATCTTCGGGGCTCCATGATCATCTTGTTACCGGCATGACACCATGATCTCCATCATCATGATCTCCATCATTGTGCCTCCATGAAGTTGTCACGCCAACGACTACTTCTACTTCTATAGCTAACGCGTTTAGCAATAAAGTAAAGTAATTTACATGGCGTTCTTCAATGACACGCAGGTCATACAAAATAAAGACAACTCCTATGGCTCCTGCCGGTTGTCATACTCATCGACATGCAAGTCGTGATTCCTATTACAAGAACATGATCTCATACATCACAATATGTCATTCATCATTCATCACAACTTGGCCATATCACATCACATGACAATTGCTGCAAAAACAAGTTAGACGTCCTCTAATTGTTGTTGCATCTTTTACGTGGCTGCAATTGGGTTCTAGCAAGAACGTTTTCTTACCTACGAATAACCACAACGTGATTTTGTCAACTTCTATTTACCCTTCATAAGGACCCTTTTCATCGAATCCGCTCCAACTAAAGTGGGAGAGACAGACACCCGCCACCACCTTATGCAACTAGTGCATGTTAGTCGGTGGAACCGGTCTCACGTAAGCGTACGTGTAAGGTTGGTCCGGGCCGCTTCATCCCACAATACCGCGGAAGCAAGATAAGACTAGTAGCGGCAAGCAAGTTGACAAGATCTACGCCCACAACCAAATTGTGTTCTACTCGTGCAAAGAGAACTACGCATAGACCTAGCTCATGATGCCACTGTTGGGGAACGTTGCAGAAAATTAAAAAATTTCCTACGGTTTCACCAAGATCCATCTATGAGTTCATCTAAGCAACGAGTCAAGGGAGTGAGTTTGCATCTACATACCACTTGTAGATCGCGTGCGGAAGCTTTCGAGGATGGTGATGATGGAGTCGTACTCGGATCACCGATGACCAAGTGCTGAACGGACAGCACCTCCGCGTTCAACACACGTACCGTACGGGCAACGTCTCCTCCTTCTTGATCCAGCAAGGGGGAAGGAGAGTTTGAGGAAGATGGCTCCAGCAGCAGCACGACGGCGTGATGATGGTGGAGTGACAGTTCTCCGGCAGGGCTTCGCCAAGCACACGCGGAGGAGGAGAGGTGTTGGGGAGGGGAGGGGTTGCGCCTTCAAGTTGTGTATGCAGCCCTACCCTCACCCCTCTATTTATAGGGGAAGGGAGGAGGGGGCCGACTCCTCTAGATGCACCTAGAGGGGGGGCGGCGGCCAAGGGGAGGGGGGCTTGCCCCCCAAGCAAAGGGGGGCGCCCCCCTTAGGGTTCCCCCCTCAACCCTAGGCGCATGGGCCCAAGGGGAGGGGGTGCGCCCAGCCCACCAGGGGCTGGCTGCCTCCCACACAGCCCAAGTGGCCCCGAGGGGTGGCCCCTCCCGTGGTCCTCCGGAACCTTTCCGGTGGCCCCTTCACAATACCGATATGACCCGAAACTTTTCCGGTGTCCGTTTGACAACTTCCCATATATAAATCTTTACCTCCGGACCCTTCCGGAACTCCTCGTGATGTCCGGGATCTCATCCGGGACTCCGAACAACATTCCGTAATCACATACAAGTCTTCCTAGTAACCCTAGCGTCACCGAACCTTAAGTGTGTAGACCCTACGGGTTCGGGAGACACGCAGACATGACCGAGACGGCTCGGGTCAATAACCAACAGCGGATCTGGATACCCATGTTGGCTCCCACATGCTCCTCGATGATGTCATCGGATGAACCACGATGTCGAGGATTCAAGCAACCCCGTATACTACTCCCTTTGTCAATCGGTACGTTACATGCCCGAGACTCGATCGTCGGTATCCCAATACCTCGTTCAGTCTCGTTACCGGCAAGTCACTTTACTCGTACCGCAATGCATGATCCCGTGACCAGACACTTGGTCACTTTGAGCTCATTATGATGATGCATTACCGAGTGGGCCCAGAGATACCTCTCCGTCATACGGAGTGACAAATCGATCTCGATCCGTGTCAACCCAGACACTTTCGGAGATACATGTAGTGCACCTTTATAGTCACCCGATTACGTTGTGACGTTTGGTACACCCAAAGCACTCCCTACGGTATCCGGAGTTACACGATCTCATGGTCTAAGGAAGAGATACTTGACATTGGAAAAGCTCTAGCAAAAGCGAACTACACGATCTTGTGCTATGCTTAGGATTGGGTCTTGTCCATCACATCATTCTCCTAATGGCGTGATCCGTTGTCAATGACATCCGATGTCCATAGTCGAGAAACCATGACTATCTGTCGACCAACGAGCTAGTCAACTAGAGGCTCACTAGGGACGTATTGTGGTCTATGTATTCACACGTGTATCACGATTTCCTGATGATACGGTTATAGCATGAATAAAAGACAATTATCATGAACAAGGAAATATAATAATAATACTTTTATTATTGCCTCTAGGGCATATTTCCAACACCTTACACGTTCCCGTGAACGGGCTGTACATGGACACGGGAAAAAAGGCCGACGCCTGTCGTGGACGGAACGGGACGCGCGCCATGGAAAACTGGGCAAAACCACGTACGACGCACACACACGTACACGGACCCTTACACGGTCCCGTGAACGGGCTGTACGTGGACAAGGGAAAAAACGGCCGACGCCCGTTTTGGGCCGGAGCAGGGCAGCGCCATGGAAAACTGGGCAAAACCACGTACGAGGCACACACACACACGTACACGGGCCCTTACACGGACCCGTGAACGGGTTGTACGTGGACACGGGGAAAAAAAGGCCGACGCCCGTCGTGGACGAAACGGGTCGCGCCCATGGAAAACTAGGCAAAACCACGTACGAGGCACACACACGTACACGGACCCGTAAATGGGTTGTACGTGGACACGGGAAAAAACGGACGACGCCCGTCGTGGGCCGGAAGCAGGGCAGCGCCATGGAAAACTGGGCAAAACCACGTAAGAGGCACACACACGTACACGGACCCTTACACGGACCCGTGAACGGGCTGCACATGGACACGGGGAAAAAAACGGCCGACGGCCGTCGTGGACGGAACGGGACGCGCGCCATGGAAAACTGGGCAAAACCACGTACGAGGCACACACACGTACACGGACCCTTACACGGACCCGTGAACGGGCTGTACGTGGACACAGGAAAAAACGGCCGACGGCCGTCGTGGGCCAGAATGGGGCCAGCGCCATGTAAAACTAGGCAAAACCACGTCTGGCCTTTTACACGCATTACCACGGACCCTTAGACGGACCCGTGAACAGGCTGTACGTGGACACTAGAACATGTAAGCGCGCGTTGCCGCGCCCGCATATATTAATAGAAGAATAGTTTAAATATCTGAAAACAATGAGCATCACAAAGATTTCTTGAAAACAAAAATAGCTAGTACATCTAGAGGGAAGCACACCTGTTCAAACCTGTACATGCTCCCCCACAAAAAAAAACTGTACATGCTAATTAGGATCTCTGCCCTAGAGATTGTATAGCGGCTCTTTTTTGTGAAAAAAATAGATTGTATAACAGTTGCGGTCGATTTAGACAAATGGGTAAACATCTTAAAAGTGAAATATTTTGCCTTTGGAGAATTGATATATTTTCGGAAGGGAAAGCGGAAAATGGATCTACCGATCATTACTGCTATCCTGATAATGCATGAAAGAAGTAGAAAGGTATATACTACATAATAACATATAGATGAAAAGTCAAGACGCAAAAGAGGGAGAGAAAACACTTCAATGCATCCTTGCTAATATGTCTCTAAGTCCAAAGACCTAGCTCCTACATCATACATGAATTATTGACCAATCTGCGGCTACATGGTGAGTTGGTGACAAAAAATAAATCAAGGAATGAATATTTGAAGTACAAAAGCGAACACACCTTTTGGTACGAACTACATATCTGAGTACAAACATCCTTATATGCGATTGACATAAGAAAAATCGAAAGAAGATGGCAACATCAGAAAGCTACGTCCGGTTGTGAGAAGTGAGGATTAACATGATTAGAATATTTACTCAAAGATAATTTATGCGCACTGAAATCATATGTTAACAGCAAGGCAAACAATTCAAGTGCAGAAGCTAAAGAGACATGTAAGTGGAAAATCAGTAAACATTACATCCATGTTGTGGTGTGTGTGTGTGTGTGTGATTCGTGGGTCAAACCCATATCAGCCGGTAGGGTAGTGTTGGAGGTGAGTCTATACACGAGATCACGACGGCCGCCGGCGGAGAACCTAGAAGAAGTCGTCGCATCACCAAGTCGCTTCTCCGCCTTGCCGAGCAGAGCTGGGTACGCCCGGTTATGGGTAGGTGGGCTTTAGATATTCTTCCAGGCAATAACCCTATTCGCATCTTATTTGGGCCCTCGCGGCAACGAAGCCCACTTCATGAGAAGTCGCCAAGAACGGTCTGCGGAGCAGTGGCCCTTTTTCATGTTGGTCCGGCATATCGCACAACTGATGAGGCGGACGAGGCCCAGGGACGCTCTGCGCGTGATGGAGCAATCTGATTCGTTCGTACGACAGATCCGACGGCTTAAAATCTTAAATCACCGTGAGAGGCCGTAAGTAGCTGAGTTATACTGTTTAGTAATGGGGGAAAAACGGTCGACGCCCTCGTGGACGTAACGGGACGCGCGCCATGGAAAACTGGGCAAAACCACGTACGAGGCACACACACGTACACGAACCCTTACACGGACCCGTGAACGGGCTGTACGAGGACACGAGGAAAAAAAGTAGCCGACGCCCGTCGAGGACGGAACGGGACGCGCGCCATGGAAAACTGGGCAAAACAACATACGAGGCACACACACGTACACGGACCCTTACACGGACCCGTGAACAGGTTGTACGTGGACACGGGAAAAAACGGCCGACGCCCGTCGTAGACGGAACGGGACGCGCACCCTGGAAAACTGGGCAAAACCACGTATGACGCATACACACGTACACCGACCCGTGAACGGGCTGTACGTAGACACGGGGAAAAACGGCCGACGCCCGTCGTGGACGGTACGGGACGCGCGCCACGGAAAACTAGGCAAAACCACATACGAGGCACACATACGTACACGGACCCATGAACGGGTTGTACGTGGACACGGGGAAAAAAAGGCCGACGCCCATCGTGAACGGAATGGGCCACGCGCCATGGAACACTGGGCAAAACCACGTACGAGGCAAACACACGTACAAGGACCCTTACATGGACCCGTGAACGGGCTGTACGTGGACACGGGAAAAAACGGCAGACGCCCGTCTTGAACGGAACGGGACGTGTGCATGGAAAACTGGGCAAAACCACGTACGAGGCACACATACTTACACGGACCCTTACACGGACCCGTGAATGGGCTGTACGTGGACACGGGGAAAAAACGGCCGACGCCCGCGTGGATGGAACGGGACGTGCGCCATGGAAAACTAGGCAAAACCACGTACGACGCACACACGTACACGGACCCTTACACGGTCCCGTGAACGGGCTGTACGTGGACAAGGGAAAAAACGGCCGACGCCCGTCATGGACGGAACGGGACGTGTGCCATGGAAAACTGGGCAAAACCACATACGAGGCACACACACGTACACGGACCCTTACACGGACCCGTGAACGGGTTGTACGTGGACACTGGGGGAAAAACAGCCGACGCCCGTCGTAGACGGAACGGGACGCGCGCCATGGAAAACTGGGCAAAACCACGTACGAGGCACACACGTACACGGACACGTGAACGGGTTGTACGTGGACACGGGAAAAACGGCCGACACCCATCGTGGATGGAACGGGACGTGCACCATGGAAAACTGGGCAAAACCACATACGGGGCACACACACGTACACGGACCCTTACACGGACCCGTGAACGGGCTGTACGTGGACACGGGTAAAAAAACGGCCTAAGCCCATCATGGACGGAACGGGACACGCGCCATGGAAAACTCGGAAAAACCACGTATGAGGCACACACACGTACACGGACCCTTACACGGACCCGTGATCAGGCTGTACGTGGACACGGGAAAAAACAGCCGACGCCTGTCGTGGACGGAACGGGACGCGTGCTATGGAAAACTGGTCAAAACCACGTACGACGCACACACACGTACACGGACCCTTACACGGACCCGTGAATGGGCTGTATGTGGACACGGGAAAAAAAAGCCGACACCCGTCATGGACGGAACGGGACGCGCGCCATGGAAAACTGGGCAAAACCACATACGAGGCACACACGCGTACACGGACCCTTAAACGGACCCGTGAACGGGCTGTACATGGACACAGGGAAAAAAACGGTCGACGCCCGTCGTGGACGGAATGGGACCCGTGCCATGGAAGACTGGGCAAAACCACGTACGAGGCACACACACGTACACGGAACCTTACACGGACCCGTGAACGGGCTGTATGTGGACACGGGAAAAAACGGCCGACGCCCGTCATGGACGGAATGGGACGCGCGCCATGGAAAACTAGGCAAAACCACGTACAACGCACACACGTACACGGACCCTTACACGGACCCGTGAACGGGCTGTACGTAGACACAGGGAAAAAACGACCAACGCCCGTCGTGGACGGAACAGGACGCGCGCCACGGAAAACTGGGCAAAACCACGTACGAGGCACACACACATACACGGACCCGTGAACGGGCTGTACGTGGACACGGGGAAAACGGCCCGATGCCCGTCGTGAGCAGGCAGGGGCGCGCCATGGAAAACTGGGCAAAACCACGTCGAGGCAAACACACGCGTACCACGGACCCTTACATGGACCCGTGAACGGGCTGTACGTCGACACAGGAAAAACGGCCGGCGCCCGTCGTGGGACGGAGCAGGGCCAGCGCCATGGAAAACTGGGCAAAACCACCTACGAGGCACACACACGTACACGGACCCTTAAACGTTCCCGTGAACGGGCTGTACATGGATACGGGGAAAAAACGGCCGACGCCCATCGTGGACGAAACGGGACGCGCGCCATGGAAAACTGGGCAAAACCACGTACGGCGCACACACACGTACACGGACCCTTACACAGTCCCGTGAACGGGCTGTACATGGACAAGGGAAAAAACGGCCGACGCCCATTGTGGACGGAACGGGACGCGCGCCATTGAAAGCTGGGCAAAACCATGTACGAGGCACACACACACACGTACACGGACCCTTACACGGACCGTTGAACGGGTTGTACGTGGATTCAGGAAAAGACGGCCGACGTCCGTCGTGGACAGACCGGGACGCGCACCATGGAAACTGGGCAAAACCACGTACGACGCACACACACACCTACACGGACCCTTACACGGACCCGTGAACGGGCTGTACGTGGACACGGGAAAATAAACGGCGGACGCCCGTCGTGGACGGAAGTGGATGCGCGCCATGGAAAACTGGGCAAAACCACGTACGAGGCACACACACGTACACGGACCCGTGAACGGGCTGTACGTGGACACGGGAAAAAACTGGCCGACGCCCATCGTGGACGGAACCGGACGCGCGCCATGGGAAACGGGCAAAACCATGTACGAGGCCACGCATGTACACGGACACGTGAACGGGTATGAGAGGTCCGGGAGAAAAAAGGCCCATACGCCATGGAAACCGGATCAAAACTAGCAAATGATGGTCAAGAAACGGTGCCATGGCAGCGAAAACATGTCTCATGGCAGAAAAACGCTGCCACGGCAGCGTTTCAAAACAGTGTACCCCTCATTCACAAACTGAAGGGCAGGGGTCCCAAGGGGGGCTAAAACCCTCGGGTATAGTAGGGAGGAGGGGTCCTTCCTGGTGGTCGTACGGAACACGGGTGGTTTTTCTTAGGAAAAACACCCATTTTCTCGTACGCCCATCCTTTCCCAATGTTGCCTCGGATGTCCCGTCGGTATGCCATCACGAAGGTGCTGGCCCGGACCCGTGTACGTCTCATGAGAAATCCTGACCCTACAGCCGAACGTGTCTCGGGAAACAGGAAAGTACACCGTTTCGTACACGATCCGACCGACGGTAAACAGTCGCAACGGTGTCCCTCGAATGTCGCCTCCGGAAACCCGTTGCCCCTCGGGGGCAACGTCATCGCTGTTCCGGTCCCCTGTACGTCTCAAGTGAATTTCTGACCCAATAGCCGAATGCGGCTCGGGAAACAGGAAAGTAGCCCGTTTCGTGCACGATAAGACCATCAGACAAAGTTGCACCGACGTCCCGATTAAGTTGCCTTTGGAAAATCGTTGCATCCGTAACTTTATTGCTGCGGGTATGACACACGCGTGATTTGGCCTTGCAGGACGCCTTCGTGCAAGTGATCCTCTCGTGCTCGCACGCGGCGGAGGCTTGGTTGGTTTGACCGCTTGTTGGCTACTAAGCGCATGAGTAGCTTTGGACCCGTGTCTGCAAGTAGATCCCCCGTTGTACTGCGGCCGACTACCGGCGCCGTGTCCCGTCCCTCGTGTGGCTTCGAATCACTGGATTAAGAGTGCTTGCGTGCTAGTACCTGACCTACGGGAAGTGGTGCTTCGGATAATTGTTGCCTCGCGGCGGACGCCCTTTGGGTGTGCCGCTGCGGCCAAATAGTGCTTGCGGCATTGCCTCGTGGCGCTGGAATGTTACGTGCCCGCTGCTATCAAGGCAACCTCGCTCCTGCTTTTGTTCTCGGATGCTGTTGACGATAAAGGGTCGTGGCCCTTTCGGTTGCCTCGACCCGACCCAAAGCTCTCCGAATTGAGAACAACCGGAACAAGAGTTGCCTCTACCTCTCCGCATACGTGGTAGCATACGCGACTCTCTGCTCCGATCCTCAAGGAGGATGAGCTATGCCGCTCAAGAGCGACAACCGGCCCAGCTGTTGCCTCTGAGTTTCCATGAAAGTGGAAGTGCTGGG